>CM059794.1:26182655-26502655 GCA_030435695.1 Brachymystax lenok tsinlingensis
TCTAAAACTAAGAGCATTGAATTTGGTACAAATCAATACTTAAGTTCTAGACCTCAGCTGAATCTGGTAATGAATGGTGTGGCTGTTGAACAAGTTGAGGAGACTAAATTACTTGCCATTACTTTAGATTGTAAACTGTTATGGTCAAAGCATATAGATTAAATGGTTGTAAAGATGGGGAGAGGTCTGGCCGTAATAAATAGATACTCTGCTTTTTTGACATCGCACTACAAAAAGCAAGTTCTGCAGGTTCTAGCTTTGTCTTTATTATTGTCCTGTTGTGTGGTCCACTGCTGCAAGGAAAGACCTAGTTAATGAGCAGCTGGACCAGAACAGAGCAACACATTTCGCTCTTAATTGTAATCAGAGGGCTGATATAAATACTATCAATGCCAGTCTCTCTTGGCTAAGAGTTGAGGAGAGACTGACATCATCACTTCTTGTTTTTATAAGAAACATTAATGTGTAGAAAATCCTAAATTGTTTGCATAGTCAACTTACACACAGCTCTGACACACACGCTTATCCCACCAGACATACCACCAGGGGTCTTTTCACAGTCCCCAAATCCAGAACATATTCAAGAAAGTGTACAATATTATATAGAGCCCTAACTGCATGGAACTTCCTTCCATCTCATATTGCTCAAATAAACAGCAAACCTGGTTTCAAAAAAACAGATAAAACAACCCCTCGCGGCACAGCGCCTCTCCCCTATTTGACCTATATAGTTTATGTGTATGCATTGATAAGTAGGCTACGTGTGCCATTAAAAAAATGTATGTAGTTCTGTCTTGGAGCTGTTCTTGTCTATTTATGTTCTGTATTATGTCATTCTGTATTGTGTTTCGTATATGTGTGGACTCCAGGAAGAGTATCTACTGCTTTTGCAACAGCTAACGGGGATCCTAATATAATAACAAATCAACAAAACATTGCATTGAATTTATGTTAAAAGTTTGGTGAAATAAATATGAAATTCCCAACGTCATCACATTCAATGTTTTTGTTGAAATTACGTGGGAAACAATGTTGATTCAATTAGTTTTTGCCCAGTGGGCTGTGTTTGCAAAGAGGGCATGGAAGATAGGAGCAGCTTAGACTGGTCCGTGATAGACATAGATTAGTGACAACACGTGGGCCAGGACACATACTGTATATAACAAAATAGTATCCTATTCTGTTTTTTACAGTTGCTAACTCCTTAATAGCATAATCTGCACAAACCTGCTGGGTGTGCAGTATACATACATATTCTGCCATTTTGGTACAAAGTAAAACACATAACACCTAAACATAGGCCTGGGTATAGTGAGGGGGGTATGGCTGGAGGCCAAGGACACGAGCCGGGACATGGAATTGAGAGGATCACATCAAGAGTTGACTACAGACCAATAGGGTTTGGGGGTGGGTAGGTCTCAGAGCACAAAGCATACAACAACAGTCCTAAATGCAGGTCTGTGAGAATACATATACGGTAAAAAGTGATCGCTCATTTTCCATTGGCAGAGCAAACTGTCTCTATAAAAACACCAGATTAAATGTTTTTGTGTATGTACTAGTCCTGACAAAATAGTGACAGAAACTCTCCCTGTGAAGCTGCTACTGCCAACTGGAAGGGTGGAGACAGAGCGGAACTACAAAAGCCTGCTTTCAGCTTCCAGCAAAGGCCTTAACTGCTATGAAATATGCCCTATCATAAGCATGTTACCTTCCAAAAGAAACAAAGACCCAAATCCAATTTGACACAGATAAAGGGCGACGGTACTGCTGGTTCACTAAGGATGTTTATATTGCATTGGAGAAGTTAACCATGTTCTGCATTGGAGGAGTTAAACATGTTCTGTATCGGAAGAGTTACCCATGTTCTGTATCGGAAGAGTTAACCATGTTCTGTATCGGAAGAGTTAACCATGTTCTGTATCTGAAAAGTTAACCATGTTCTGCATTGGAGGAGTTAACCATGTTCTGCATTGGAGGAGTTAACCATGTTCTGCATTGGAGGAGTTAACCATGTTCTGCATTGGAGGAGTTAACCATGTTCTGTATCGGAAGAGTTAACCATGTTCTTCATTGGAGGAGTTAACCATGTTCTGCATTGGAGGAGTTAACCATGTTCTGTATCGGAAGAGTTAACCATGTTCTTCATTGGAGGAGTTAACCATGTTCTGTATCGGAGGAGTTAACCATGTTCTGCATTGGAGGAGTTAACCATGTTCTGTATCGGAAGAGTTAACCATGTTCTTCATTGGAGGAGTTAACCATGTTCTGCTTTGGAGGAGTTAACCATGTTCTTTAACCATGTTTAAAGTTAAATGGCTCACAAGCTGCTCATATTGTGGACATTTTCACTGGATATTGACGGGAAACATCACCTGTCCTGTAATTATAGTAAGCAATGTGCAGGAACGTCTTCTCTTGAATAGCCAACTGTTATGCCATGTCAACATCAGCCAGTGAGTTTGGCAACGAAAATGTAGTGAGGGCCAGCCAACGAGAGCATACAGGTCGCAGTGGTGGGTAGTATATGCGGCTTTGGTGACAAAATGGATGGCACTGTGATAGACTGCATCCAGTTTGCTGAGTAGAGCGTTGGAGGCTATTTTGTAAATGACATCGCCGAAGTCAAGGATCGGTAGGATAGTCAGTTTTACGAGGGTATGTTTGGCAGCATGAGTGAAGGATGCTTTGTTGTGAAATAGGAAGCCAATTCTAGATTAAATTTTTTTGGATTGGAGATGCTTAATGTGAGTCTGGAAGGAGAGTTTACAGTCTAACCAGACACCTTGGTATTTGTAGTTGTCCACATATTCTAAGTCAGAACCGTCCAGAGTAGTGATGCTAGTTGGGCGAGCGGGAGGGTGCGGGCAGCAATCGGTTGAAGAGCATGCATTTTACTAGCATTTAAAAGCAGTTGGAGGCCACGGAAGGAGTGTTGTATGGCATTGAAGCTTGTTTGTTAACACAGTGTCCACAGAAGGGCCAGATGTGTACAGAACAGTGTCGTCTGCGTAGAGGTGGATCAGAGAATCACCAGCAGCAAGAGCGACATCATTGATATATACAGAGAAAATAGTCGGTCCAAGAATTGAACCTTGTGGCACCCCCATAGAGACTGCCAGATGTCCGGACAACAGGCTCTCCGATTTGACACACTGAACTCTGAGAAGTAGTTGGTGAACCAGGCGAGGCAGTCATTTGAGAAGCCAAGGCTATTGAGACTGCCAATAAGAATGCGGTGATTGACAGAGTCGAAAGCCTTGGCCAGGTCGATGAAGAGGGCTGCACAGTACTGTCTTTTATCGATGGCGGTTATGATATCAT
The DNA here is from genome assembly GCA_030435695.1 of Brachymystax lenok tsinlingensis. Lineage (NCBI taxonomy): Eukaryota > Metazoa > Chordata > Actinopteri > Salmoniformes > Salmonidae > Brachymystax > Brachymystax lenok. Next base: position 26,185,980 of record CM059794.1, read on the forward strand.
TTAAGACCTTGAGGGTGAGGTGCACCCATGACCAGCTCGGAAACCAGATTGCATAGTGGAGAAGGTACGGTGGGATTTGAAATGGTCGGTGATCTGTTTGTTAACTTGGCTTTTGAAGATTTTAGAAAGGTGGGGCAGGATGGATGTAGGTCTATAACTGTTTGGGTCTAGAGTGTCTCCCACTTTGAAGAGGGGGATGACCGCGGCAGCTTTCCAGTCTTTGAGGATCTCAGACGATAACAAAGAGAGGTTGAATAGGCTAGTAATAGGGGTTGAAACAATTTTGGCGGATCATTTTTGAAAGAGCGGGTCCAGATTGGGGGCTTGGGCAAGTTGCTGCAGGGGGTGCAGAGCTGTTGGTCGCGGTAGGGGTAGCCAGGTGGAAAGCATGGCCAGCCGTAGAATAATGATTATTGAAAATATCGATTATTTTAGATTTATCGGTGGTGACAGTGTTTCCTATCCTCAGTGCAATGTTCAGCTGGGAGGTGCTCCTATTCTCCATGAACTTTACAGTGTTCCAAAACTTTTGGGAATTAGTGCTACCGGATGCAAATTTCTGTTTGAAAAAGCTAGCCTTAGCTTTCTTAACCGACTGTGTATATTGGTTCCTGACTTCCCTGAAAAGTTGCATATCGCGGGGCTATTCGATGCTAAAGCAGAACGCCACAGGATGTTTTTGTGCTGGTCAAGGGCAGTCAAGTCTGGGGTGAACCAAGGGCTATATCTGTTCTTAGATCTACATTTTTTGAAAAGGGCATGCTTATTTAAGATGGTGAGGAAGGCACTTTTAAAGAGCAACCAGGCATCCTCTACTGATGGGAGGAGGTCAATATCCTTCCAGGATACCTGGGCCAGGTCGATTAGAAAGGACTGCTCGCTGAAGTGTTTTAGGGAGCGTTTGACAGTGATGAGGGGTGGTCGTTTCACCACGGACCCATTAATGATGCAGGCAATGAGGCAGTGATCGCTGAGATCCTGGTTGAAGACAGCAGAGGTGTATTTAGTGGGCAAGTTGGTCAGGATGATATCTAAGAGGGTGCCCATGGTTACAGATTTAGGGTTGTACCTGGTAGGTTCCTTGATAATTTGTGTGAGATTGAGGGCATCTAGCTTAGATTGTAGGACGGCCGGGGTGTTAAGCATATCCCAGTTTAGGTCACCTAACAGTGCGAACACTGAAGATAGATGGGGGGCAATCAATTCACATATGGTGTCCAGGGCACAGCTGGGGGATGAAGGGGGTCTATAACAAGCGGCAACATTGAGAGACTTGTTTCTGGAAAGGTGGATTTTTAAAAGTAGAAGCTCGAATTGTTTGGGCACAGTAGATCTCTGCAGTAGATTGCAACTCCAACCCCTTTGGCAGTTCTATCTTGTCGGAAAATGTTGTAGTTGGGGATGGAAATTTCAGAATTTTTGGTGGCCTTCCTAAGCCAGCATTCAGACACGGCTAGGACATCAGGGTTGGCGGAGTGAGTTAAAGCAGTGAATAAAACAAACTTAGGGAGGAGGCTTCTGATGTTAACATGCATGAAACAAAGGCTTTTACGGTTACAGAAGTCAACAAATGAGAGCGCCTGGGGAATGGGAGTGGTGCTGGGGGCTGCAATGCCTGGGTTAACCTCTACATCACCAGAGGAACAGAGGAGGAGTAGGATAAAGGTACGGCTAAAGCCTATAAGAACTGGTCGTCTAGTGCGTTCGGAACAGAGAGTAAAAGGAGCAGATTTCTGGGTGTGGAAGAATAGATTCAAGCCATAATGTACAGACAAGAGTATGGTTGGATGTGTGTACAGTGGAGGTAAACCTAGGCATTTTGTAACGATGAGAGAAGTTTTGTCTCTAGAGGCACCAGTTAAGCCAGGTGAGGTCACTGCATGTGTGGGGGGGTGGGACAAATGGGCTATCTAAGGCATATTGGGCAGGGCTGGGGGCTCTACAGTGAAATAAGACAATAATCACTAACCAAAACAGCATTAGACAAAGCATATTGACATTAGTGAGAGACATGTGTAGCCGAGTCATCATAGGGTCCAATGAGTAGCAATAGGTGAGTCAGGGAGACGATTCAGTAGTTGCTACTACGCTAGGCGAGCTGGAGACAGTGATTCAGACAGCTAGCGGGCCGGGGCTAGCAGATGGGCCTTCGGCGACGTCGCAACGGAAGAGCCTGTTGAAACCACCTCGGACGATTACATCGGCAGACCAGTCATGATGGAACGGCGGTGCTCCATGTCAGCAGTAGAGGGTCCGGGCCAATTGGCAAAAGAAGTATTGTAGCCCAAGAATTAGCTGGTGGGCCTCTTCGGCTAAATGGGCTAGCTCAAGGCTAACCGGTGCTTGCTTTGGGACAGAGGCGTTAGCCAGGAGTAGCCATCCGGTGTAAAGGGTTAGAGCTTGCGGTAGGAATCCGGAGATGTGGTAGAGAAAAAGCAGTCTGATATGCTCTGGGTTGATATCGCGCTGTGCAGACTGGCAGGTATTGACCGAGCTGAGGCTGGTGTCCGAGGTAACGGTGAAGACTGCTAGCAGAGGCTAACTGATGGGGGTTCCCGTTCTAAAGTATAAAAAAAGCAGATCCGTACCACAGGTTGCAGGAGAGTATATTCAGTCCATAGATGGAAAGTGAGATTAAAACATATATGAAATATATACGAAAAAAACAGGGAAAACGATATTTTCACGGGACAGGACGGGACAAGACAAAACACATGTCCGACTGCTACGCCATCTTGGAACAACCAAGATGCACAACCACATACACAGTGTGACTAAATAGTACCTGTATGAGTTCAGTTCTGAGGTTGATTGTGCAGAGCCAGTCTCCCAGTCGAGGGTAGCTGGCCAGAGCCTGGGTCCTCTGTCTCTCAGGCACTCTCTGCTTACACTGCAGCTGCTTACAGATGTACTTAGTCAGCTTCACCTGGAGGGGGCGACAACACAAACACAAGAGTGATAAGACGCCGCTTGGTCTGATCTCCAAAAATATTGATGTGGAAAATGTCATTAAGAAAGTTCACAAAATAACTGAAACACAGACGATGCTAAGCAAAAGCATTATCCTGAAAGTAATTATAACCAAGTAGAACAAAATTTGTGGAAACTGAAACTTGCAGCACAGTGTGTGGGAGTTTCATTTAATTTTAACAAAGGAGACTGACAACAAACTGACAACTGTAGGTGTGAAACCCACTGATGTTTGAGAACAAACTGCACGGTATTTCTTTCTTGTTATTTTCAGAATGAGGTCTGTTGTTCTATGCAAAACGCCGGTGAGAAGTGAGACTAAGCTCAGGAAATCCCCCTGTCAACACACAGAGAGAGAGAGAGAGAGAGAGAGAGAGAGAGAGAGAGAGAGAGAGAGAGAGAGAGAGAGAGCTATCCACTGAGTGTAGATGAGAACACCTGCTCTTTCCATGACAGACTGACTAGGGGAAAGCCATGATCCCTTATTGATGTCACTTGTTAAATCCACATCAATCAGTTAAGATGAAGGAGAGGAGACAAGTTAAAGAAGGATTCAGAGAGAGAGAGAGAGAGAGAGAGAGCTATCCACTGAGTGTAGATGAGAACACCTGCTCTTTCCATGACAGACTGACTAGGGGAAAGCCATGATCCCTTATTGATGTCACTTGTTAAATCCACATCAATCAGTTAAGATGAAGGAGAGGAGACAAGTTAAAGAAGGATTTTTAAGCCTTGATACAATTCAATTGAGACATGGATTGTGTATGTGTGCCATTCAGAGGGTGAATGGGCAAGACAAAATATTTAAGTGCCTTTGAATGTGGTATGGTAGTAGGTGCCAGGGACAACGGTTTGTGTCAAGAACTGCAACGTTGCTGGGCTTTTCACGCTCAACCGTTTCCCGTGTGTATCAAGAATGGTCCACCACCCAAAAGACACAACTTGACACAACTGTGGGAAGCATTTGAGTCAACATTGGCCAGCATCCCTGTGGAACGTTTTTTCTACACCTTGTCGAGTCCATGCCCCAACGAATTGAGGCTGTTCTGAGGGCAAAAGGGGTGGGGGGTGCAACTCAATATTAGGAAGGTGTTCCTAATGTTTTGTACACTCAGGCCTAAAAAAGGACAACTTTGTCTCAGAAGCACCTCAGTGTTAAAAACTCTCAAGAACATGAATGTAGAACGTTGATGAAGGAGAGGAAACGAGGAGAAAAGGCCTCTGTAGAATATTGCTATGCACTCCTACCTCCTAAACAGAGAAGGTGGAGGGGGGGAGGGGACAGTTTCAGTTCATCCTTGACTGACTGGGTTTTTAACAATTCCCTCAGAGCAAACTCAAAGGAACACAGAGCAATTATTATCATGGGGGCGTCGGCCTGTGCCACTGCCATGACAACTGAGTGCCATGGAAACCCTGCAGCCACCGACGGCAGAACCCGTTTATGTCAAAGATGAGATTATGGGCGATGTTGGGCTGGGGTTACAGAGACGACTAGATAGAGCAGGGATGGGGAACACTGATGGGGGTGGTGGCCACAAAAAAATCTTAATTTATCATGAGGGGCTGCAGTGGGGGGGTGGGGGGATAGACCAGTTGCCCATCCCTGAGTTAGAGTATAGCAGAGTCAAGATGTTCACCGTCCCTTCGGATACCAGATCCCAGATAGCAAGCTTTACCTGGCAACCAGTGCATTCACATACAGTGCATTCGGAAAGTATTCAGACCCCTTGACTTTTTCCACGTTTTGTCACATTACAGCCTTATTCTCAAATGGAAAAAAGTATTTGATCCCCCCTGCTGATTTTGTACATTTGCCCACTGACAAAGAAATTATCAGTCTATAATTTTAATGGTAGGTTTATTTGAACAGTGAGAGACAGAATAACAACAAAAAAATCCAGAAAAACATATGTGAAAAATGTTATAAATTGATTTGCATTTTAATGAGGGAAATAAGTATTTGACCCCCTCTCAATCAGAAAGATTTATGGCTCCCAGGTGTCTTTTATACAGGTAACGAGCTGAGATTAGGAGCACACTCTTAAAGAGAGTGCTCCTAATCTCACCTTGTTACCTGTATAAAAGACACCTGTCCACAGAAGCAAACAATCAATCCGATTCCAAACTCTCCACCATGGCCAAGACCAAAGAGCTCTCCAAGGATGTCAGGGACAAGATTGTAGACCTACACAAGGCTGGAATGGGTTACAAGGCCATCGCCAAGCAGCTTGGTGAGAAGGTGACAACAGTTGGTGCGATTATTCGCAAATGGAAGAAACACAAAAGAACTGTCAATCTCCCTCGGCCTGGGGCTCCATGCAAGATCTCACCTTGTGGAGTTGCAATGATCATGAGAACAGTGAGGAATCAGCCCAGAACTACACGGGAGGATCTTGTCAATGATCTCAAGGCAGCTGGGACCATAATCACCAAGAAAACAATTGGTAACACACTACGCCGTGAAGGACTGAAATCCTGTAGCGCCCGCAAGGTCCCCCTGCTCAACAAAGCACATATACATGCCCGTCTGAAGTTTGCCAATGAACATCTGAATGATTCAGAGGACAACTGGGTGAAAGTGTTGTGGTCAGATGAGACCAAAATGGAGCTCTTTGGCATCAACTCAACTCGCCGTGTTTGGAGGAGGAGGAATGCTGCCTATGACCCCAAGAACACCATCCCCACCTTCAAACATGGAGGTGGAAACATTATGCTTTGGGGGTGTTTTTCTGCTAAGGGGACAGCACAACTTCACCGCATCAAAGGGACGATGGACGGGGCCATGTACCGTCAAATCTTGGGTGAGAACCTCCTTCCCTCAGCCAGGGCATTCCAGCATGACAATGACCCAAAACACACGGGCCAAGGCAACAAAGGACTGGCTCAAGAAGAAGCACATTAAGGTCCTGGAGTGGCCTAGCCAGTCTCCAGACCTTAATCCCACAGAAAATCTGTGGAGGGAGCTGAAGGTTCGAGTTGCCAAACGTCAGCCTCAAAACCTTAATGACTTGGAGAAGATCTGCAAAGAGGAGTGGGACAAAATCCCTCCTGAGATGTGTGCAAACCTGGTGGCCAACTACAAGAAACGTCTGACCTCTGTGATTGCCAACAAGGTTTTTGCCACCAAGTACTAAGTCATGTTTTGCAGAGGGGTCAAATACTTATTTCCCTCGTTAAAATGCAAATCAATTTATAACATTTTTCACATACATTTTGGGGGATTTCTTTGTTGTTATTCTGTCTCTCACTGTTCAAATAAACCTACCATTAAAATGATAGACTGATCATTTCTTTGTCAGTGGGCAAACGTACAAAATTAGCAGGAGATCAAATACTTTTTTCCCTCACTGTACATTTGCAAAAAAAATCTAAAAATCTGTTTTCGCTTCGTCATTATGTGGTATTGTGAGTAGATTGCTGAGAAATAATAAATACTTAATAAATTTTAGAATAAGGCTGTAAAGTATGGGGTCTGAATACTTTCGGAAAGTATCCCTCTGTCCAGCCACAAACATTCATTCTATAACTTTTTGGAGCTGAATTTAATACGGCAGTGTTCTAAGTATTTTGTTTTTTCAAAGACGGATTTTAGCTTAACTCTTACCCAAAAAGCTGCATCTGTAAATATGGATGTTTTAGTTCATGTGTAACTCTCATCTTCAAACACTGATGGTCCTGGTAGGTTTTAGGGAGCCTGGCCTAGTCAAATCAAATTGTATTTGTCACATGCACCGTGAAATGCTTACTTACAAGCCCTTAACCAACAATGCAGAATTATTTTCAGTAAGAAAATATGTGCTAAAAAATATAAATAATAATAAAATAAAGTAACAAAAAAAGTTACATAATAAAACACAAATAATAAGGCTATATAAAGGGGGTACCGAGTCAATGTATGTGGGTCCTGCTTAGTCGAGGTAATTCAGGTCATATGTACATATGAAGGTATGGGTAAAGTGACTATGCATAGATAATAAACAGCGAGTATCAGCAGCGTAAAAAGGGGGTCAATGCAAATAGTCTGGGTAACCATTTGGTTAACTGTTTAGCAGTCTAACGGCTGCTAAGGAGCCTAAAGCTGTTAAGGAGCCTTTTGGACCTAGACTTGGCACTCAAGTACCGCTTGCCGTGTGCTCAGTGGAACAGCATTAAAGTTTTATCAGCCCTAGACCAGTCTGAGGGAGACTGTCTCTGAATGCCCTCCTGTCTCTCTCCCTATCAGAGAATGGCCGTAGTTGATTTGATGTACTTGACTGAGCGGCTAGAGTAAACCAGGAGGTGTTGGCTTGCACCAGACAACGCCTGGCCTCTTTCCTATGGCGCTCACCATTATTCACTGTTTATCTTTCTCTCCATCTCCTAGCTCTGTTACATGGTATTGACACTCAGCAAGGGTTGGGGCACGCTGAGTGGGTCCACGTATCTGTGCCCACCTGTTTTACCACAGTGTATGTAACCAAATTGTGTGTATTGTGTGTGACAATAACCCAAGGGATAGGCCTTTTCATGGATAGAATAAAGGAGGTAGCCTTGGCTTCCAGTGCTCAACCTTTCAATAGTAGTCTCTACGTACCAGATAACGCCTGCGTGAGGGTGGGATGATAGTGGTTCTTAAGGTATAATTCTCAGCCACTATCACAGTTCATATCTTGAAGCTGTGCTTGTTCTGTATATTGCGGTTATGAAAAATACCACAGTACCCAAATTGTAAGCATCACTTCTCCATGAAAGTTTCCATCTGTGGAAAAAACATTTGTGTGCATCTTAGTGAAGGCAAAGGAAACAGTGATAGATGTGACAAAGAGTGCAAGGGAAAAGGTCAAGAAAGGAAGGAGAAAGCGAACAAGACGGAGAGAAAGAAAGATGAAAGGGGGGGGGGCAAGAGACAGATCGTTTGCAAAACCACATGGGAGTTTCCTGACACTACACGACCTATCATTTTGTATTTCTGTTTCTTCCACTGACTTCACCGTAGCAGCTTCTTAGGAACATCGTAAAAATGATCAAACTAGCACTTCTATGATCTTACCAATGAAGTGGGAGAGAGACTCAAAAGTAAAAATCTCTGAAATATTATCATCTATAATGATAATATCCCTGGGTTGCCAGATCTGATTACAGAGTAGAAGCTGACCACCGGACCATTAGTTAGTGTATGGAAATCAGATGACGGCTATTAGTTAGGTGTGGTCAGTCTGTAGATGTAACTTTAGACAGAAGGAGTCACAGGGCTCTGTAATAAGGTGACAGTAGCACTAGGGCTGTGGCGGTCATGACATTTTCTCAGCAGGTGATTGTCATGCAAATAACTGCTGGTCTCAAAGTAATTGACCGTTAATGAACATAAACACGTTTAGCATTGCTTGGCTTCCACGCATAGCCTAGAAGCTACTGATGCGGACCTTCAAAACATCTACATTTAAAAAAGTCTAATTAAGTGTAATAAATCCATTTAACTTTGCCTACACCATCACAATAAACCCATTATTTATTTTAGGCAGGTCTAAAGAAACATTATATGAAGAAAATGTGCCTATTTCAGAAGAACAGAGCAGCATATTCTCAGTCGTCCTTATGTTAGGCCCTGATCTGGATATGCCATATGGCTGGGCGCTACACTAGTTAATTTACCAGACAAGATTTGCTTATAATTCCGGTGGCATTATTTGATATTATTTTATAGTAAGAAGAAAACCATTGAATATAGCTGAACGATCTCCAAACGATTTCCGAGAGAGTGCGCACATGCGGCTATTCTGTGTTGAGTGGTTAACAAAGAAACAGGTCCTCCTACACTGAACAAAAATATCAACGCAACATCCAACAATTTCAAAGATTTTACTGAGTTACAGTTCATATAAGGAAATCAGTCAAATTAAATCAATTATTTAGGCCCTAATCTATGGATTTCACATGACTGGGAATACAGATGTGCATCTGTTGGTCACAGATACCTTTAAAAAAAAGTAGGGGCATGGATCAGAAAACCAGTCAGTATCTGGTGTGACCACCATTTGCCTCATGCAGTGCTACACATCTACTTCGCATAGAGTTGATCAGGCTGTTGATTGTGGCGTATGGAATGTTGTCCCACTCCTCTTCAATGGCTGTGCAAAGTTGCTGGATGTTGGCGGAAACTGGAACACGCTGTCGTACATGTCTATCCAGAGCATCCCAAACAGGCTAAATGGGTAACATGCCTGGTGTGAATGGAAGAACGGGGACATCTTCAGCTTCCAGGAATTGTGTACAGATCCTTGCGACATGGGGATTTATCCGTGAAGAACACCCTTCTCCAGCGGCTACCGAAGGTGTGCATTTGCCCACTGAAGTCAGTTACGACGCCAAACTGCCGTCAGTTCAAGACCCTGGTGAGGATGACGAGCATGCAGATGAGCTTCCCTGAGATGGTTTCTGACAGTTTGTGCAGAAATTCTTCAGTTTGCAAACCCGCAGTTTCATCAGATGTCCGGGTGGCTCGTCTCAGGCAGTCCCGCAGGTGAAGAAGACGGATGTGGAGGTCCTGGGCTGGCGTGGTTACACATAGACTGAAGTTGTGAGGCCGGTTGGACGTCCTGCCAAATTCTCTACAACGAAGTTGAAGGCGGCTTATGGTAGAGAAATGGACATCAAATTCTCTGACAACAGCTCTGGTGGAGATTCCTGCGCTGCAGACGGCTATATCTGTCCGCTAATACAGGACTATTAAAGGCCTAGTGCACTACTTTTGTGAAATAATATTTTAGATTTTTCAGGGGGTGCTGCAGCACCCTCAGCACCCCTACTTCCTGCAGCTATGGAAACATGGGACCAACACTTGCTGCTTTTATATTTTCGTTTACTATATATGCTTAATTTATAATTATTGATATAACTTTTGTTGTGATACAAACGTTCGGCTATATGTTTCGATTTTTTTTATACATTCTAAGGCTGCATGATGCAACAAATTATGATTTGAAAAAAGTTACATGAAAGGCATGAGCTCTGCTCTGTTTGTTGTGCATGCTGCACACACTTCATCAATCTCTCATTCACAATTTGACAAGCACTTGATAATGTTCCCACCCATCAGACTATTCTCAATTTCTCAATCTTTACATATAGCCTACTAATATACAGTACCAGTCAAAAGTTTGGACACACTTACTCATTCAAGGGTTTTTATTTATTTTGACTATTTTCTACACTGTAGAAAAGTGTTGAAAACTTCTAAACTATGAAATAACACATATTGAATCATGTAGTAACAAAAACGTGTTAAACAAAATCTAAATATATTTTACATTTGAGATTCTTCAAAGTAGCCACCCTTTGCCTTGATGACAGCTTTGGACACTGATGGCATTCTATCACCTGAATTGCATTTCAATTAACAGGTGTGCCTTTTTAAAAGTTAATTTGTGGAATTTCTTTCCTTCTTAATGCGTTTGAGCCAATCAGTTGTATTGTGACACGGTAGGGGTGGTATACAGAAGATAGCCCTATTTGGTAAAATACCGTCCATATTATGGCAAGAACAGCTCAAATAAGCAAAGAGAAATGACAGTCCATCATTAATTTAAGACATGAAGGTCAGTCAATACGGAAAAGTTCAAGAACTTTAAAAGTTTCTTCAAGTGCAGTCGCAAAAACTATCAAACGCTATGATGAAACTGGCTCTCATGAGGACCGCCACAGGAAAGGAAGACCCAGAGTTACCTCTGCTACAGAGAATAAGAGAGTTAACTGCACTTCAGATTGCAGCCCAAATAAATGCTTCACAGAGTTCAAGTAACAGACACATCTCAACATGAACTGTTCAGAGGAGACTGCGTCAATCAGGCCTTCATGGTTGAACTGCTGCAAAGAAACTACTACTAAAGGACACCAATAAGAAGAAGAGACTTGCTTGGGCCAAGAAACACGAACTATGGACAATAGACCGGTGGAAATCTGTTCTTTGGTCTGATGAGTCCAAATTTGAGATTTTTGGTTCCAACTCCGTGTCTTTGTGAGACGCAGAGTAGGTGAACGGATGATCTCTGCATGTTTGGTTCCTACCGTGAAGCATGGAGGAGGAGGTATGATGGTGTGGGGGTGCGTTGCTGCTGACATTTTGAATTCAAGGCACACTTAACCAGTATGGCTACCACAGCATTCTGCAGCGATACGCCATCCCATCTGGTATGCGCTTAGATTGTTTTTCAACAGGACAATGACTCAAAACATACCTCTAGGCTGTGTAAGCGCTATTTGACCAAGGAGAGTGATGGAGTTCTGCATCAGATGACCTGGCCTCCACAATCACCCAAACCCAACCCAATTGAGATGGTTTGGGATGAGTTGGACCGCAGAGTGAAGGAAAAGCAGCCAACAAGTGCTCAGCATATGTAGGAACTCCTTCAAGACTGTTGAAAAAGCATTCCTCATGAAGCTGGTTGAGAGAATGCCAACATTGTGTAAAGCTGTCATCAAGGCAAAGGGTGGCTACTTTGAAGAATCTCAAATATAAAATATATTTTGATTTGTATAACACTTTTTTGGTTACTATATTTTGAGTTATTTGTCCACTTTAGTTGTGATACAAACCTTGTCAAAACATATAGGTCTATGGGCTAGGCTACATTATGCATGCCAATATGATTGGAAAAAGTCGCAAAAAAAGGCATGCACTGTTTATTGCCTTAGACTGCACACGATGGGCATCATTCACAAGTGATAATATAGTCACCCGTCAGACTACTCTCAATGTATTTTTGTCTTTACATATGCTAAATAATATATGTGTGAAATGAGTTTTGATTTAGAATGGGCCATTATCATGCACTTGTCAAAACAGGGGCAGGGGACAAAAATAAATGACATCCGTATGCACTTACAGTACATAAAGAATGCAGGACGCTTTTCCCGCAGGTTCATTTTCATGCCAGCCAGGCTACTCCGGTTGTAAAGCGAAGCAATGTGCTTATTAATATGGAAGGAATAAATGTATTGAGGAATAAATATAGTTAGCCTACTTTACTGCAGCTAATATGAGGAAGTTGAAAACCAGTCGGAAACACACCACTTCTGCAATTACATGTTTCAGGCAGCACCAAACATCTCTTCATTTCCTCATCATCTGGTGTCCAGCAACGCTCGAATCTAGCCTATCCCAACACCCAACACACCGGTCCTGTCCTGATGGACACAACATCTGCCCCTTGTGGTCAAAGTCCTTTATCCATCTCTTTATGACAATGACAGCGTAGGACAGTGCTGCTCATCTGCAATATCCATTGTAAACACAATACAGGCCGTTTACATCAGTGGCGGTTCTAGCTTGTATGGCTCCTGGGCAAACCCCCTTCGGCATCCCCCAAAAAGCACCATTGTGCACTAATTGTAATTTTTATTCAGACATTTGGAACAAATAAATAATCATAACAGGGAACCAGCTGGCAAGATGCCGCCCTGAGCGGCTGCCCATGTCGCCTATACCTAAATCCTCCACTGGTTAACATGGACAGACCTGAGTAACCCAACTCCCCATACAGCCACTTAGCTCAGGCCTGACCACCCTATACAGACAAATCAAATTAGATTTGTCACATGCACCAAATACACCAGCTGTAGACCTTACAGTGAAATGCTTACTTACAAGCCCTTAACCAACAATGCAGTTAAGAAAAATAAGTGTCAAGTAAAAATAGATAAGTAAAAATGTTTATAAAAATAACAAATAATTAAAGAGCAGCAGTAAAATAACAGTAGCGAGGCTATATACAGGGTGTACCGGGAACAGAGTCAATGTGCGGGGGCACTGGTTAGTCGAGATAATTGAGGTAATATGTACATGTAGGTAGAGCTAAAGTGACTATAATAACCAGAGAGTATCAGCAGCGTAAAAGAGGGTGTGGGGGGGAGAGGACAATGCAAATAGACTGGGTAGCCATTTGACTAGCTGTTCAGGATTCTTATGGCTTGGGGGTAAAAGACAGACAGGCCTATTGTGGGTTAGAGATAAAAAGGGATGGGGGGTAAAGAGAGAGAGAGGAGGGGGATAAAAAGAAAGAAAGGGAATGAAAGAGAAAGAGAGGGGAGAGAAGAGAGAGAGAAGGGGGAGAAAGGAGAGAGACACAGACAAAGACAGAGAAAGAGAAAGGCGTGGCAGTGGCTTAGTCTGCCTCTTTTGTTCTAACCATGTTGTTGACTGCTGGTTCCCTGGTTCCCCCAGTCCAGTCCAGTCTCAAAGACAACCCCTCGCTGTTCATCTGTAATAAGAAGCGGCCATGTTGGATATATCCTCCTTTATCTTCTTCGCCATTCTTTCCCTATTCCCCTTTTCTCCCCTTCCTTCCTCCCCACCCACTGCACTTCATTTGATTTTCTTGTTCAACAGCTCACACTGAGAATGTGTGGGAGGGAGAGAAGTCCAAATTTAGATGTTTCTACAGTCACTAGTACACAACAAGCACTCTGATCTGCACTCCCTGAACCAGCTCCCTCCTTGGGAAGATGGCAATGATGGCACTTTTCCAGTGCTTCGAAGTCAACAATCCCATGGGAGATTGAGAGCACTGAGAGAGAGGCCAGAAGGACAGTTTAGTGGTACTGTACCTGATATGACCTGTACAGAATAGGTGATGTGATGATAATGATAGTTGGTATCTCCATGTATGTGTGATCCTAAAGGGCTTTACATGATACGGAAGGTCGCTCCGTTTGTAATACCCACCTGAATACAATGTGAATGGATCATGGTGGAAGTGGCAACTCAATGATTCCTTTAGTGAAGAGTCAGAAGTTTACATACACTAAGTTGACTGTGCCTTTAAACAGCTTGGAAAATACCAGAAAATGATGTCATAGCTTTAGAAGCTTCTGATAGGCTAATTGACATCATTTGAGTCAATTGGAGGTGTACCTGTGGATGTATTTCAAGGCTTACCTTCCAACTCAGTGCCTCTTTGCTTGACATGATGGAAAAATCAAAAGAAATCAGCCAAGACCTCAGAAAAACAATTGTAGACCTCCACAAGTCTGGTTCATCCTTGGGAGCAATTTCCAAACTCCTGAAGGTACCACGTTCATCTGTACAAACAATAGTACGCAAGTATAAACACCATGGGACCACGCAGCCGTCATACCGCTCAGGAAAGAGACGCGTTCTGTCTCCTAGAGATTAATGTACTTTGGTGCAAAAAGTGCAAATCAATCCCAGAACAACAGCAAAGGACCTTGTGAAGATGCTGGAGGAAACAGGTAGAAAAGTATCTATATCCACAGCAAAACAAGTCCTATTTCAACATAACCTGAAAGGCCGCTCAGCAAGGAAGAAGCCACTGCTCCAAAACCGCCATAAAAAACTCCAGACTACGGTTTGCAAATGCACATGGGGACAACGATCGTACTTTTGGAAGAAATGTCCTCTGTTCTGATGAAACAAAAATAGAACTGTTTGCCCATAATGACTATTGTTATGTTTGGAGGAAAAAGGGGGAGGCTTGCAAGCCGAAGAACACCATCCCAACCGTGAAGCACGGGGGTGGCAGCATCATGTTGTGGTGGTGCTTTTCTGCAGGAGGGATTTGTGCACTTCACAAAATAGATGGCATCATGAGGAAGTAAAATTATAGGGATATATTGAAGCAACTTCTCAAGACATCAGTCAGGAAGTTAAAAATGGGTCTTCCAAATGGACACTGACCCCAAGCATACTTCCAAAGTTGTGGCAAAATGGCTTAAGGACATCAAAGTCAAGGATTTGGAGTGGCCATCACAAAGCCCTGACCTCAATCCCATAGAAAATTTGTGGGCAGAACTGAAAAAGCATGTGCAAGCAAGGAGGCCTACAAACCTGACCCAGTTACACCAGCTGTCAGGAGGAATGGGCCAAAATTCACCCAATTTATTGTGGGAAGCTTGTGGAAGGATACTCAAAACGTTTGACCCAAGTTAAACAATTTAAAGGCAATGCTACCAAATACTAATTGAGTGTATGTAAACTTCTGACCCACTGGGAATGTGATGAAAGAAGTAAAAGCAGAAATAAATAATTCTCTACTATTATTCTGACATTTCACATTCTTAAAATAAAGTGGTGATACTAACTGACCTAAAACAGGGATTTTTTACTGCGATTAAATGTCAGGAATTGTGAAAAACTGAGTTTAAATGTATTTGGCTAAGGTGTATGTAAACTTCCGACTTCAACTATAGGCACATCAAGGACTGTTCATCTATAGGCCAGGCCGATATGCACGATATCACTGTATCGTTTGTATTTATTTTAAGAACGTGGTGTGCTCGCAATGTCTATTCTCTTTTTTTTTCTACATAAAAAACTATCGAGTAGCCTATATCATGGGCACAACACACATCAAACATTGTAATGTTCCACTGTCTCTCTCGCTCACACACCAACAAGCTGAAGTTTATTATGACAACTGTCGAAGTGTATGTTATGGCTATGCTGACCATACTGTACCTCCAAAGTGCGTATTTCTTTCTGAGTGAGGTCGCTCAATGCAGCGCATTTGGTTCGGAGTCCTTGTAAACTAGAGATGGAGATCTCGATCATATTCTGGATGAGTTCGCACTGATGGAGTGCGTCCATGTCCATCGCTGCTCCGCCTTCACTGTCCCCGTCCGATAGTTAATTACTTTAAACCATCCTTCCACCTTTGACTGGCACACTATCCATTCCTCGTCATTGGCACGGCTTGACAGGTTGGGTTGAGTTTGGACAGCTAAAATGTAGACACACTACAGGAACGCATACAAACAAACTGCACTTAGTAATAGACTCCCAAGAGCTGCAAACAAAACGAAGAGAACAGTTAATCTAAAACCTTTAATGTCTTAGCTGTCTGTCACTTCACTTAGCACACCATGGGTTCTGTGTATTCTCAAGAGCTACGTAGTTTTCTTATGCATGGTGTTTGACAGAGTGGCCGCGTTCCAGGTACAGCGCAGAAGATCATATATAGATCACAAGATCATATATATAATAAGATATAGAAATCTTCACAAGACGATTGCTATATCATGCTCAAGTACAATTAAATGCCTTTCTTGCAAGCTCTAAAACCAACAATGCGTAGAAGTTTATATAAAACAGCTTGGTGCATTCAGCATGTCAATACTTCTTTCAAAAACAAGTAGTGATGAACTCAATCTCTCCTCCACTTGGAGCCATGAGAGATTGACATGCATATTATTAATGTTGGCTCTGCGTGTACATTTAAGCGCCAGCCGTGCTGCCTTTTTCTGAGCCAATTGTAATGTGCAGGGATACTGGGTGACTAGGCATCGGGATATATGATAAACAGAGTAGCAGCAGCGTATATGTATGTGTATGTGAGTGTGCGTGTGTGTAGAGTCAGTATAAATGTGTATGCATGTTATGTGTGTGAGCAAATTAAGTGTGTGTGTGTGTGTATAGAGTCCTGTGAGTGTGCATAGAGAGGGCAAAAATACAAATAAAATACTTTATTTAACTAGGAAAGTCAGTTAAGAACAAATTCTTATTTTACAATGACGGCCTAACGCGGCCAAACCCTCCCCCTAACCCAGACAACACTGGGCCAATTGTGCGCCGCCCTATAGGACTCCCAATCAAGGCCGGTTGTGATAAGCCCGGGATCGAAAAAGGGTCTGTAGTGATGCCTCTAGCACTGAGATGCAGTGCCACTCGAGAGCCTTTATTGCCCCTAGTAGCGAAGAAGATGTTGATGGAAGTTGGGCATCACAACAAAGAAAGCAGCCTCCGGGTGCAAGTTTTCCTGCTTGTTTATAGCCTTGTACAGTTTGTTAACTGCCAGCTTGTTATTTTTCTTGTCCTGAGACAATAATAGCTGAAAACTCACTCAGGAGGTAGAATAGTCAGCATTTGACCCTCAGGTATTCCAAGAAGGGTCAACAATGGGTCAAGATTTCCACTGCACTCAAGTCGGCACACCATTTGTTGTTGACGAAGAGGCAAAGCCCTCCCACTGTCAATATCCCTGACTTCACTGTCTTGTCCACTTGGGAATGGAGAATCCATCGAGTTGGATAGCCATGGGGGGTATCTCAGAAAAGCAGAGAATATTGTAGTTATGAGAATCCCGTTGGTAGCAAATCTGTGATCAGAGGTCATCCACCTTATTATCAAGTGATTATATTGGCCAAGATTGTTCACACGTCTTGGTCAGAAGAATGGAGGGTAGAAGTGGCCAGTTTTCCCTTCACCTTAATCTCGCCAGGACTCCCACTTTTGCCTCTGTAACACCTGCGTTTCCTCTTGGATACATCAAATATTGGGTCAGAATTACAGAAAGAAACCAGGGCTGATGAGTCGAAGTCAAAGCTAAATCCAGAATTGAGGTAAGTAACTGCCGATCTGATGTTCAACATTTCTTGTAGGTTATAAGAAATGATAGGGGATACTTTTTTTGTGAAAATAAAGTACAAATAAACACCAAAAGAATTACAAAATAGCAAAGTTGGGTCGGCGCTCACAAAACGGCGGCCATCCAGTACAGTGCCATCTTTTCAACAGTCAACATCAGTGGAGGCTGGTGAGAGGACCTATAGGAGGCCGGGCTCATTGTCATGGCAGGAATGGACGTTTGACTCCGTTCCATTTATTCCATTACAGCCATTACAATGAGCATGTCCTCCTATAGCTCCTCCCACCAGCCTCCACCAGTTAACAACTTCGAAAGTAGACCACCAGAAATAGATTGAGCTCCATCTAGTGGCGAAAGTAAGAGCTGCCAAAAATGCACAGTCAAAAAGGAGAAGAATTATTCTGTCAAGGAATGTCACCTCTACTCCCGCTCCGGCGCTCAACGTTGCCGGTCTACTAACCACAGGTCCTGGCAACCATCATTACACACACCTGGCAACCATCATTAAGCACACCTGCACCCCATCATGAGGCCCACCTGGACTCAATCACACCCTGATTACTTCACCTTTATCTAGAACTCCGTTGAATCATCCATTAGGTAGTATTGTTTCCTGTTTAGACGCTACTCTTGTTTTAGATTCCCTCTATGTTCATTACTAAAAAGTATACTTTTTGTGAAATAGAGAAACAAACAAAAGACAAATGACGGCCTAACCCAGCCATTTCTTTTGCCTAAGACAAAAGAAACGTGACAGTGTGTAAATGACAACACATTATTGCAGGAAATTGGTTAAAATGCTGGAAGTGAATGCTGGACTTAGACAATTAGCAATGCAAATGAGCAAATGCTGTGTGTATTAAGGAAATAGACACCAGGCTCAAATAGAAGCCGGTCTTGATGTGTACAGTGATTTAAGCAAATAGGCTATTAATTTAAGTTTTACAGTAGACAACTTCTGAAAAACTGGGCCCTGTGCATTATGACTGCAATAAAGGCTGCCTGGAATGGCCCTTACTCGACGAGATGCATTGTTGAAGATGTAGTAGACTACTCAAGAGCTAACTAGAGAAGCTATAGTCATAATACACGTGCTTTGGATTGATTACTCTCACACACACAGTGTCTGTTTCCCCTTTCTCGGATTAAAAACACCAGCTGACAGCACAGCACACCAAAGCTTCCACACACCACTTGCTCTCTCACTCGCTGCTGTCCACTCCGTATTTCCCCTTGGAAGACAGATATAAAGCAGACAGGCAGAGCAAGCAGCATGTACTGAACCACTGTTTACATGCACTTACGTCAGATAGGATGAACAGCCACGATGAGCCCTGAGTGACACACATTCTCCTTCTTTGACCCTAATGTCAGAGACCTGTGAACAGCAATTTAGCTTTTATTAAGTAACCTATTAATTTACATTTAATTACTGCAGTGGGTAGTCAAACAAATCTACTTTAAAGCATAAGTATACACCTCACACACATGGTTATGGGCTTACAAAAAAGAAGACACCTGTACCGTGTCAGATATAGAGTTGAAATGTATTCAATTACGAGTTTGCATCCCAATATTACACGTTATATACATCACAAAAGACTGAAATATAACAAAACCGTTTGACATAGAAACACCAGAGTTGATTAATTATGGAATTATTAAAAATATGAATAACATTCCGCATTGGTCATTCGACTGCAGAAAAGGGCTACGTAATTTAGTAGAAGTTCTTATCCAGAGCGACTTACAGGAGCAATTAAATCTAATCTCATTTGTAAACAACATGTGTAGACTAATAGTGAAATGCTTACTTTCCGGCCCTTCCCAACAATGCAGAGAGAACAATGCAATGAGCAACGATAACTTGGCTAAAAATAACAGGGTACCAGTACCGTGCCGATGTGCAGGGGTGCAAGGTAATTGAGGTAGATATGTACATATAGGTATGGATAAAGTGACTAGGCAACATGATAGATAATAAACAGTAACAGCAGCATATGTGATGAGTAAAGAGAGTTCGTGCAAAAAGGGTCAATGCAGATAGTTAAATAGTTAACCAATAGCTACCCGGACTAACTATTTAGCAGTCGTATGGCTTGAGGGTAGAAGCTGTTCAGGGTCCTGTTGGTTCCAGACTTAGTGCATCGGTACCGCTTGCCATGCGGTAGCAGGGAGAACAGTCTATGACTAGGGTGGCTGGAGTCTTTGACAATTTTTAGGGCCTTCCTCTGACACCGCCTGGTATAGAGGTCCTGGATGATAGAGCACAGCCCCAGTGATGTGCTGGTCCGTACGCACTACCCTCTGTAGCAGTTGCTCAATTTCAAGTCTAATCACATTCACACCAATTGGCTCTGCCCAGTTGCCTAGATTTCAGGTGATTCGAGAGAAACTCGGCCATCGTGCTACTCCTGCCTGCTACCCTCTCTGGATCAGTGGAGAATGATGGCTTGACCTAAGTTTTTTTTATTTGGCTCTGGTGACTTTGCATTTCTATAGACTTGTTCCAAATAAAAGTAATCAAACAAAGCTAATCAAAACGTGTTGTTGTTTCATTATATTTAAATATCTCATCATGCAAAGAAGTGTGAAAACATAATTCGTAGAGCCATATACTTTTTTTTCCTGTCTCACCCTGTCCTGTTTTGGACACCCTGCTCCCCATGTTTGGGCTCCCGAGTGGCACAGCAGTCTAAGGCACTGCATCTCAGTGCTAGAGGCGTCACTACAGACCTTGATTTCAGGCTGTATCATAACCGGCTGTGATTGGGAGTCCCATAGGGCGGCTCACAATTGGCCCAGCGTCGTCCGGGTTAGGGTTTGGCCGAAGTAGGCCATCATTGTAAATAAACATTTGTTCTTAACTGGCTTGCCTAGATAAAGGTCAAATAAAAAAATATTCCAAAATGATTGTTGTAATTTATTTATATATTACTGTTATTTTGTCCTCTTGTCCCAACTTTCTTGTGAGAATGTACTGCCATCTAGGGGTACAATAAGGTCAGTGAGTGACAGAGGAGAGAGAGACCCATGAGCAGTTGCAAACCGCAGTCTGGCTTTTTTATGGCGGTTTTGGAGCGGTGGCTTCTTCCTTGCAGTGGAGGTTCTAGACCCTTTCAACAGGGGGGGGGCCAAGCTGGGGCCAGTTGTACTGTTAGAGGGGCCAGTTACATTAGACGTTATTGTTGTCATATCGTTTTCTTCACTTCATTGCAGGCATTAGCAGGCAAAAGACCGTGTCCCTCTAGTAAATGTGTGGGTTTAATTAGTGTTCCGTGTTGCCCCGGTCTAATAATGGATGTAAAAAAAGAACGGAAATTATTTCATACTCCACATTTAGGGGGGCCACAAGGGGGTCCAAAATTGTTGTCACAGGGGCACTGGCCCCCCCCCAGAACCGCCAGTGCTTCCTTGCTGAGCGGCCTTTCAGGTTATGTCGATATAGGACTCGTTT
This sequence comes from Brachymystax lenok tsinlingensis, assembly GCA_030435695.1. Classification (NCBI taxonomy): domain Eukaryota; kingdom Metazoa; phylum Chordata; class Actinopteri; order Salmoniformes; family Salmonidae; genus Brachymystax; species Brachymystax lenok. The sequence continues at coordinate 26,206,767 of CM059794.1, forward strand.
TACTGTGGATATAGATACTTATGTACTTGTTTCCTAAAGCATCTTCACAAGGTCCTTTGCTGTTGTTCTGGGATTGATTCGCACTTTTTGCACCAAAGTAAGTTCATCTCTAGGAGACAGAACGCGTCTCTTTCCTGAGCGGTATGACGGCTGCGTGGTCCCATGGTGTTTATACTTCATGCATTCATTGTTTGTACAGATGAACGTGGTACCTTCAGGCATTTGGAAATTGCTCCCAAGGATGAACCAGACTTGTGGAGGTCTACAATTGTTTTTCTGAGGTATTGACTGATATATTTTGATTTTCCCATGATGTCAAGCAAAGAGGCACTGAGTTTGAAGGTAGGCCTTGAAATACATCCACAGGTACACCTCCAATAGGCTAATTTACATAATTTGAGTCAATCAGAAGCTTCTAAAGCCATGACATAATTTTCAGGAATTTTCCAAGCTGTATGTAAACGTCTGACCCACTGGAATTGTGATAAAATGAATTATAAGTGAAATAATCTGTCTGTAAACAATTGTTGGAAAAAATTACTTGTGTAATTTTCCCTCAGGTTAATTCAATGTATGAATTGTAAAGTGGCCTTCATTTTCTATGTAAAAAAATCTATTATTTTGGAGGTCTGTTAAGAGTGATGTAGTTGGCAATGAAGACACTCAACAAGGACAGGAAGTGATTGTTATGAGATTGAGACACAGGAAGTGGTCACAATTGGAGGAAGGGAAAGAATGTTGGTAACATTAATTCAACCCATGATATTTACAGCCCTCTATAATGTATCCACATTCCGGTAACGTCATTGTATCAATATTTACTTATGCATATCCCCTCTGTTCTTGTTATATTAATATATGTATCATTCCTCAAATGTCAATCCATGTTTAAGAAACGAGCGTTTATCATCAGTACAGCAATAAAATGGTTTTATAAATGTGATAAATTGCAATTCAAACAGCTATTGCACATACAATTGCTCTGGCAATGAACCAATGCAAATTGACTTAGTGCTATTTAAGTCACACATTTTTCTGCCTGATAAGAAACTTGTACTAGTCACATATCCACCATATTCTCCTTGTTCTCAGTGCACAGGTCATCCATTACAGATCTTATGTAAAGGCCCAATTTGTGTCCTTGTTCACAGACACGTCAATATGAGAACAACGTGATATATCACAGGCGAAAAGGAGAGGCCCTCCTGTGCAGACCAACTGCCAGATTCTCTTCATTGGTCATTCCAAAACATTGTGTAAAAGTACACTAGGGGTGATGCATCTGAAATGGCATCCTATTCCCTACAGTGCATTCTGAAAATATTCAGACCCCTTGACTTTTTCCACATTTTCTTACGTTACAGCCTTATTCTAAAATTGATTAAATAGTTTTTTCCCCCTCGTCTATCTACACACAAAAAACATGTTTTTATATATCTTTGCTAATTTATACAAAATAAAAAACGGAAATATCACATTTCATACCGTCAACTCAGTACTTTGTTGAAGCACCTTTGGCAGCGATCGCAGCATCGAGTCTTAGAGCGTTGGGCCAGCAGCCCCCCCGCACCTCTCGGATTCAGATGGCTTGGGTTAAATGCGGAAGACACATTTCAGATGAGTACATTCAGTTGGACAACTGACTAGGTGTCCCCCTTTCCTTTCTTGGGTATGACGCTACAAACTTGGCACACCTGTATTTGGGGAGTTTCTCCCATTCTTCTATGCAGATCCTCTCAACCTCTGTCAGGTTGGATGGGGAACATTGCTGCACAGATACTTTCAGGTCTCTCTAGAGATGTTCCATCGGGTAGAAGTCCAGGCTCTGGCTGGGCCACTCAAGGACATTCATAGACTTGTCCCTAAGCCACACCTGCGTTGTCTTGGCTGTGTGCTTAGGGTTGTTGTTCTGTTGGAAGGTGAACCTTTGCCCCAGTCTGAGGTCCTGAGCAGGTTTTCATCAAGGATCTCTGTACTTTGCTCAGTTCATCTTTGCCCTCGATCCTGACTAGTCTCCCAGTCCCTACCGCTGAAAAACATCCCCCACGGCATGATGCTGCCACCACCAGTGGTGGAAAAAGTACCCATTTGTCATACTTGAGTAAAAGTAAAGATACCTTAATAGAAAATGACTCAGGTTAAAGTCACCCAGTAAAATCTAAAAAGTACTTTGTTTTACTTTTAATACTTAAGTATATTTAAAAGTATAAATCATTTCAAATTCCTTATATTAAGCAAACCAGACTGCTTTTTTAAATTTACATATTTTTTCCATTTACAGGTGCACACTCCAATACTCATAATTTACAAACAAAGCATGTGTTTAGTGAGTTTGCCAGATCAGATGCAGTAGGGATGACCAGGGATTTTCTCTTTAAGTGCGTGAATTAGACAATTTTCCTGTCCTGCTAAGCATTCAAACAAAATGTAACGAGTACTTTTGGGTGTCAGGGAAATTGTATGGAGTAGAAAGTACATTATTTTCTTTAGGAATGTAGTGGAGTAAAAGTAAAAGTTGTCAAAAAATAAATTGTTAAGTAAAGTACAGATACTCCCAAAAGTTGTCTTTCAAGTATATTTACATAAGTACTTTACACCACTGACCACCACCGTGCTTCACCGTAGGGATGGTGCCAGGTTTCCTCCAGACGTGAAGCTTGGCATTCAGACCAAGGAGTTCAATCTTGGTTTCATCAGACCAGAGAATCTTGTTTCTCATGGTCTGAAAGTCTTTAGGTGCCTTTTAGCAAACTCCAAGCGGGTTGTCATGTGCCTTTTACTGAGTAGTGGCTTCTGTCTGGCCACTCTACCATAAAGGCCTGATTGGTGGAGTGCTGCAGAGATGGTTGTCCTTCTGCAAGGTTCTCCCACCACAGAGGAACTCTAGAGCTCTGTCAAAGTGACCATCAGGTTCTTGGTCACTTCCCTGACCAAGGCCCTTCTCCCTAGATTGCTCAGTTTGGCAGGGCGGCCAGCTCTATGAAGAGTTTTAATGATTCCAAACATCTTCCATTTAAGAATGATGGAAGCCACTGTGCTCTTGGGGACCTTCAATGCTGAGGAAATGTGTTGTTACCCTTCCCCAGATCTGTGCCTCAACACAATCCTGTCTCAGAGCTCTACGGACAATTCCTTCAACCTCATGGCTTGGTTTTTGCTCTGACATGCACTGTGGCACCTTATATAGACAGGTGTATGCTTTGCCAAACCATGTCTAATCAATTGAATTTTCCACAGGTGGACTCTAATCAAGTTGTAGAAACATCTCAAGGATGATCAATGGAAACAGGATGCACCTGAGCTCAATTTCAAGTCTCATAGCAAAGGGTCTGAATTCTTGCTAAATAGGTATTCATGTTGTTTTCTTTTTTTTGTACATTTGGAAACATAAAACAAATGCTTTGTCATTATGTGGTATTGTGTGTGGATTGCTGAGGAACATGTTTTATTTCATACATTTTAGAATAAGGCTGTAACATAACAAAATGTGGAAAAAGTCAAGGGGTCTGAATACTTTCCGAATGCACTGTATATAGCGCACTACTTTTGGCCAATAGGGTGCCATTTCGGACAGCCTGAATCTCTTTTAGCCTGCTGAGCTCCTACACTGGCTGACCAAGGATCACCTGACAAAGTGAGGTTAGAAATACACCTCTGACCCACAGAGGCAGCTGTCCGGTCAGATATTATGGCTAGCTAGGCCAGTTACTTCTTCAGACATGTCCTCTCAATAACACTTACCAGTGATGCACAATAGTACTAAATCAACAGTAATCACTCAGAAAGCATTGAGTAGCACTCAGCAGCCTGAAGTCCATTGAGTGAGACAGACCAATAAAATCAACACACTACAGTTGGCAAAAGAGAGAAAAAGTTGAAGAAATTGAGAAAAGAAGAGAGACAGAGACCAGGTTCCAAATGAAGTGATAGAGAAAAGCTACTGTAGCATGTTGTTTCTCCCCTTCCTCTCTCTCCCTTTCAGTACTCTCTCTCTCTCTCTGTTGAGAGAGAGAGGATTAGAAAATATTGATCTACTCATGAGAGAGAATTTGCAACATTTGTAATGTCCTCATGACCTAATAGAATGAAAATACCTGTTTACAAGTCAAAGCAGTGATTCCAAAATTGCTAGGCCCTTTAGGCCTCTGACAAGAAACAATGTCTTTGTTTACTTTGTGAATCACAAGACACTTCAAAAAGCTTTAGGTGGGTCACAGTGCAAAAATGTGTGGGAAGTGAATCACTGAATGAGAACAAGGGTCATGTATGTATAGTTACAGCCTTGTGCAAGAAAGAAGAACTTGGAAGATTTACAGTCAGCTTTACAGTCAGACAGTCAGCTTACATCTGTTTTGATCTCTCCATCTCTGTGAAGCCAACAGCCTCCTCCTTTCCATCTCTGTGAAGCCGAAAGCCTCCTGGTCTCCATCTCTATGAAGCCAACAGCCTCCTGCTATCCATCTCTGTGAAGCCAACAGCCTCCTGATCTCCATCTCTGTGAAGCCAACAGCCTCCTGCTCTCCATCTATCCAGCCTGCTCATGTCCTAATCAGTCAAAGCCCTTAATGTTTAACCTGAGTATTAAGGGTTCAAGTCAATGATAAACCAGCAAGTCGGTGATCACAGCTTTTTTTTTTTACACCACACCAGAAAACACCATATGTGCTGGCTGGTATATTTCCACATGATTGAAATATTATGCAATATTTCAGGTTAGTGCTTAAATCAGGTAGCTAAATGTGCTTGTGTCAGTAAACATGATATTATCAGAACACACACTCCAACATGTTATTTTCTTCTCAGGAAGGCCAAGTCTGAATATTTTATGTCTGTTACTACTGATAACCTAAATGACCCTAGAACGTTTTGGAAGGCTATTAAGTCTATGTCTGGAAACAGTGATGTTAATGAATTACCGTCATGTGTATTGAAGGACTTTGTTGCTGTATATGACAAATCTGAAATGCTGAATTGTTTCAATGAGCACCTGGTATCATCTGGTAGGCTGTTTGATTCAGTGTCCTCTGTCTCTGTACAACCCTGTGTGGTTGAACCAGTGAGATCTGGTCAAACTTTTAGCTTTTTGCCATTTTCAGTGCAGAAGGTACATAAAGCCCTGAAATCCTTATATCAGAGAAAGCCTGCAGGTCCTGATCTTCTTGATCCCTGCTTTTTAAATCTGGCAGCTGATTTCATAGCTGAACCACTTACATATCTGTTCAATCTAACCCTGGAATGTAATGAAATTCCAAAGATCTGGAAATCAGCATTTGTCCTACCACTTTTAAAAGGGGGAGATCCAACTCTTTTAAATAATTATAGGCCAATCTCAAAGCTGTCACCCTTGGTGAAAATACTTGTGAGTGAACAGCTAATATAGTTTTTATTTACTAACTATATTTTATCAATGTACCAAATCGGGCTTCAGGAAGAAGCATAGCACAATTACAGCAGCCATGAAGGTTTTAAATGATATCACTGAAGCCCTGGACAAAAAACATCACTGTGTCTCACTTTTTATTGATCTCTCTAAGGCTTTTGATACAGTTGATCATGCTGTACTAAGGCAGAGATTGTCGAGTGTAGGTCTTTCGGAGCATGCAGTTGCATGGTTTGCTAACTATCTGTCTGATAGAACTCAGTGCACTCAATTTGATGGGCTCATGTCTATTAAATTGTCTGTCTTTAATGGTGTGCCCAAAGGCTCTGTACTTGGTCCTCTCTTATTCACTATTTATGTAAATAATTTAGACAAAAATGTCAAAATTGTGCAAGCTCATTTTTATGCTGATGATACTGTTATTTACTGTTGTGCCTCGTCTCTTACAAAAGCTTTCCAGAACTTGCAAACTGCTTTCTATACTGTTCAACATACCTTGTGTCAATTTAAGCTTATCCTCAATACTGACAAAACTAAACTAATGGAGTTTTCTAAAGCAAGAAATAAACCTCTGAACTTTTCACCTATTATTACCTGTCAGGGCAATGAGATTGAAACTGTAACCTCATATAAATATCTTGGAATTTTAATTGATGACGGCCTCTCTTTTAAATTGCATATTGAACAAAAAATTGAAGCTGAATTTGGGATTTTATTTTAGGAATAAGGCCTGTTTTTCTTTTGAAGCCAGAAGGAGGCTAGTATCAGCTACATTTATGCCTTTGGGGATATTCTATATATGAATGCTTCCGCTCAGTGTATGAGATAAATTGACACCCTTCACCATGGTGCATTGAGATTAATTTTAAACTGCAAAACCCTTACGCACCACTGCACTTTATATACCAGGGTTGGCTGGCCTTCTCTAGTCACTCATAGGCTCAGTCACTGGTATACTTTTATTTACAAAGCCATTTTGGATTTACTTCCTTTTTTATTTGGGCATTTTTATTGTTCAGAAATGTGGTGGGTACTCTTCATTTGCTGGATTTTATCCTGCTAACTGTTCGAACTGAATTTGGTAAAAGGGCTTTTATGTACTCTGTGCCATCGTCTTGGAACGCCTTACAAAATACTTTTAAATTGGAAGAACTTGTCCTGATTGGCATTTTTAAATCACTGATGAAGAATCTTGAGACTGATTCCCTGACCTGTCAATGTTTTTAAATTGCTGTTCTATGATTTTTTTTATACTCTTGTGAATTCTATGGTTTTTACTAGATTACTTGTAGTTTATGTTGTTTGTCTGTAGTTTTGTAATGACTTGGTGCTGCCTCTCTTGGCCAGGACGCTCTTGGAAAAGAGATTTCAAATCTCAATGAGCCCTTCCTGGTTAAATAAAGGATATATATATATATTTTTTTTTATAAATGTTTCTAATACCACGTATTGTAAAGATATTAAATTTTCAAAAATTATCATTCATGAATGTGTCATAAATAATGCAGTTTGGATCAATGAGAATTAGTCATTTTATGACACATTTCACAAACAATTCTGCACCAAGCTTCAAAGTTCATCATAATATTATGCCACATGTATGATGGATCTGCAGTCACACTTAATCTATATAACATGTTTTCTACCTGTGCCAGGAACGCTATCTAGGACTGATGATTGGTTTGTTTTAAACTGGATCTTCAGTACTCTGTGGCATGTGTCACTGTGACATGGATTTGGTGTAATATAAACTGGGCTTCAGTACTTCAGGAGTGTGCTGGTAATTTGTCTCACAGCTGACATTGTTGACAAAGCAGGACATCTGGAGAACTACAGTAACTCCTCCATCCCCCCCTTCTCCTAGACTACTAGAATCTTCTGGTGGTCCTGATGTCCTGTGGAGGCAGTTACCACAGCTGAAAAGCTTAAACAGGGGGGGTTGTGGTCTTACAGCTACCTCTAAGGGGCTGGGTCACTATCCCCATTACTGGGGTGCAAAGTTGTGGACTCCAGTCACATGACTTGGACTAGAGTCTGAATTGACAGAAAATAACTTGACACTTGACTTGGAGCCTCAAAATCGGTACTCGATTTTGACCAGAGACTGGGGACTTAATTATCTGGCTTAATTATCTGACCAGGTTTTGTAATGTTTTGTCAGAGTCTACGTGGATTACTCTACACGCAGCCAGAGACAGTAGCCGCAGTATGGTCCTTGCAAAACAAGCATGCTATAGATTGCCTAGTGAAACGCACACTCCGGCACTCTGATTGGACCAGCAAAATGTCAATCAACATAGGTCGGGTGAATTGTTTGTAGCTTTCACACGTTTAAATGGATAGGCCCGATGTGGTAAATCTATACTCCATCTAATACTACGATAATTGGTGCTGTTTCATCAATCCATCCCCGTACCGTTTATTGCAACATGTAGACATTTTTGTTTCATGTTTGATAGGCCTACGATACATTTTTATTTGATAGCCAACCATTTATTACCCTGCTCTGAGTGGGCGCGATGGTTATAGTGCGCATGAACGTTCGCAAGACTCATGTTTATTTCATTAAATGTATGGTTATGTCGGATTTCCTTTCGTATGTTGCCGCGTTCAAGATAACTGAGAACTCGGAAATCTCCGACTTCCGAGCGTTCAAAACAACTGGGAACTCGGAAGAAAACGGAGTTCAGACTGGGGAAAATCGATTTGAACGGTCAGCCAACTCGGGCCTCTTTCTAGAGCTCCGACTTTTCGACTTGCAGATCACTGAAGGCAAAATTTGTCCTCGTATTTTCCCTAGTTCCCAGTTGTTTGAACACGGCATAAATCATACAGCTCTCATTTTTGTTGTCCGTAATAGGGAGCGCGCACGCCTCAATCCGCATAGAAATAGGCTACGTGGAGTTAGAACGTTGAATAAGAGAGCATGATTGTTCAATGTATTGTAACGACCCTGGGTTTATAAGCGCGGATATCGACTCTGCCGCTTTAATGTCATGAAGCAGGCAAGGAGCAGGCCTCGAACCCTTGACCTTCTAGCCCGAAGTCCAGCGCGCTATCGACTGTGCCGCAAAAGCATACTTACGCGGCAGAGTCGATATCCGCGGTTATAAACCCAGGGTCGTTACACTATGCATGGTGTTGAAACGTCAAGAATAATCATTAAGTCTGATTAAGACGAACAAGAAATGTGTAAATTGCCTTTTACACTGTAGAACCAGTTTATTGGTTGTAATTGCAAACTGGGTAATTGTATGGTCCTGGGGGCCAAGTCCTTATATTATGTAGGCCTCCCTGTTTGAGCTCCTGTGTTTGACAGATTCAATTTGGTTTCTCAAGGGGAGGATGTACAGTTTTGCCCTCTACCAGTGTCTGTTCAGATTGTATCAGGCTTAACCTGTTTTTTGGGGCTATTGCCAGTGTATATTTGGTCAATCTAATAGTATATTTTGTACCATTGGACCACCAAGACCTGTAAATAAATCAACACTGAGCAGCCAACCTGCCTTTCCTTCTTCTGATTTCTGCCCTTATGACTGCTACAAGGTCCCTATTTTACAATGACATAGGCTGATAGATATGTTGTAGACAAAATAATGAAAAGGGTGGTCTGGTAGCCTCAATAAATAGACAAAGATTTGTAGCTGAACAAGTCATTGAATGTATAGATTTAGTTTTTACTTGGCTTGACAACTTGGACTTTTATTTAACTAGGCAAGTCGGTTAAGAACACATTTTTATTGTGGGTTAACGGCCTTGTTCAGGGGTAGAACGACAGATTTTTACCTTGTCAGCTCGGGGATTCAGTCTAGCAACCTTTCGGTTACTGGCCTAACGCTCTAACCACTAGGCTACCTGCCGACTTGACCAGTGCTACTTGGGACTTGACTGAAGACTTGGACCCTGAGACTTGCTTGTGACTTAAATAATAGTGACTTGCCGCCGCCGCCCCGCTGGGGTGTGCTATTGAAAGATCACAACCTCAAACTCCCATGAAACAATCAAAGTCATATTTTAAAAAAACTTGCTCAACACTGTTTGGGCAGTTTTCTCTAGCTCATACCACCTGACAGTTCTTTTGATCTGCCTTGTGCTCCTGCCTCTAAGTGTTTTTCAGGTGCCCTCTTTTCGCCTTGTGGGTTCCAGGATAATGTACCTGGTGATTTCAAGAAAAGGACAACTTAAAAACTGCAATACAGAAGGCTTGGATGACTTATGTTTTTCAAAAAAATATTTCATTCAAACTATAAATGCAAAAATTACATACATGAAACAGACTAGAAAGGAAAAGAAAGAGAGACTACATTCATTTCAATATATTGAACATTGATTGGAGCTTCTTTTTTAACATTGCAATGGTTGGAGGATACCAAAAACCTTTCAATCATTTTGGGAATACACTTGTCAAATAGTGTATTCCCAAAGTCAAACAGAACTAGTGTTGGGGACGCTACTCTGAAAAGATAATTTACTAAGCTACCAAATACTTCACACTGAAAGAAGTTAAGCTAAACTAAAGTCACCCTTCGAAAAGTATAGTTTACTTAACTCAAGTTACTTTGAAAAAAGTAGTTCACTACAAACTACTTTGCTAAAAATTATCATATGTAAATCTGAAATGTCAAGGCCATAAATTGCAAGACAGATCACTTTGGGGTTAACAGCCTATTAAAAACAAAATGTTTGAAGTGAGAATTATGCAGGTTTGATGCCGAAAAATGATATAGCCAACTTCATCCATATTTTCTTTTTGCAAAAAAAGTAGCGTGTAGTTCCAGTAGTTAGCTACACCACTACACGGTAAAACATTTATTCACTAGTGAAAACACTACCTAGATTTGAATTATATTACCACCGAGCTACTGCAAAATGTAGTTAAATTACTAGTTGAACTACATCTTGTTTACTACTCCAACACTGGTGAGAACCCAGCGCATTTGATTCATTCACCTCCTCTAGCTTTATCAGCAAAGGCTTTACTAAACACACCAACCCAATTGGTTACTGAAGACAACAGCCTTACAGCTTTACTAAGGGGAGAAATAAAATCTGAATAAATTCAATAAAATTCACAGATGCACAAGAGTTTCAAGTTTTAGCTATGAGAGAGAAAAGAACAGGCAACAAAACGAGAAAGAGAGCCTTTTGGCATCAGCATTGACTTTTGAAAACGCATTGCCAAGATTGATTAACGGCAGGCCTGTATCCACTAACTAGGTCAACATAGAAAAAAATGCAAAAAGTAGAACATGAATACTTTTTCATTTGGCCCTTCAACATTGTGTCTGAAAATAGTAAATATTTAATTGGGGGGGAAATTAATTATCAAATGCCTGCATAACAGTAAGCCTTCAAAGGCTTGCCAGGTACAGTGAGGGAAAAATGTATTTGATCCCTTACTGATTTTGTACGTTTGCCCACTGACAAAGAAATGATCAGTCTATAATTTTAATGGTAGGTTTATTTGAACAGTGAGAGACAGAATAACAAAACAATCCAGAAAAACACATGTTATAAATTGATTTGCAATTTAATGAGGGAAATAAGTATTTGACCCCAAAACATGACTTAGTACTTGGTAGCAAAACCCTTGTTAGCAATCACAGAGGTCAGACGTTTCTTGTAGTTGGCCACCAGGTTTGCACACATCTCAGGAGGGATTTTGTCCCACTCCTCTTTGCAGATCTTTTCCAAGTCATTAAGGTTTCGAGGCTGACGTTTGGCAACTCGAACCTTCAGCTCTCTCCACAGATTTTCTATGGGATTAAGGTCTGGAGACTGGCTAGGCCACTCCAGGACCTTAATGTGCTTCTTCTTGAGCCAGTCCTTTGTTTCCTTGGCCGTGTGTTTTGGGTCATTGTCATGCTGGAATGCCCTGGCTGAGGGAAGGAGGTTCTCACCCAAGATTTGACGGTACATGGCCCCGTCCATCGTCCCTTTGATGCGGTGAAGTTGTCCTGTCCCTTTAGCAGAAAAACACCCCCAAAGCATAATGTTTCCACCTCCATGTTTGAAGGTGGGGATGGTGTTCTTGGGGTCATAGGCAGCATTCCTCCTCTTCCAAACACGGCGAGTTGAGTTGATGCCAAAGAGCTCCATTTTGGTCTCATCTGACCACAACACTTTCCCCCAGTTGTCCTCTGAATCATTCAGATGTTCATTGGCAAACTTCAGACGGGCATGTATATTTGCTTTCTTGAGCAGGGGGACCTTGCGGGCGCTGCAGGATTTCAGTCCTTCACGGCGTAGTGTTACCAATTGTCTTCTTGGTGACTATGGTCCCAGCTGCCTTGAGATCATTGACAAGATCCTCCCGTGTAGTTCTGGGCTGATTCCTCACTGTTCTCATGATCATTGCAACTCCACAAGGTGCGATCTTGCATGGAGCCCCAGGCTGAGGGAGATTGACAGTTCTTTTGTGTTTCTTACATTTGCAAATAATCGCACCAACTGTTGTCACCTTCTCACCAAGCTGCTTGGCGATGGTCTTGTAGCCCATTCCAGCCTTGTGTAGGTCTACAATCGTGTCCCTGACATCCTTGGAGAGCTCTTTGGTCTTGGCCATGGTGGAGAGTTTGGAATCGGATTGATTGCTTCTGTGAACAGGTGTCTTTTATACAGGTAACAAACGGAGATTAGGAGCACTCCCTTTAAGATTGTGCTCCTAATCTCAGCTCGTTACCTGTATAAAAAAGACACCTGGGAGCCAGAAATCTTTCTGATTGAGAGGGGATCAAATACTTATTTCCCTGATTAAAATGCAAATCAATTTATAACATTTTTCACATGCGCTTTTCTGGATTTTTTCATTGTTATTCTGTCTCTCACTGTTCAAATAAACCTACCATTAAAATTATAGACTGATCATTTCTTTGTCAGTGGGCAAATGTACAAAATCAGCAGGGGATCAAATACTTTTTCCCCCCTCACTGTATGTATGTCACAATCAATAAAGATCCCCTGCTACAGATGGCAACTGTGAAGATGACTTATTTTCAAAATATTATTTTGTATTGCTCTCCCCTATTAGGTTATTTCTTACATTTAGGAACTCCACTTTAGAGTTGTGCAGCATAGCACAGGAGAGAAACGGGGTTTGTACTGAACATGGGTTTCAGACAGTCATTAATACGGATGGCAACAGCCTTTAAGGTTTTTTCTGTAAGTCCTACGGCACACTATAAATTCACACTTTCACCTTCTCCGTTCACTTCTGAAGGAGCACAGACTACACCCTGGTCTCTACAATAAGAGAATGTGTCATTAATTCATATACAGGTCTTCAATTTAAAACGAGAGAAAACAATGTACAGAGGGAAAAATGTTTAACAGTAACTTTATATGAATGAAAAAGAAAAAGTAAAAAGCATACTACACCCTCCGATATGTTCATATACTGGTATATTAATACACACACAGTACCAGTCAAAAGTTGACACACCTACTCTTTCAAGGGTTTTTCCTTTATTTTTTACTGTTGTTTTCTACATTGTACAACAATAGTGAAGACATCAAAACTATGAAATAACACACATGGAATCATGTAGCAACCAAAAGTTGCTACACTTAGAGGCAGGAGCACAAATCAAAATGTTATATTTGAGATTATTCAAAGTAGCCACCCTTGAAGACAGCTTTGCACATTCTCTCAACCAGCTTCATGTGGTATTCACCTTTTCAATTAAACAGGTGTGCCTTGTTAAAAGTTAATTTGTGGAATTTCCTTCTTAATGCATTTGAGCCAATCAGTTGTGTTGTGACAAGGTAGGGTTGGTATACAGAAGATAGCCTTATTTGGTAAAAGATCAAGTCCATATTGTGGCAAGAACAGCTCATATTAGCAAAGAGAAACGACAGTCCATCAATCCTTTAAGACATGGTCAGTCAATCAAGGAACTTTTCAAGAACTTTGAACATTTCTTCAAGTGCAGTCGCAAAAACCATCAAGCGCTATGATGAAACTAGGTCTCATGAGGACCGCCACAGGAAAGGAAGACCCAGAGTTACTTCTGCTGCAGAGGATAAGTTCATTAGAGTTACCAGCATCAGAAATCGCAGCCCAAACAAATGCTTCACAGAGTTCAAATAACAGACAACAGCAACTGTTCAGAGAACACTGCTTCAAAATCAGGCCTTCATGGTCGAATTACTGAAAAGAAACCACTACTAAAGGACACCAATAGGAAGAGACTTTCTTGGGCCAAGAAACATTAGTGGACATTGGACATTAGACCAGTGGAAATCTGTTCTTTGGTCTGATGAGTCCACATTTCGATTTTTGGTTCCAAGCGCCGTGTCTTTGTGAGACGCAGAGGTGGTGAACGGATGATCTCCGCATGTGTGGTTCCCACCATGAAGCATGGAGGTGTGGGGGTGCTTTGCTGGTGACACCGTCAGTGATTTATTTACTTCAAGGCACACTTAACCAGCATTGCTACCACAGCATTCTGCAGCGATACGCCATCCCATCTGGTATGCGATTGTAATTTGTTTTTCAACAGGACAATGACCCAACACACCTCCAGGCTGTGTAAGGGCTATTTGACCAAGAGTGATTGAGTGCTGCATCAGATGACCTGGCCACCACAATCACCCGAACTCAACCCAAATGGGATGGCTTGGGATGAGTTGGACCTCAGAGTGAAGGAAAAGCAGCCAACAAGTGCTCAACATATGTGGGAACTCCTTCAAGACTGTTGGAAAAGCATTCCAGGTGAAGATGGTTGAGAGAATGCCAAGAGTGTGCAAAGCTCTCATCAAGGCAAAGGGTGGCTACTTTAAAGAATCTCAAATATAAAACTATATTTTGATTTGTATAACACTTGTTTGGTTACTACATGATTCCATGTGTGTTATTTCATAGTTAATGTCTTCACTATTATTCTACAATGTAGAAAATAGTAAAAATAAAGAAAAACCCTTGAATGAGTAGGTGTGTCCAAACTTTTGACTGGTACTGTATAAACAGTGCCTTGCAAAAGTATTCATCCCCCTTGGCGTTTTTACTATTTTGTTGCATTACAACCTGTAATTTAAGTGGATTTTTATTTGGATTTCATGTAATGGACATACACAAAATAGTCCAAATTGGTGAATTGAAAAAAAATGGCTTATTTAAAAAAGAAACTGAAAAGTGGTACGTGCATATGTATCACCCCTTTTGCTATGAAGCACCTAAATAAGATCTGGTGCAACCAATTACCTTCAGAAGTCACATAATTAGTTCAAGTCCACCTGTGTGCAATCTAAGTGTCACATGATCTCAGTATATATATATATACACACACACACACACACCTGTTCTGAAAGGCCCCAGTCTGCAACACCACCAAGCAAGGGGCACCACGAAGCAAGGGGCTCCACCAAGCAAGGGGCTCCACCACCAAGCAAGCAGCACCATGAAGACCAAGGAGCTCTCCAAACAGGTCAGGGACAATGTTGTGGAGAAGTACAGATCAGGGCTGGGTTATAAAAAAAGATCAAAAACTTTGAACATCCCACAGAGCACCATTAAATCCTATTAAAAAATTGAAAGAATATGGCACCACAACAAACCTGCCAAGAGAAGGCCAGACACCAAAACTCATGGACCAGGCAAGGAGGGCATTAATCAGAGGTGCAACAAGGAAACCAAAGATAACCCTGAAGGAGCTGCAAAGCTCCACAGCGGAGATTGGAGTATCTGTCCATAGGACCACTTTAAGCTGTACACTCCACAGAGCTGGGCTTTACTGAAGAGTGGCCAGAAATAAAGCTATTGCTTAAATGAAAAAATAAGCAAACACGTTTGGTGTTCACCAAAAGGCATGTGGGAGACTCCCCAAACATATGGAATAAGGTACTCTGGTCAGATGAGACTAAAATTGAGCTTTTTGGCCATCAAGGAAAATGCTGTCTGGCACAAACCCAACACCTCTCATCACCCCGAGAACACCATCCCCACAGTGAAGCATGGCAGCAACATGCTGTGGGGATGTTTTTCACCAGCAGGGACTGGGAAACTGGTCAGAATTGAAGAAATGATGGATGGCGCTAATACAGGGAAATTCTTGAGGGAAACCGGTTTCAGTCTTCCAGAGATTTGAGACTGGGACGGAGGTTCACCTTCCAGCAGGGCAATAACCCTAAGCATCCTGCTAAAGCAACACTCGAGTGGTTTAAGGGGAAACATTTAAATGTCTTGGAATGGCCTAAGCCCAGACCTCAATCAAATTGTGAATCTGTGGTATGCCTTAAAGATGGCTGTACACCAGCGGAACCCATCCAACTTGAAGGAGCTGGAGCAGTTTTGCCTTGAAGAATGGGCAAAAATCCCAGTGGCTAGATGTGCCAAGCTTATAGAGACATACCCCAAGAGACTTGCAGCTGTAATTGCTGCAAAAGGTGGCTCTACAAAGTACTGAGTTTGCGGGGGGTGAATAGATATGCACGCTTTCTTGTTTTTCACAAAAATATTTAGCATCTTCAAAGTGGTAGGCATGTTGTGTAAATCAAATTATACCAACCCCTCAAAAATCAATTTTAATTCCATGTTGTAAGGAAACAAAATAGGAAAAATGCCAAGGGGGTGAATACTTTCACAAGCCACTGTACACAGTATACACACACACACACACACAATTGTCTATTCAGATTTCTTTTTTTTTTTTTCAAGTAAAAAAATGAGAACCAAACAGGTCAGGTCATGGGTTGCCATTGTTTTGAGAGTGAGACAGTGGAGGTTACAGGCAGTCTTTGCCCTCCTGGGCGTGAGTGAGGCAGGATGTGTGGAAAGGAAAGCACGTTGAGGAGCTGGGCAAGCGAGGGAGTGAGGGCTAAGACCTGAGGAGATCTAGGGTAGCAGAAAACTGAGGGAGGGATCCAGCAGCCCACTGCAGCAGGAGGTCAAATCTTATCAGCACAGTTATTCACTTACACCATTTTCAAATTAACATTTGTATTTATTTTTTTGCTTTTAAATGATAACGATTTCAATTGATATTGAAATTACCACTGTGTAGAAAAGATAATTGACCTAAATTTATAGTAACCTCACTCTGTCCTGCTTTCTAAAAGGCAATCGAAATGACAGAGGAAATATAATCAATTGTATTTGCAGCCCTCCGGACCTCGGCGAAGACCCACGTGGCAAAATTAGTTTGACTCACCTGGCTTATGCTTACACACACACCTCTCGACCCTTCATGTCTGTCTCTGAAACACTGAAAATAAAGCACAGCAGTGGGACGAACTCTCCATCCTCTCACTCAGTCCTTAGTAGGGTTGCACAATCCTGGTTGGAGGATTCCGGATTTCCTCCTTATTCCCTCCGGATTCCAGGGTTCCTACAAACTGGATTTTTAGATAACCAGGGAATTTATTGAAAGTTCCCAGAATTTTGCAACCTTAGTCCTTACAGTAAAGTTGCATGGTTTCGCTGCTTCCAAGTCAGAGAGAGATAGCACATCAACATTGATTCCACCACCACCAGGCCAATTATCAGCAGCGAAAAAGTCTCTATTGGAGGAAGAATGTAGAATTATCCAGAGGTGACATATGGTAAGGCCATCTTACGCTGAGACAGGCCACTGAAATAACTTAACCATTCAACCACGCTCCCTGAGGGGGACCGTGGCACGCACACACGGAAGTAAACCTACAAAAATAAATATACAAAAAGTTGTCGTCTTGTCACAGAATAGCATGGGGGTGTTAGTTTGTCAATCAAGTTCTTCCTCTTCTGTTCTTTTTTGGTATTTTTCCTGTGTGTTTTTTCTAGGAAGGTAATAGTCCTTGGTTTCCAGCATGCAGTGTTGGGAGGTGAGGGTGAATGAGTAGGGCTAGAGATCTTGGTAAGACAGGTAGGAGCGTGTGCGAGTCGGGATGGGCAGCGTCTGCACCTGCTGGGTGGACATGACCCGTCGTAGTGCCATGCGACACAGGTGCTGCAGGCTGGCAATACTCTTTGGGCACGCCCAGAAATGCACGCTGCCGTCTCGAGACCTGAGAGAGAGAGAGAGAGAGTTATTTCTATGTCGATCTATCCCTCACATCAGCACTGAAAGGTAGGTACTAGGTAGCTATAGTCTACCTTACAACAATGTGCTTCAAACCAGTTGTGTAAGATAACCCGGTGCCTGGGTGTAACCACCAACATATAGGGGCCGCTGCGCTTCCTATAGCATGCAAATAAAAAGCTGGAGAACCAGTTTTTGGCAGTACATGAAGTCTTGATTGATCACCTGCCACTTGCCTAAAGACTAGGGTTTGTGCGGTTCAAACAGGATTAATCCCCCCCTAAACAGACTGAGGTATGGGTGTGTGTGGAGAGGTGTAGGTGTGTGTGTGTGGCAGGGAAGTGCAGGTAAGTGTGTAGGAGTGTGTGTGCCTCACCCAGCTGCTAGGAAACTCCCGTCAGTAGAGAACGCACAGCAGAGGCCGTTAGTGAGGGGAGCGATGGCCTGGGGAGACGTCTCATCAATTGTCCAGAAACGCACCATTCTGGGGAGAGAGGGTGGGACAGAATGAGTTTGTGATGTGTAGGGGAAGGGGGGGGGGACAGAATGAGTTAGTGGGTGTGAAGGGGAGGGAGGGACAGAATGAGTTAGTGGGTGTGTAGGGAGGGGGAAGAACGAGTTAGTGGGTGTGTAGGGGGGTGGGGACAAGTTACTGGGTGTGTAGGAGAGAGAGAGGAGAAAATAAAGAGGGAGACAGCAAGAGGGGCGCTGGTCAGTGAACACATGGGAACTGCACTAGGGCCTAAACAAGCTGGCTGAAATAGAGGATAAAAACACACAACAACCATGTGAACACTGAACTGTAGGATTCATTCATATTGTTCCACTTCAACAGTGGTTTTGCATTTTCAAAGTAAAAAAGGATGAAGTCAATTCTAAATCAAATGAGTCATTTATTTTCACTATTCAATAAAACTTCAAATGTTTTCTCCTCATCCTATCTGAAAATCTCATCATGGCAACAAAACAAATGGTGTCCGCCATTTTGTGAGGCTCGTTCCTCCTCTCCCTCTAGCACTGCCTTCTCAACGGTAAACACTTAGCAACCTAACCAACGAAGGGAAGGGCGGGGCTAAGGAGAGAAGGCATCAGCGGTTGATTAATGGCTGTCATGTGACCAATTCCCAAAGGGGGCCCTGCCGGGCTGCAACAACTATGCTCTCACTCAGACCCTATTAAGACTCGTGACTCCCTCTCTCGCTCTGCTTCACAGCGCTCTGCTACTGCAACAAACACTAACAGTTTTTCATCAGCAGAGACAGAGAGCACGCAGTTTACCGTGTACACTGAAGTGGGACAGCGCAAACAGGTGTGGTGAAGCAGCTATGGCCAACACAAACATTACAAATATACACCAGCACATGCTCGACACCTGAGGTAGAAGAGAACGCCTTAGAGAGGAACAAGTGGACATTAGCTATAAGAATCTCAACCATTTTTAAAGGAGATTTTCCTTATAGGAACCTTCTGAAGCGCCAGACACTGGTCTCAGGCTTTGTTCTTACCGGTCGTCAGTGATGCTGGCGATGTGACGCCCGTCGTGACAGAACGCTACAGAGCGTACCCAGCGATCGTTGGCCCCTCCTGCAAAGATGGGCGAGGGGGGAGGGAAGAGGTGCCTTCAGGAGAGAAAAACACAGATATAAAAAGGTCTTAACATCATCATTGCGTCTTTGCTTTGCCTTAGTTCCTGTTGTGTCTGACTTACGCTAGCTCCAGCAGCACAGTGCCCATGTGGGGGTCCCAGATGATGACGCGGGTGTCGTAGGAGGCGGTGGCGAGCAAGGCTCCATCGGGAGAGAACTCACAGGACACCACGTCGTTATGGTGACCCTCCAGCTTCCGGATCAGGGAATATTTATCCATATCCCAAAGGAACACCTACAGAAGGAAGAGGTCCATGTTAGAGCCCACGGAATAACGCCATGCAGGGACAAGCATTTAAAAGCTACTAGCATAAAATGTAAAAACAGACAGAATGTAAATTACAAGCAATTAAATTAAGCAAAGAAAAATAAAGCAAGAAATAAACAGAAATCATTGTATGCTCAGTGTCATTTCATGGCTTATGTCTTGAACTACAGACCAAACAATGCACAAAATAAATCTCATGCTACTCAAGCAGCAATTCTATGTTGTTACAAAATGCATGTCACTGCACATCTGGTTTCTTAACATAGCTGCTAAAATTGTGCTCCATATAAATTGTAATTTCTATGACGTAGGCTAGCATTTAAACATATCTAATTACAATGTTTTCTTAATACTAACATTTAAGTCTCAGGAAAAAATAAAACAAGTAGTAACTTAAGGTAACATAATGTTACTCCACTGGTTTCCCCTTTCAGAGTTTTAGTTCACTGTGATTACAATAGGCTCGCACCTCCGGCGGAAGCCTACGAAGAGACATACTGCAAGAGAAAAAAAACATTTGATGGCCAAAAGGTTGACGCCTTTGGACACACATATTTGCAACATCTGCACACAGTTTTCAACAGTCAGCCAAATGGGTTTGAATGATCCTTTGCTCCAGCGCAATGTAATGCCTGCTCAAGAGGAACATGCCTTGTCGTTTGTTAAAACTTTAAATTCACCAGAACAGATCTAATTCAACTTAAATTTTATAGGAGGCTTTAACAGTGATGTTGAATTTCATTGTAACTTTTAGAACCAAAACAAGATTGTATAGGCCTATTCAAAACGTAACAAGGAGTTCTGCAAACATTGCACTTGAGCAAAGGTGCAACATTTCCGCTAAAGTAGATAAATACCATTCCACCATCAAGTCATTGGTTTCTGGGGGCTACTTCAGTTCATAATGTTCTCCTACTCCCTCCTCTAGCGTTGATGTGAAATGAAAGGAATCCAACTCATGAGGCTACTGCCTGCATTTTAGGCAAGCTGCACCGCTCTACAGTTTATAAAGACCGCTAGCTGCCAGTGACTGTATGAGGAAAATCTGCTCCAAAATGGCAGACAGTTAGTTGCCTCTTTTGTTTGTGTGATCTTTTTAGTGAGGCTCAGTTCTTTTAATCATTTCTGTTCAAGCAATTCAGAGTTCAGTTAGAATGTATTGGCAGTTTTTTAGAATTTTGGGTGAGGATTGGTTTTCAGTGCTATGACGAGTGTGTGTTTAAGTTCAGTCACAGAGACTGTTCCTCCTCTCCCACTATGGTTCTCGCCATCTGTTAACAGAAAAACATGTGAATGCTAATCAAAGTGGGACATTTCCGTGGGGGAGACGAAGGAAGAAAATACTGCCCTTTGGCCAATTATGAGGCAACAGGGAATTCAATAACTTACATCATGTTTTTTGACTCCAACATTGTCCATGTTAATTTTGGTAGAGTGTTTGGGACAAAGGCGGACATTTATGGGGATGAAGGCAGTCTACGGAGCCACAAAGAGTCCTTTCAATTCTCATTTACACCAACAATGACCTGACCCCTGCACACTAACTCCATTACAAAAGGAGCGGTGCGGCCACAACACAGACGGGTGTGCTGACTGGCCCTTAAATGTGGGCCACAGGAGAGCAGTCAGGAGGACGAGGGAGAACTTAGGCTATCAAACTACAATAATGGATGCTAACAGCCTCATTATGGAGAGACAAATAAACAATGTAATTCACACAAGTTAGAGACTGTGGGCGGGCGTCGAGACTGACATTGAACTGACAAAAAACTACAAACCTAACAAAATGTCAGTTAAGGTGAGCTATAATAGGTAGGGTTTCTAATTAAGTACAGTTGGGAGTGTGTGTGTGGGGGGGCAAGGGACTGTGGGTGGGAAAGGTTTTACTTTACTGCTATTTACAATCAAAATGTATAACTGATATAAAAGGAGGAACTGCGACAGCGGAGGTAGACAAACATGGAGACAGCAGCACCTACGTATGGGAGACCTTGCGGTCAGGTAGGTGCAAGACTGCCCCCTGGGCAGGGGCACAGTGCGTCCCAGCCCGGCAGTAGTAGTGGCACTGGTGCCACCAGCCAGCGGTCTGCACCGGCTGCTTTATGTCAGCGCGGCGCTCCCTCCCTTCAAAAACACTCACACACCTGCCACCTGTGACAGGGAAAGCAAGACACTTATGGACACACACAGCCTAACAACAATCTAGCTGCACCCTGCACAAGGAGGATGGAGCTGGCTAAAGTAACTAACTACTAGCATGTTTATGCGGTTGTTGCAAAGTGTATCAGTGACTGAAGTCATAGGGGTCCGATCCCTCACTGGCTGGGCAATCATCTTGGGGACTACGCCACTTAACCATCTAATTCTCTCCTTACTAAGGCAGAATGAATCAAAAGGGAATCCAAAAATCTTTAGAACATTTCTTTGAATGATTTTTGGTCTGCATTGATGTTAAAAGGTAATTAAATAAAGCATAGCAATCTGTATCCCCCACTCTAAAACATCAAGTGAACTGTTTAGATTGTGAGTTGGATTGTAGATCGAGGATAAATACTGGAACTATTAAAAAAAAAGTGTGTGATCATTTGTTTAGTCTACATGCATTTTAAGAATATCAAAGATGTTTCAACTTCAAAAACACAGCCAAACCGAACTCCAGCCAGGGTTGTTGAACTAGTCATGACACCAAGCATAACAGTCAAGATTCAGTTGACGGGACGGGGAAGATGGGAGTGTTTCATTGGTAGGTCATTGAGCATAACTAGACACAAGCAATAGCACACAGAGTAGCAGCTCATCTCAAAAGGGAGAGAAAGGGGAACAGGAGTACATACCGTTTTACCGGCTCCGACAGAGCAGAGGACTGAGGAGTCTGGTGAGAATGCGCTGCAATAGACCCAGTTCTGATGACCCCGCAACACTTTCACCATGTTACCTACAACACAGAATCACAGCTTGTTATGACGTGTACAAGATGGAAAAATCCACACAAATGATTTGCTTAAGAAATTATTGTGATGAAGTAACAGTGTAACAAAACTCTGCTGATTATGTTTCCAAAGTTTACAGGATTTTCTGCAAAATTTCAATAGGGATAATTTGGCTTCTTTAATTAATGGGCTCATCTAGGGCTGTGACGGTCATGAGATTCTGTCAGCCGGTGATTGTCAAGCAAATAACTGCCGGTCTCAGGGTAATTGACCGTTAATTAAAAAAAACACATTTAGAATCTCCTGGCTTCCATGTATAGCCTACAAGCCAATGATGCAGACCTTTGGAACATATATAGCTTTTTAAAAAAGGAATAAATCCATATAATATAGCCTACATCACAATAAATCCATTATTTTTAGACAGGTGTAAAGAAACGTAGTCTATTTCAGAAAAGAATAGCCTACTCTTAGTTGTCCTTATGTTATGTCCTGATCTGGCTATGCCATATGGCTGTGGGCTACACTAGTTCATTTAGCAGACAAGATTTGCATATAATTCTGTGACATTATTTTATTGTATGAAGAATACAATTGAACAAAGCTGAATAAAATATAAATATCTTCTCCAAACAATTTGAGGGAGTGCGCACATCCGGCTATTCTGTGTTTAGCGGTTAACAAAGAAACAGGTACTCCTATATGCTTAATTTAGAGTTACGTATGTAACTGTAGTTGTGATACAAATGTTGGGCTATATGTTTTGATTTTTAATACATTGTAAGGCTGCATGATGCGACTAATGATGATTTGAAAAAAGTTGCATGAAAGGCATGAGCTCTGCTTTGTTTTTTGGCAGGCTGTACACACTTCATCAGTCTCTCCTTCACAATTTGACAAGCACTTGATAATGCCTAGAATTTCCCAGCTGCATTCCCTTTGTGTGGCTGTAAAAAAATCCATTCCTTTTGTGGCCAGTGCCTTGGGCTGAATATAATAATTATAATTCCAGTTTCCTGGCTGCGTGCTTGAAGCACCTCTCACTCACATGGCTCTCAGTCACATGATCGGGTCTTTCACAGGCTACAAGTGAAGACAGACACATCGAGGATGCAACTCTGCACGCCCTTTTCCAATTCCAAGGCACATATGGAAGAACTGTCCACATTTACTTTTCGTCAGCTGTCAAGATGAGTAGGTCTAACCAACAGCAATGTCAATCTACTATCCCCCTTTTCTTTTTTCACCTTTATTTAACTAGGCAAGTCAGTTAACTTCTCAGGGATCACTGGGGCGCTAGCGGGCTGCTCCCGACACTACCAGGTAAAATGCAAGGCGCCAAATTCAAAATCCAAAAGTTGAATTATTAAACATCCACCAATATACAAGTGTTCCATACTCATCAAAAGCTCTGTTTCTTGGCAATATCACAGCGTTGTCAGATTTCAAAAGGCTTTCTGGCGAAAGCAGCACATTTGATTGTTTGAGAGTAGCACCTCACATATTTTCCCATAGCCATGAATCGATTAGCCATCACGGCACACACATAACACATTTCACAGCGAAAACAAATCAATTACCTGTTGAAGAACTTCTGCTGAGGTCATCCTAAGTGTCCAACGAAGACAATCCATGGTTCTTTTGTTAGAAAAAGTAATGTATTTTATCCATAAATCCTCCATTTGGTTTCGTGCGTTATAATCAGAAACGACAGCTTCCACTACTCCATTGAAATGTGACGCAAACTCGTTCATCTTATACCTATAAACTTGTCCAAGAACAATCAAACACAGTTTTAAATGTATCCTTAGGAACACTTTTACGTATATTTACTATTATAAATCAACCGGAATATAAACTGATCGATAACGACGGTAAAAAAAGACACTGCGTGACTTCTCGGGAGCGCGCGTTCCATTCTGTTTACATGAAAGAGTGACTTCCTTGTTTGCTCTTCTTCTCTGGTCTTATTCATCCAAAATAAAAAAAATACACTGTCTCGAGACTGTTGACATCTAAAGGAAGTGATGGGTACTGCATTCATATGCCCTTATATGGTCATTTTCATGAGGGAGGGGTGCCCAAATGAGCAATGTGTCAAAATAACTTTTTCCAGGACAGAAATTCCTCGGGGTTTCGCCTGCTATATGCGTTCTGTTTTACTCACAGACAAATGGTTAACAGTTTTGGAAAATTCAGAGTGTTTCCTATCCAATGGTACCAAATATCTGCATGTCCTATTTTCTGGGCCTGAATGGGAGGCATTTTACTTTGGGCACGCCAGGCTCTCCAAAACAGACCCCTCAGCTGCCACTCCCTAACAAGTTAAGAACAAATTCTTATTTTCAATGTCAGCCTAGGAACAGTGGGTTAACTGCCTTATTCAGGGGCAGAATGACAGATTTTTACCTTGTCAGCTCAGGGATTCGACCTTACAAGTCCAACGCTCTAACCACTAGGCTAGCTGCCGCCCCTATAGTACAAAGGCTGACCTATTCTATTCGGTGTAATAAATACATATTCCAAACAGTATGGGACGCGATAGATCAAATTAATACAACCACTAGCATAAAAAAACCTGTTTTAAACAATGAGCCTGATGCAATATGAGAACGTTTAGCTTAAAATATTAAACTATTCGGGTATTTATTCACCTTATAAGCGCAGCAACGGGCACACTGTAGTAAGGCTATCTGCACGCATGTTCCATTAGCAGGAAAACACCATTCTCAAAAAAGTGACCACAAATGCAATTATACATGTAATGCTTTTATTACAAAGGAGCATTTTTATGGTGAAAATTATCTTCCCCAAACTTCAAACTCACCCGCTACGTATAGTATGCCAGTTAGGCTCTACAACCTCTGTAAAGCAGATTAATGTTCTTCATTTCAAGAAATTATTTGGCCATCTTATCAAAACATATCGGCCTATGGGCTAGGCGTGCGAGACTATGATTTGAAAAAGTTGCACAAAAAAAAGCATGTGCAGTTTCTTGCCTTAAGCTGGACATCATTCACAAGTGATCGGCTAATACTGTCACCCATCAGACTATTCTTGATTTAATCTTGTCTTTACATAAACTAAATAATATATGTGTGCCATTTGTTTTGATTATCATGCATCGGTCTTGAAACAGGGGCAGCGGGAAAAAATACATGTCATCTATGCACTTAAATAGCAAATGGAGGACGCTTTTCCCAGTGATTTATTTTCATGCCAGCCAGGTAGGCTATACTCCTGTTGTAAAGAGAAGCAATGTGCTTAATATTAGGAAAGTTGAGAAATAAATATTGTAGGCCTAGCCTATAGAAAGCTGATGGGATCCTCTTTTTAAGAGGCCATCACCCTGTTTTCTCACTCAATTGCATAGCCTATAGTAATGTTGCGCAACATAAGCACTCATTAAGTGTTTGATTAGATTTGCGATGACATTTGCATTGATGTCAAAGTGATAAAGGAAAATAGAGTGCTGAGTACCAGGCAGTTAGCATGTTTGGTAGGCTACTAATGACCAGCAGCAGCATCAGAGCTTGGAGAAGCTTAATTTCCGTGACTAAACGATCACGTGGAATTTGACTGCCGCCATGACTCGTGCCCACCGGTGTGGCGTAAGTCACTGTAACAGCCCTAGGCTTAACTGGTAAAATGTAGGTTTTTCCAATTAGGCTCTGAAGACTAGCTAGCCTTGTGGTGTTTCAAGTTAAAAATACTATACAAAATCCTACTGCTTGTGTATGTTTATTGGTCATTTGAAAACACTGAATCACAGATAAGAGGAGTTAGTGGTGATCTGACCTTTATCAATCACTGGACACAGGACTGTTTTGGTCAATAGAGGATAAAGTAAGTCAGACCCCCCCCAAGATTTTATTCAGGAGACCTCCTTGGACCTGGACCCAATTTTAACATTATTCTCTGTTCATGTGAGCTTAGAATGCATGCAGGGGGTGGGGGGCCTTTCAAGGTGGAACCGCCAGCAGCAGTAGCAAATTCCACTGGAACAAAGGCAACTCATCACATGCTACCTACTTCTTTAGCTTAATGTTTGTGGATGTGTATTAGCTCAACACACAAAAATGACATCTGCATGTATCAGTGTGGCTTGCTGGCACAGCTGTACAAAGCTATGTGAACAACCATGAAAAACGGTTTCAGTTCTAAGATAATAAAAACGGAGTCAAGCTAAATCAAAAGGTGTTCCTCAGGACTCAGTGTTCTTACCGTCATCTTTCAGGTCCCAGACCCTCAGGGTTTTGT
Source organism: Brachymystax lenok tsinlingensis (assembly GCA_030435695.1). Lineage (NCBI taxonomy): Eukaryota > Metazoa > Chordata > Actinopteri > Salmoniformes > Salmonidae > Brachymystax > Brachymystax lenok. The sequence goes on from CM059794.1 coordinate 26,233,247, forward strand.
CTCTGGATGCCGATACCAGCATGAGGCTGCCGTCAGGGGCGAAAGTCAGGTCTCGCACTATATCTGTATGGTCCATGAGATTCAGCAACAGCTTTCCTGTAAAGGCAAACAACCCCAGAGTTAATAACAAAACTAAATGAGAAATGAGTGGGTTCCTTACCCATGTGAAAAGTAACGAGAGCGCTGTCAGTTTATACAGAGGCACAGGGAAAGGGGAAAAAAATAAATAAATAAGAGTATAGAGATTGAGTAGAGAAAAGAAAGAATAATTTAAGAGGGTAAAAGAAAGAGGGCTGTCACAAATGAAATCTCCATGCAACTACTAGACCCACCGACTGGGCTTTATTTTCTCTATCTGAAGAGGTAGAGCCCTAGAGAGCTCTATTTCAAAGGCTGGGCCTGGTGTTGACAGTGAAGAGTGGCATGGAATACCCTCTGGGTAGACTGACATAGAATAAGTGCAATCAGAGTAATCCAGACTTAATCCCTGCAATTTGTTGCTTCTTGATACGCAGTCCCAACACTGGTTCCATTGAGGGGAGGATGGGACTCAATTACAGTAGTTATTCTCAAATAGTCTGCCAACAGTCGGCTGACTCCAAATTCAGGTATAATATTGTATTATAATAGTTATCACAATAACACCCGAATTGTTTTTGATTAGTTTACTCCAATTAGGAGAGGGGTGGTAGGGTTAGGGGAAAATATTTATTTTTATTACAAGTTTTAAAACACGAAAACTAAGAAAAACCTGTGTACATTGTTACATATTTCAATCCTGGCTCCAGGGATCGTGTGACATTCTGAAATCAATCCAGATCTCCAGTTCACTTTAGCCCGACTGTCTATGGTCACCAGGCTTTGTTTCCTGTCCTCCATAGTGGGCCAGGTAAGCAGGTAGCCTAGTGGTTAGAGCGTTGGACTAGTAACTAGAAGGTTGCAAGATCGAATCCCCGAGCTGACAAGATAAAAATCTATCGTTCTGCCCCTGAACAAGGCAGTTAACCCACTATTCCTAGGCAGTCATTGAAAATAAGAATTTGTTGTTAACCGACTTGCCTAGTTAAATAACAAAAAAACAAAGAGGAAAACAAATGATTAAAGTGAGTTGTGACATTCCTAAGTTAGTTTATGATACAGCAGCCAATGGCAACATGGCTCTGGGACCAGCCCCTGACAACTATATCTCCACCCAACTGCAACACAGCACAGCTAGCGGGTAACTGTAAATCACTGGCTGTCAAGGTGGTATTCCAGTACACACCCTCCCACCAATCAAATCATACTCTGTGGAGATTACTATTTATCCACACAGAAGTTGGCCAGATACATTCTATTTGTCCTTTGTACATACGTAGGCATTAACATATACAGTGGTTCTGGTAGATACATTTTCAAAAGCAGGTTTAAAGGGCCGATGTATGTAGGTGTGTGAGAGAAAGATCTAAAGAGTAGAAGAGCAGGGAGCCTGGCAGGGTTGTGACGTCAGCACTGTGTTGGCAGCAGCGAGAGAGGGTCCGTGGGCAATCATCATCAATCAGGTGTCGGTAAAAAGAACCTGGGAGCAGGAGAGGAGGCGCAAACAACCAGCAGGGCTAAAATGAACGTCAACACGTTATATAACCCACTGACTCTCTCCAACACACAGATCATAAAACAGCATACCAGCGAGAAGTGGGTGTGTAGATGATGAGATGGGCAGAAGGCAAAGGCAACCTTGTTTCCCTTCTGGAACAGAACAATGAGCATTCTCTTGGCTGTTCTATTAGTATAAAACTCATTTTATAACCCTGTCTGCATCAGGAAGGCTTAGGTAACCCTACTGGGATAGAGTTACATCTACTCTCTTTAGTGACAGGCTGCTTAAAAGATTACCAAAAATACTGCATCTGTGCAATGGGCTGATGTCACAGCAAGCAGGCGTATGATCCCCAGCGTTTCGCCCATATTCATTTATATCGTTGCCGACCACTTCAAAAAGTATATAGAAAAGATCATGGATCTAAATAATATCATCTTTGAGAACCTAGAATCACCCAAATACATATCATGGCATGGCAGAGTAAAACATGAAAAATTGCAGGAAAGTAGCTTTCATTTTCTTTCAATCTTTCTCTCTGCCCATGACAAAATGTGTATAATTGCAGGAAATGCCCTTAAAAACAGCAAAAACATCTGCGGCCAAGAAGGGGGCCTCTAAATAATAATCCCAATTTTGATACAGAAAAAAACCCTGGAGTGACAAGTATATTTGGAGCATTTAATGCATTCAAAGTCTTTTGGGGGTTTTGCAATTAGTTAAATATTTATTTAAAGCCGCTATTCTGCTCAGTTGGGTTATAGGTTATAATGCTTTTGAAGGGGAAATTATATTTCAGATCGTGACAACATAATTTAATTTTCATTCATTTTGGAGTACAATGTCATTTTAAAAAGTCACCAGCAGTGACCTCATAGTCGTTCCACAGAAGAAGAAAAAAGCACAGGAGTGCCTGACCCCCCCCAAACACTGCTGCTGAAAAGAATACTAGGAGAAACAACACAGCCAGGAGAAACAACAACACAGCCAGTGATATTATAAAACCCTTCCATTTAGGACACGACTGGCGAGCTAGCACCAGTTGAGCTCCAGGCAAGAGATATCATGTCCTCTCCCTTTCACATAGGTGTAAATTGCCCCACCAAATTTCGGCCGTGCTGCTTTCAAATATAAGATCTGTGAGAAAGTGAACAAAGGCAGAAGGACGAGGTGGACTTTCTGGAATGAAAACATAGCCCAGGATTTGTGTCGAGAAAGTTGGTCTGATAAACCCACCTATGAGGCTTCAACTTCCTCTCTACTGAGAAGAGGCATGCTGATTCAATAACTTGCATTAGTACGTGGAACTAGGAATGATGCACTGTGAAAACAGAAGAGTCTAGCTGATTGTGATGTTTAGGTTTAATCAGGTTCTCACCAGTATAGACGTCCCAGATCTTGATGCGTCCATTGTTGAGGCCCGTTGCAAGCAGCAGCTGGTCCTGACCGAACTTGAAACGGTGCCACTCGATGTTGACGCAGCGACTCTGCTTCTCTGGCACAGACGAGCCGAAGGCCAGGCCCCACACGATGTCACCGCAGTCGATGGTGTGCTCCCTGGGCTCTCCTACTGGCACCACTGTTCCCCCCTCGCTGTTCTGCCGCAACAAACGCTGAGGGCTTGCTCTGTTGGAGCCTTCCCCACCACTGGAGTGGGATAGAAAGAGAGGGGTAATGTGGAAAGATGGGGAGCAAGATGGAGAGAGAGGTCAGAGAAAGAAAAGGAACAGAAAGGGAAATGAGGGTAATGGAGGGAAAGGAGAGGGAGAAAGGTGAGTTACATGTAGGCCTACAGTGCGATGATCACATTACTTTTTAATGTAACAACATCGAACTAAATTGATTCAGGTGCCAAACAGAAACAAAAAAAACTATGCACATTCAGGAGGAGATCACTGAGTGATACATGCAGTCTAAGTGGTGAGACGGTTGGCTAACATGTTCCATAACGATATTAAGAAGGATATTATGATGATTGGCCTCCAGGTACCCTCTCAAAGTACAGATGTCACCACAAAGCAGGTCTTAGTAACTGATATCTGGGCCCTTGAGCCATAAAAATCAGCCATTGGTGTCAAATTTATAGTCTATTGAACCTCTAGGTCTCAACCTTGATTTAATGTTTTGACCCAGGGCAGGGAAGGATGAGACAATGAACAGATGAGGAGTATTTAGGTCTGCACTCCCCGCTGGAGGGAGAGATTTGCTGCTGACCTCTTAGAGCAAGCTTTCTCAAACCCTGGTCCGTGGACCGGTGACGGTCCGTGGAGAAATGCTTGCCGGTACACAGCATATTTGAATTAAATAAATACTTGCCATAGGCCTATTGGCGCAATGGGCTGAAGACGGGATACAGCGCATTCACAATTCCACATTTAAGTTACAGCCTTATTCTAAAATTGATTATATCGTCTCGTCTCCCCTCAATCTACACACGATACCCTATATTGAAAAAGCAAAAACAGGATAAAAAAAACAAAAACAGAAATACCACATTTACATAAGTATTCAGACTCTGAGCAGTACTTTGTTGAAGCACCTTTGGCAGTGATTACAGCCTCAAGTCTTCTTGGGTATGATACAAGCTTGGCACACCTGTATTTGGGGAGTTTCTCCCAATCGTCACAAGCTCTGTCAAGTTGGATGGGGAGCGACGCTGCACAGCTATTTTCATGTCTCTCTAGAGAGCTCAGGTTCAAAACCGGGCTCTGGCTGGGCCACTCGAAGACATTCAGAGACTTGTCCCGAAGCCACTCCTGCGTTGTCTTGGCTGTGTGCTTAAGGTCGTTGCCCTGTTGGAAGGTGATCCTGAGCAGGTTATCACGGATCTCATCTTTCCCTCGAACCTGACTAGTCTCCTAGTCCCTGCTGCTGAAAAACATCCCCACAGCATGATGCTGCCACCATGCTTCAGCGTAGGGATGGTGCCAGAATTCCTCCAGACATGGCACTTTTCATTCAGGCAAAGGAGTTTACTGAGGAGTGGCTTCTGCCTAGCCACTCTACCATAAAGGCCTAATTGGTCAAGTGCTGCAGTGATGGTTGTCCTTCTGGAAGGTTCTCCCATCTCCACAGAGGAACTCTGGAGATCTGTCAGTGACCATCTGATTCTTGGTCACCTCCGTGACCAAGGCCCTGCTCCCCCCGATTGCGCAGTTTGGCCAGGAGGCCAGCTCTAGGAAGAGTCTTGGTGGTTCCAAACTTCTTCCATTTAAGAATGATGGAGGCCACTGTTTTTTGGGGGACCTTCAATGCTGCAGAAATGTTTGGGTACCCTTCCCCAGATCTGTGCCTCGACACAATCCTGTCTCGGAGCTCTATGGACAAATCCTTTGACCAATCAAGTTGTAGAAACATCTCAAGGATGATCAATGGAAACAGGATGCACCTGAGCTCGATTTCAAGTCTCATAGCAAAGGTTCTGAATACCTACGTGAACAAGTTAACTTTTTATTTTAAATAAATATGGTAAAATTCTAGAAAGCCGTTTTTTGCTTTGGCATTATGGGGGATTGTGCGTAGATTTATGAGGGAACATTTTATTTAATTCATTTTAGATAGTGATGCACCAATATTAATTTTTTTGCCGACACCGATATTTTCCTTGCCCAAAAAAACGATACCGATATTAAAAAAATTTAGCAGCCTTAAGCACTCTAGTACAGTTAAATAGTTAACACACACACACACACGGACGCAGCGGTCTAAGGCACTGCATCTCAGTGCAAGAGGAGTCACTACAGTCCATGGTTCGAGAGTGTATCACATCCGGCCGTGATTGGGAGTCCCATAGGGCAGGTCACAATTGGCCCAGGGTCATCCGGGACGTCACTGTAAATAACAATTTGTTCTTAACGGACTTGCCTAGTTAATTACCAGTAAAACATAATCAAAACCTATTTCTTTCACTTACTTGCTGTGCTGTTTCGTTGTTCAGTCGTTTCATTCTCAACCAGGATTTCTATAGAATGCAGTTTGGGTCTTTGTGTGTCAAAAAAGATACATATCAAATAAGCTTGTTGACCAATCAGGACCTGAATATGACTGCACATCACATAATTTAACGCGTTCATACATTATTTACATAGTGTAATAACTATCACTCGTATTTCATATGTCTCAACGATTCATCGATACGAATGCTATGATGCTGGTAAAGTTGTCTCGCGCACCTACAGTGCTGGTCATAAAGAAAAAAGCTAGCTAGCTCATGGATGCAAACAATGTTCTTCCCCAAAAACATAGCAAAACGACATCTGTTTCAGTAGTTATAGTTAGCTAGATAACTATATAGCTAGGTGTCATCTAAAATAACCCTCATTTATAAGACAGTTCTTATTTGATTAATGGGGGCTGGACCCATCTATGTATAGCTAGCCACAATAAGGATTAGCCACAAGAGTGGAATTTGCAGTTAGCCTTAAAAATAAAAGTATGGCATAATTCTACTATTTGTATTCATTTGCATCACTGTCAATGACATACTTTTATTTTGAAGGCAAACCACAAGTGCCTAATCCTTATTGTGGCTAGCTACACAACACATAACCCGGTCCGGTAGAGCCTCACTAGCCAGATGAAGCTAGCTGGCTGCTTATAACGTTAGCTTTGGGCAACAGAGTTAAGTAGCTGGCTAGCTATTTATTTTCATGAACTGAAGTTCAATTTCAAAAGGCGAACAACAAGTGGCAACCTAGCTAATACTTATTCACAAGGATTCCTAAATAATTGCTAAGAATAAGGAAAATGACTGCAGTTTCTACTGGTCCTTGTTTTCAGGCTGGTTGTTTTGGTGCTAGCTAGGTACCAAGCTAAAGCTAGCTACCCCAGAAGTTGCGGCCGAACAAATTATGCTTTATTACCAACGCGGTATTGTAAACACATAGTTTGTGACCGGTGTTGGCTTGTTTGCAGACTTTTTGGTACAGCTTTGACAGTGCTATTGTATCCTTTTTGACACGCAAAGACCCAAACAGCGTTCCATAGTATGTATGTGGTGAAACGAATAGCAGTGACACTATTACTGTGTAATTCCGGTAGGGCAACATCTGAAAAATAACGCACTTGGTAGTGTGTACTGGTGCCCGACAAGTCGGCGAAAGCCAACATCACCCACGACAGAGAACAGTTGATTGTCAAGGGCAATGAATTCCATTATCTTGGCTTTGATGGATTTTGCCTTTGAGTTGTCTCGCTGAAATGTTCTTACTCTTTCAAATGACTGCTCGACTTGTTGACCGCTCGACTCCCACAGCAGATAGCATGGGCTAGCTTAGGAATGCTGTGTTGCACGTGTAGCGCAACATTTATGTGGCGTCATTACGTCATGTAGGTATGCACGGTAGCTTTGACATCGGTTTTTAACATTGCCATTAAACAAGACGTCGGGCCGATACCGATGCTGGCATTTGTAGCTAATATCGTCCGATTCCGATACGTTCACCAATATATCGTGCATCCCTAATTTTATAATAAGGCTGTAACATAACATGAAAAAAGTTATGGGGCATGAATACTTTCCAAATGCACAGTATGAATTAAGAATTTGTTGCAAAGAGTTGCCTCTGAATAGAGCTGCAGGTGAAATATGTAGGCCTATTCGTTCAGAATAACGGGTCATGGATTACGATCAGATCATTATATCTAGCTCTGTACAGCCCAGACTGCTGTTCAAGTTTGCCGTGGATAAAAAGGAAGCGGGACACTCGCTTCTCCTCTCTTACTGCAAGAAAATCTAAATATCGCACTGACTGACTTTTAAAAACACCTTGATTGTCCCTCTCCTTCTTACATTTGAATCATTTAGCAGACGCTCTTATCCAGAGCAACTTACATGAGAAATTAGGGTTAAGTGCCTCGCTTAAGTGCAGAGATTTTTCACCTATTAGGCTCGGGGATTTGAACCAGTGACTTTTTAGTTACTGGCCCAACGCTCTTAACCGCTAGGCTACCTGCCGACCTAAGGTTCTTCCCTCTGAGGTTTGATATTTTGGGTGTCCAAGAGACAGGCACACCCGTCTCAATGATTGGGTGAGTCAAACATCTTGTGCTATTCTACATATCAATAGAATGAAAGATTTTATAAACAAATAACAGATTCAGTTGTTACATTGTGTATTGACTAAATTATATTTTTATTGTTTTGCCATATGTAGACAGAAGGGCCATACAGACAGCCACTGAAGAAAGCCCATTAAGAACGCACAGAGAGAGAGAGAAACTGCCTATGAGAACAACAGACAAATCATGAAGGAAGCCAAGTAAATATGTAATTCATTCAATTTAGTGTAAAGTAAAAAAATAAATGAAATACTGTGTTTTTATAAAGAAACGGGAACTGTCAATAATTCTTTTACCAAAGCGGTCACCAGAGGAAGAAGGCCATGCCTTGCTGGTCCAAAAGTTTGAGAAAGGCTGTCAGAGGAACGCGTCTGTCTCTTGCATATGCATATCTTTGTCTATTAAACCTTTAAATATATAAGTTGTTGGCCTTATATTTTGCATCTTGCACACCTTGACCGGTTTTCAATTTCTAACAATATCTCTCCATTAGACAGCACTTGCCTAAACCATTCTGGCCTGGTTACCACAACAACACCCAATAGGCAAGACAACACAGTGTACAACATGTCTACAAGCTGAAAAGGTTCTGGGGCATCACATTACTTTATTGTGTGGAAAAAGAGCCATCTCTGCAGAAAGGCAACTGATAATACACGCCACGTGTCCTTGGCAGCTTGCTCCACAGCACACTGAGCTCTGTTTCCACCTAATAGGGAGGGATAGCACATATGAACTACTAGAATATTCTAGAAAGAGACCAAAAACTCAACTATAACTGTAAACAACAACAATTTGGACTATCAGAATCTAGAATGAATTTCGAGTTCTGTGGTGTTGTGGATATTAGAAATCAGATTGGATGCACCTATGATTTAGTCTGGCTGACACAAAACTCAAAGTCCTCCTGACTTCAGAGTCTGGAAAAGCTATGTTGATGTTGTCAGCACAATGCGTTGATAATGGGGGCTGTGCTTTTTAAATGATTTGTTCTCCTCTGCGTCTTTCTCACTCAAACCCTCACATGGACAGCCACCTACAGCCCTTGAGCATCCACCCCTTTCCAATACAACTGTTGGATTTTCAAACCCAAACAATGCGAGGTATCAACCCCCAAACAAACAAAAAAGTCAGAGAACCAATAAAAACTCAGCAAGAATTAAGCACAACTCTGCGCAAATACTGCATTCACAACAGCCTCCTCTCCACGCCAGTATGTCAGCGCTACATCTCTGACCATGTGAGTCAGGTCAGCCAGGCTACCTAGGCCTATGACTCGACTTAAAAAGGAAATAGGCTGTAGCTACGAAATGTCAAAGTGCATTTACAGCACTCAACCTTGTTTTAGTATTGTTTTGATGTGTCATTGTTTACAGAAGTGTTTACAGACGGAAATGTAGAAGTTGACTTCATGGCAGTAAACCTTACATTATTTTACAACATAAGGACATAGTAATAAAACCCTAAGCTGCTATGTTTTGCTTTCTCTTGCCAAAGACAAGACCGCCTTTGTACAAGTTTGACTGCATTTTAAAGCAGCTTTTCTAACGTGCCAAAATGATAACGCAAGGCCCTTGAGTATATTCCACTCCTGAATAACAAGAAGCAGTGTTCTTTCCTCTAACTTGGTCTACCCAAAACTCCTCATTAATGAAAGTCCACATTATCAACCATCAGCTGTTGCTTAAAAAAAGTAGAATCTAGTTCAGAACAACGTTAAGATATTAAAGAAAAACAAAAGTACATATTGTAAGAAACACTAGGAGATGAATGAAGCAACAATAACTAAAAATATACAATTCTGAAGAGAAATATCAATAAAGGACCCGTCTGTTGAGGGGCATGAACATGATTGTTTGGGCTACAAATGGGAGTTTTCCCAACCCTGTTTCACCCTGCAGTGGCCTTTGAAAGTGTGCAGTAAGGTGAGATGTATCAGTGCGACCTGGAGTGGAGGAGTGCTGAAAGGGCCTTAAAAACACCAGATAATGTAACAGGCAGGGCAGCTGCCAAACGAATACACAGTGGGCACCAGCAACACACCAGCACACGCCACATTCACTGTCTCTTGCTCCCCTGCCCTCTACTGCTGTCTCTGCCAAATAGGACTCCACATCAATCAGTGCATTCAACGCACAGACAAATTAGTTATTGTATTCAGAAACTTTAAGCGTTGAATTTGTTGTTTAATTTCAAAACTCAAAAGGAATTGTTGCCTCTGTAGGCCTCCCTCAAAACGTTAACAGACCTTTAAAGTAGGGTCTAACCATTTGTTTTCTGATCACAATTGTACAAGAGGAGTACTGACTAAGAATGTGGTTAGACCTAGTACAGGTACTTACAAATTCTTCAGGCATTTTGACCAGGGAACGAGTCTCACGATGCGATGCCCTTGAGACCAAGCGAAGTAGGAACCATCAGGTGCAAAGGCTACAGTCCAGGTCTCTCGCCCAGACTTCTGGTCAAAGGGAGCAACAGGCACTAAGAGTTCACCGATGAACTTAGCCTTACCTGGAAACAGAAACAAGAGACCAGTCTAGGATTGATAGCACAAATAACACAATGACATGGTGCTTGTGAGCAACATCTGAATGACAGTGTAGAAAAGATGCATCGGGCCCAACTGACCATAGCCTGTTGGAACCAGCCTGGTTGCTGCATTCCTCAATCTATTTCACTTCATAGTGAAATAAAATTAACACAGATCAGGCTGGTTCCACCAGGCTAAACTGACCTCTGGTGTAGCTGAATATGAATGTTCAATGTCAGAACTGATGCCGAAAATTACTTTTACAGAGAAATTCTGAGAGTGAAGACTGTTGTTATTTGACACGTCATTAGAAATGTAAACGAATGAGAATGAAGTTGGCTATAATACACAACATATTATTAGCCCAAGTAAAGCATTTAAAACTGGCTAAGTTACCATAAACATATGGTTGGCCAAATAAATGAGACAACATATATATTTTTTACGCAGAGGTGTTGCATCAAAACACCCGTTTTATAAAACATTTAGCGTACGTGAGATATCAGTGCGCTCCCCCGACTAGTGAGGAATGAGTCATACTGCAGAAACGTAGTTACCACCACCACCACCACAGAAGGACATGGAAAACAAAGTGTGCCGACTGCTCGCGCTGTGTGTGGGCACAAAGTTTCTACCATACTGTCTGGTGTAGGGCCACTGAATGACTATAATCGGTGGTGGCATGGTGAATAGGGACAGGCGGTTAGTGTGCGAGTCTCTAGTTAAAGGGATATAGGTTATGGAAGAAACGACTTGACTTACAAAATAAATAAAGTAAGACTACTTATGGCGTCATCGACAGATAAAATGTGTAAAATAGTAGCCAGCTAATACATATTAACTATCTAGCTGAATATTTACACGTTACAACCCCTCCCCCAAACAACGGAGCAAGATAGTGACAATAATCTCAACTTACCTATTTCATTTTCATTTACAGAATCTGGGAAGCTTGCCATCTAAATAGAAACCGGATCAGTGGAGAAAAGCCTATTGGTTTTATTACAAAGATTATGGGAGGAAATAAACAAGTAACAAACAGTAGCTAGCTGCTAATTGTAATATCGCGTGAGCCCAATTTTTTTTTGTAAATATCTTCTTTACAATCCGTTTGCAGACTAGGTTTTGTTAAATTCAGCTGGATGGCTAAAATCTGCGTTTATTAAAATCGACGAAATTACTGTGTTACAGCACACCACCGAATACAGACAACAGCGAAATACAATGGCTGAGGCGTAGACTGGATGGCATCTTTTCATTCTATAGGGGAGGTCTCTGTGATTGGGAGAGCTTTCCGTCATACGTCATGACTGTTACCAAGGTGATAAAATGGCACCGCCCCTTCATTTGTAAGCGTTTTCATGTTTTCCCTCTCATTTATCACCATTTATATACAGTATTTCGCTCTTATTGTGCACCGTTCTATTGCAACGGCAAATAGTATATATCACAAATATGTTATATTTCCAACCATAACTCATTTTCTGTTGAAGCTTAAAGCTGTGGGGATGGCAACAACAAAGTCAATTTTGCATAATTTACATTGGGGGATAGGACACACATTTGTGTCAATGGTCACGTGACCTTCATAAAACAAGAATGTCACTATACCAAAGATTGTGTATACTGCACCTATATTCCTTTCTGACTGTAACAAGAAAGGTGTGTGCAACCGGTGCACTATAGTATCTATTCCCAAAATGTTTTGTCTTAGCTAGAAACATTTCACTTCAAATCTAGCTCACAAAAGCCCTAAGTCTTTCTCTTTTTTCAAAAAGATAGGCCTCACCAGGAGCCTGATGTTGAGCGATAACAGTAATTTTCAAGAGTCAGTTGTGACAATCTTGTCTAAGGGATTTATAGAAATGCATAGTCACTTCAATAACTCTACCTACATGTACATATTACCTCAATTACCTCGACTAACCGGTGCCCCGCTCATTGACTGTACCGGGTAGCTAGGTATTCTTCTTAAAACTGCATTGTTGGTTAAGGGCTTGTAAGGAAGCATTTCACTGTAAGGTCTACACCTGTTGTATTTGGCGCATGTGAGAAATACAATTTGATTTGAAACAACTTTAATGAAAAGGGAAAGGGGATGTTAATAAATCTTTACAAATGTAACACAATCACATTAGACAGGGTACAACACAACTTGATTATTTCAATAGCTATAGGAAACTTTCTTAAAGTGTAAGAAAAATCTGATGTGGAATTAATTTTGAGTAAAACAATCACCTGAACCTTAAACATATTTTGTGGGGAGAAATTGGCTTCTGACCTTGTCCTTCCAAAATATGACACAAACAAACACATTTTGAATAATACAAATTCTGAAGTTCTTTAAATGTATTTCAGTTTTGATAATGAGCAACGCTTTTCGTATGTTTGACCTACATTGACTGGTAGGATTGGCTACAGTCCTATCCAGAAACAGATCTACAAAAATGGTTTAGGGGCTATAGGGGTTGTTTCTGGACAGACCACACAGATCTCATTGAGTTCAATACAAAAGAGGCTGAAAATCATCAGCTCTGTGGTGGTAGTTCTTCAAAGTAAAAATGGCATACATTCTTATGATAGGGTTATGATCCATAGAAGATTGCAGGCTCATGAGTGCATTGTAAACAAGCATGTTGTCTGCTAGTACTGGCCTCATCTCTATTCATGTACATTCATCATGAAGCATATCACCCTGTCTGGCACACATACAGTACAATAAAATAATCTGTACGAAAAAACATCTAAAAAAAAAATAATCATTGACCAAGCATTTGTGGTGCTGTATGTCTATTGGTCAGAAAAGGTTAAAACGTTAAAAGAGTGAGAAATTACTTTGAGTATGCTCTTCTCCGTACAACAAGTAGGCCTATATGCAGGTCCAGCATTTAAAATCATGTCTGGCCACCAAAATTATATTTGAAGCTTATGATGGAATAAACTACCGGCCTAGATTCTTAATTGTGCTTTTACCAAGTCGGACCAATTGGAAGTGGAAGAACAGTAGAAAGAAGATGGAAACTTCCCTGAGACGATAACGTATCTACAAGTTTCTATGAGCAGTCATCAAACCATTTTGAAATCACATCACAAAACCATGCAGATGAGTTTTGCCCTTGACAGTGCAATAACAAAACTGCACTCATGTACATATGTCAGTCAAAAGCCTGGAACTGAAGATACAAAACATTTCATTTCTCTCTTTTCTGAAAAGAACAAAACTAAGCAAAAGACCAATGGAGTGCAAGCACTTGGTGACTAACTGATATCATGCAATGTTGGAATAGACAGACATAAACCTGCTGACTGGTCAGTGGGTGAAATGTCACAGGATATTGTAAACAAACATAACCTGCTTCATGTCACTGATGCTCCCTCGGTTGCTGCAGATATGAATTAGAATGACTTCAATGGAAATAAATGAAAGCACTCCAATATCACGAGGTGACATTTGAAACAGTCTGATACAGTAAGAGCTACAGTGGGGAAAAAAAGTATTTAGTCAGCCACCAATTGTGCAAGTTCTCTCACTTAAAAAGATGAGAGAGGCCTGTAATTTTCATCATAGGTACACTTCAACTATGACAGACAAAATGAGGGACAAAAATCCAGAAAATCACATTGTAGGATTTTTTATGAATTTATTTGCAAATTATGGTGGAAAATAAGTATTTGGTCACATACAAACAAGCAAGATTTCTGGCTCTCACAGACCTGTAACTTCTTCTTTAAGAGGCTCCTCTGTCCTCCACTCATTACCTGTATTAATGGCACCTGTTTGAACTTGTTATCAGTATAAAAGACACCTGTCCACAACCTCAAACAGTCACACTCCAAACTCCACTATGGCCAAGACCAAAGAGCTGTCAAAGGACACCAGAAACAAAATTGTAGACCTGCACCAGGTTGGGAATACTGAATCTGCAATAGGTAAGCAGCTTGGTTTGAAGAAATCAACTGTGGGAGCAATTATTAGGAAATGGAAGACATACAAGACCACTGATAATCTTCCTCGATCTGGGGCTCCACGCAAGATCTCACCCTGTGGGGTCAAAATGATCACAAGAACGGTGAACAAAAATCCCAGAACCACACGGGGACCTAGTGAATGACCTGCAGAGAGCTGGGACCAAAGTAACAAAGCCTACCATCAGTAACACACTACGCCGCCAGGGACTCAAATCCTGCAGTGCCAGGCGTGTCCCCCTGCTTAAGCCAGTACATGTTCAGGCCCGTCTAAAGTTTGCTAGAGAGCATTTGGATGATCCAGATGAGGATTGGGAGAATGTCAGATGAAACCAAAATAGAACTTTTGGTAAAAACTCAACTCGTCGTGTTTGGAGGACAAAGAATGCTGAGTTGCATCCAAAGAACACCATACCTACTGTGAAGCATGGGGGTGGAAACATCATGCTTTGGGGCTGTTTTTCTGCAAAGGGACCAGGACGACTGATCCGTGTAAAGGAAAGAATGAATGGGGCCATGTATCGTGAGATTTTGAGTGAAAACCTCCTTCCATCAGCAAGGGCATTGAAGATGAAACGTGGCTGGGTCTTTCAGCATGACAATGATCCCAAACACACCGCCCGGGCAACGAAGGAGTGGCTTCGTAAGAAGCATTTCAAGGTCCTGGAGTGGCCTAGCCAGAGTATTGAGAGAAACTTTTGTTATTGACCAAATACTTATTTTCCACCATAATTTGCAAATAAATTCATAAAAAATCCTACAATGTGATTTTCTGGATTTTTTTCCCTCATTTTGTCTGTCATAGTTGAAGTGTACCTATGATGAAAATTACAGGCCTCTCTCATCTTTTTAAGTGAGAGAACTTGCACAATTGGTGGCTGACTAAATACTTTTTTTCCCCACTGTATATCTTCTTTATAAAAGCCTATTTCAAATACCTATATAGATATGAATGTGTGAATAGCATGACAGTAACAATGAAGGTAAATGGATAGTCTAATGGCAGTTTGAGTAAACTGGATGATGGTGACCCCTATCTGTTGTTCTTAACAGTACAAATGATTGGGTGACATTATTGCAGTCTGGCAAGTCTTTTTCATTATGGCAAGGGCAATAAACTCATTTTATTGGCAAATTGTTTTGAGAGTTTGTGAAGACCTGTATGAGAAATGCTGAGAGCAAAACTGACAAACAAGAAAATGACAACACACAAAAATTGTCAAAGGGGCAAAATCCCAAACCCAATCCATAACATCAACAGACTTCAAAAGGAACACCAAAAGGGTCGGTTTCAGCCTCCCTTCACACAATCAATACTAGAATTTTTCTCCATATGTACAACACATGACCTATCACCAAGGAGGTCTTCTGTCAACATCCTGACAGAGAAGGGGTTAAAACATGTCTCATTCCTGAATCAAGGAAAAACTGTAAATTAACCATCTTAAATTTCAATAGTAAAAACATTCGTTTTCAAACATGGATACATCATAATTTGAGAGGTAGCAAATCAACCACTTACATGTAAATCCATTTTAGAAGGAAGAGTGGTGTGTTCCAATTTCCCACCCTTCTCCCCAAAGTGCACTTGGCTTGCTCACTCTTGCGAATCAATTTTAAAACATTAAAATATATTTCCTACACCAGTCGATCCCTTACTTTTTAATGATTGTGAGCAAAGAGCACACTTTGGGGAGAAGGCTTCAGAATCAGATTGCAGCCGGTAATAATTTCCAATATTTGGGAAATTGACAGATCAATGTGAAACCTTGCGAATCAGCTAGTGGCTCAGGGTTGATTTTAAATCTACCCCGACTGTCTGTTGAAGCTCATATCACAGCACTGGGTCATCATCAGCCTTCTCTTTTCTACTGATAAATCCAACAGCATCTTTAAACAAGATCAATGCCAGTCCTCACAGAGGTATCATCCATAGCATGTTCTGCTCTGCTCTCTCCATACCCAACACTTCCCATTACAAGTGGTTCATTTCCCAATACACCACAAAACAAAACACATGTTAATCAACAATGTGCACAGATAACTGGTATATTTGTTTATCAAATATTTCTACTAGTTATATTGTGTACTCAATAATACTGGAATTCAGCTATATGCACCCCTCCTTCCTCTCAACAAGATATAAATGCTGTATTGAAAAAGACATGAGAATACTGAGATATGTCAGTCAGTGTAGCTTGAGGGATATTTCAGTTCACATGAAAGCTTATGTTTATTGTCAGAATTTCTGAAATGGGATTAAAGGGAACTCTTCGCATTTAGCTACACATTGACATAACAATATTGGATGAAATATGACCCGCTAGGGACAAGTGTCTATTTTGACAGGTTGGAATGCCTCTTTTATATAGGGTGCAGCAGAAGGGTTTGTTGACATTTGAGCAGGGCAACTTGAATAACAACCCCTTGATTGATGATATCATCTCCTGTCAAATTGCTCAGAGGAAACTCGAGATTTACAAGGGGAGAAGGTCGACTATAATGTTGACTGTAATGTTAGGATCTCTGTTTACAAGTCGTTTCCGTTTCCTGAACTTTCAGGAAAAATGGGATTGAATTTGGATTGAGCTGTGATTCTAGTTGAGAAGTTGTTTAAAAACGTGCCACGTCATCACTGGTTACTGTCTGTTTAAAACTGTGACCAAATGGGCGTAGCAACAAATGGCTACTGGGAGTGAACATGGTTTATTATTGGACATTTCAGAGGTGCACACTTTGGCTCAGGAGTGACCTATCCCAGCCATATAAAATAGATTAGACTGGTAACACTAGATGAGTCCATATGGTAAGATCATCATCACCAAGGCTGCCATGCCTTCTGCAATGGGGATTAAAGGGAGCTGATAAAAAAAAAATACAGAACAGTCAAAAGACTAATGCATCTGCCCTTTACATATTAAATCATATATTAACTAAGAGTTATGATACAGAGATTATAATGGTAATCCAATGCGGTTATGAACAGTCAGAGTTAAGGAGAGGTGGTGTGTGGATAGCAGTTTGCTTCTTCTCCTCCTGGGCGAGGGGGTGGTCCCAGGTCACTTCTGGGCCTGGGATTAGCTGGTCTGTGTTAGGGGAGGGAGGAGCCAAAGTATTGCTTGGCCACCAGCCATGGGTCATTCTGCTGTCACCATGGAAACCCTGATGTGGTGCAGCCTTGGAGGATCTGAAATGGAGGAGGTGATCTATAAACAAAGGATTTATTTCAACCAACTTTCAACTGGAAAATCTGCACATTCTGAAATTGCATTTTTGTCCCCCACAGTTTTATCATTTGGAATGTGATACAAAACAATGCAATGGTGTGCTTTAGGACCATGCGGATGCCTCCGGGCGGCCGGATCGGCTGTGAAGAACGTTTATGACTGAAAAAAATAAATACAAAAATCTGAAGAATTATGTCCCACCCACTTCTAAAACCAAAGTTGTTTGATTAGAGCAGTTATAGTAGTTACATGGAGTAAAGCCATACAACTCCCAACAGGGAAGAACACAGGTTTTCACCATGACAACGGCTCCTTGTGTGGCACATCTTCCTGAGTGTCTGATCTTCTGGGCTGGCCATCTTCTGGGCTTCCCTCCACATCCTCCAGGAGGTTGGCTGTAGAGTTGGCTATGCCCAGTCTTAGAGGGGATATGGTCAAGGAAAACACCTAAAGGACTGGATATATTACATACAGTGCATTCGGAAAGTATTCAGACCCCTTGACCTTTTTCCACATTTTGCTACGTTACAGCCCTGTTCTAAAATTTATTAAATAAAAAAAAATCCTCAGCAATTTACACCCAATATCCCATAATGACAAAGCGAAAACTGGTTTAAATTTTTTTAAGAACATTTATATAAAATAAAAAAAACTTAAATACCTTATGTACAAAAGTATTCAGACCCTTTGCTATGAGATTCATAATTAAGCTGAGGTGCATCCTGTTTCCATTGATCATCCTTGAGATGCTTCTTGATTATTTATGCAGCATTGAAGGTCCCCAAGAACACAGTGGCCTCAATCATTGTGTAACCTTTATTTAACTAGGCAAGCCATCATTCTTAAATTGAATAAGTTTTGAACCACCAAGACTCTTCCTAGAGCTGAGCAATCGGGGGGAAAAGGGCCTTGGTCAGGGAGGTGACAAGAACCCGATGGTCACTGACAGAGCTCTAGAGCTCCTCTGTGGTGTTGGGAGAACCTTCCAGAAGGACAACCATCTCTGCAGCACTCCACCAATTAGGCCAGACGGAAACCACTCCTCAGTAAAAAGCACACGACAACCCGCTTGGAGATAGCCAAAATGCACCTAAAGACTCGCAGACCATGAGAAACAAGATTCTCTGATCTGATGAAACCAAGATTGAACTCTTTGGCCTGAATGCCAAGCGTCACGTCTGGAGGAAACCTGGCACCATCCCTACGGTGAAGCATGGTGGTGGCAGCATCATGCTGTGGGGATGTTTTTCAGCGGCAGCAACTGGGAGATTAGTCAGGATCGAGGCCAAGATGAAGAGAGCAAAGTACAGTGAGATCTTTGATGAAAACCTGTTTCAGAGCGCTCAGGACCTCAGACTGGGGCGAAGGTTCACCTTCCAACAGGACAACGCCACTAAGCACACAGCCAAGACAACGCAGGTGTGGCTTCGGGACAAGTCTCTGAATGTCCTTGAGAGACCCAGCCAGAGCCCGGACTTGAACCCGATTTAACATCTTTGGAGAGACCTGAAAACACTCCAACCTGACAGAGCTTGAGGTCTGCAGAGAAGATTGGGAGAAACTCCCCAAATACAGGTGTGCCAAGCTTGTAGAGTCATACACAAGAAGACTCAAGGCTGTAATCGCTGCCAAAGGTGCTTCAACACAGAACTGAGTAAAGGGTCTGAATACTTACGTAAATGTGATATTTCACTTTTTTATTAATACATAAAAAACATTTTGCTTTGCAATTATGAGGTATTGTGTGTAGATTGATAAGTGACTAAAACAATTTAAGCAATTTTAGAATAAGGCTGTAACCTAACAAAAGGTGGAAACCTAACAAAAGGGGTCTGAAAACATTCCAAAGGCACTGGACATCTGTATTATACAATATATGGTACTTGATCATTGAGTTCTATAAAAAGCCAACACTGCAAAAAGGAACCCATCCAATGTTTCTGATGGGAAATTAGAATCGACTGGCAATGAAGGATACGACTGGTGCTTCAGGAGCGTTCTTCTTTTTAACTTTCTTCTCTTTGTCTTGTCAGAGAATGATCTGGCGATTTCAAACAGCTTCTTTCTTGTTGCTAGGTGGGAGAGAGACGACAACAGTATCATCACGAAATAAAATGACCAGAACAAAGGATTGTAAAAAGGGTTTGCCTAAGTATGCTGTTCTCTTGATTGAGTTAGTTAACCGGCCATTGCCAGAGAGGCACAGGGGATGGTAATAATGTGTAGAGGTTGCCTTACATTTGCCCATGTGTTTGAGTTTGTCTCTAAACATGGCGTCATCTAACACAGCAGTACAAGCCTCCATCGACCCCGACGCACAGTGCTCTCCTGGAAACAAAGAAAGAATTTGTATAAGACAAACAAACATATTATGCACACACACACAAAAACAACATGCGTTCACACATACTGTACGAACACAAATGCAAAAATAATGAATCTGAGTAGTCAACGAACAATTTACTTCAACAATTTTTGATTTGACCATGTAAAGTCTTAAATTGGTGACATAGTTGTCATAAAAAAAATATCCGGGAGCTTTAAGACTTGATGGAATCTAAACATACATTTTTTTTTTTTTTTTTTTTTTACTATTGAACAAAGATAAATTATAGAAAGAATGATTGAAAAATCTCTGGAGTACTTTAAATGAAATTCTATGCAAAAAAAGCTAACTCAGCACCAACCTTCATTGAAACAGATGGCTTGTTCATAACAAAACCCTTGGATATTGCAAACCATTTTTGTTGAAAAGAGTTGCTAACTTAGGCATGACATCCAAACAACAAACGCTGAGCCCTCATATTCATGCATAACGGACCAAATAATGAAAGTCAAGCACTGTAGTTTTGAGTTCTGCAAAGTTGGTGTGGACGAGGTGAAAAACTTGTTGCCATCTATAAATAAGGACAAGCCAGCCCCCCGGTACCAACAACATGGATAGTAAATTGCTGAAGTTGATAAAGGAATACATGTTTGCGCCTGTCTGCCACATCTTCAATTTAAGCTTAGAAGACAGTGTGTGCCCTCAGGCCTGAAGGGAGGCAAATGTAATTCTGCTGCCCAAGAATCGCAATCTCACACTAAAAAGCATAGTTTTTTGGACAAATCACCCACTCAACCCTAAACCTTATCTAGGATCTATTACTGAATAATGTGGCTATTGGGCAAGTTGAAAAGACTAAACTGCTGGGTGTAACCCTAGATAGCAAGCTGTCATGGTCAAAACATATAGACTCAATGGTTGCTAAAATGGGAAGAGGTAAGTCCATGATAGGGCGTTGCTCTTCAAGGCCCTAGTTTTGTCGCACCTGAAATACTGCCCAGTTGTGTGGTTGTGCGGCAAAGAAGGATATACAGTACCAGTCAAAAGTTTGGACACACCTACTCATTCAAGGGTTTTTCTTTATTTTTACTATTTTCTACATTGTAGAATAATAGTGAAGACATCAAAACTATGAAATAACACATATGTAATCATGTAGTAACCAAAAAAGTGTTGAACAAAAAAGATATGTTATATTTGTAATTATTCAAAGTAGCCACACTTTGCCTTGATGACAGCTTTGCACACTCTTGGCATTCTCTCAAACAGCTTCTTGAAGTAGTCACCTGGAATGCATTTCAATTAACAGGTGTGCCTTGTTAAAAGTTAGTTTGTGGAATTTCTTTCCTTCTTAATAATGCGTTTGAGCCAATCAGTTGTGTTGTGACAAGGTAGGGGTGGTATACAGAAGATCGCCCTATTTGGTAAAAGACCAAGTCCATATTATGGCAATAACAGCTCAAATAAGCAAAGAGAAATGACAGTCCATCATTACTTTAAGACATGAAGGTCAGTCAATGCGGAAAACTTCAAGAACTTTAAACATTTCTTCAAGTGCAGTAGCAAAAACCATCAAGCGTTATGATAAAACTGGCTCTCATGAGGACCGCCACAGGAAAGGAAGACCCAGAGTTACCTCTGCTGCAGTGGATAAGTTCATTAGAGTTACCAGCGTCAGAAATTGCAGCCCAAATATATGTTTCAGAGTTCAAGTAACAGACACATCTCAACATCAACTGTTCAGAGGAGACTACTTCAATCAGGCATTCATGGTCAAATTTCTGCAAAGAAAACACTACTAAAGGACACCAATAGGAAGAAGAGACTTGCTTGGGCCAAGAAACACAAACCATGGGGATTAGACCGGTAGAAATCTGTTCTTTGGTCTGATTAGTCCAAATGTGAGATTTTTGATTCCAACCAGCGTGTCTTTTGGAGACGCAGAGTGGGTGACTGTTGGAAAAGCATTCCAGGTGAAGCTGGTTGAGAGAATGCCAAGAGTGTGCAAAGCTGTCATCAAGGGCGGCTACTTTGAAGAAGCTAAAATATAAAATATATTTTGATTTGTTTAACACTTTTTTGGTTACTACATGATTCCAAATGTGCTATTTCATAGTTTGATGTCTTCAATATTATTCCACAATGTAGAACATAGTAAAAAATATATATATATACTTTGAATGACTAGGTGTCCAAACTTTAGACTGGTACTGTAGGAAAATTGCATTTGGTTCCAGAACAGAGCAGCATGTATTCCATAAAGATATACATGGCGGGTGAATGTCAGTGGTACACATGTCTAAGTTGAGGAGAGATTGACTGCATCCCTATTGGTCTTTGTGGGAGGTGTTGATGGGTTAAAAAGGTACTGAACTGTCTGTTCAAGCAGTTGGCAAATCGTTAGGACATTCATCGGTACTAGAAAATGCACAGTATTAAATAGAGCCATGACCCAGGTAACTCAAGCTAGCAATAAAACCAAATAAAAAGAAATAGATAAAAGAAAACCTTACGGAACAACGGGGACTGTGAAAAGACAGACATTTTTTAAAATATATTTTGTATTATTATGTAATGTTATGTATATTACTGTTTCCTGCCAGTGGCTAATTGGGGATCCTAATAAATACTAAATTAATCACTCCAGAGAAAGCTATTTATTGTGTCAACAACTACTTGGAGAAGATTTCACCAAACCCAGTCTTAGCAAGTGATAAAGATAGGTGGCTAGATATGGGATGTGATAAAGTGAAGTTATCAAAACAAACCAAGTCATTGAAATGTGTAGGCCTATTGTGTGTTTGAATAAGAATGCACACCCACACACACATTTACTGGTGAAGCTTATGAATGATATCTACCTGCTGTGGAATTCTCCATGTAGGTGGATGAATGATTGCACTTGGATTTCTTTGATTCATACTTCAAGCGATCTAAAACAGAGAGAGCTGGATGTTATGATGCAATACGGGACACATTGCAGCATCTAATGTGCACTATTGTTAAGAAACATTTATGAAGTGGGACATGGTTCCCAAATTTATACTATTGTAGGATGAAGCATCTTAAGATACAAAAGGGACTTTGCAACTAGCATAGCATGAAAGAGAGAGGAGCATTTTCAACAGTGGCTGACTTGCTCAGCAGAAAGCATAAACTTGACTACTGTACTAGCCTACTGTGTCCTGAACATGTATTCAGTGTGTTAAAGTATATCATGCAGGTGACCATGTATGCATATCTGTGTGTGACACACACACCTCTCTCCAGGGCGACGAGGAACTCGCGGTTGCGCTGCAGCTCCCTCATGAACTCCTCGTTCTGGAGGAACAGGGCGATGCGCTCATCATCCAGGTACTGTTTCAGTTTACGCTCCTGCTCCGTGCCTGCCCCCTCCGCGCCCCCGGCACTGCCTGGCCCTCCAGGTGCCCCTAGGGCTCCACCAGCCCCTGGCCTGGAGATACCTCCCTGGGCCGTCCGCTGGGCGATGGAGGACAGAGAAGAGGAAGAAGGCTGGGACAGACTGCTCTGTGAGCCCTAGAGGAAGAGAGATGGTGAAAGAGAGGATGAATTTAGTTGCTATTGATTTCTCTAAGCAGGATGTCGCTCTGCTCTTAATGATGATGTCATAGTGGCCTCCCAAGTTGCGCAGTGGTCTAAGGCACTAGAGATCCTGGTTCGAGTCCAGGCTCTGTCGCAGCCGGCCACGACCGGGAGACCCATGGGGCGGCGCACAATTGGCCCAGCGTCGTCCGGGTTAGGGGAGGGTTTGGCCAGCAGAGATGTCCTTGTACCATTGCGCATTAGCAACTCCTGTGTCGGGCCAGGCGCAGTGCACGCTGACATGGTCGCCAGGAGTACAGTGTTTCCTCTGACACATTGGTGCAGCTGGCTTCCGGGTTAAGTGGGCATTGTGTCAAGAAGCAGTGCGGCTCGGTTGGGTTGTGTTTCGGAGGACGCACGGCTCTCGACCTTCGCCTCTCCCGAGTCCGTATGGGAGTTGCAGCAATGAGACAAGACTGTAACTACCAATTGGATACCACGAAATTGGGGAGAAAAAAGGGTAAAAACACATTTTAATGTTTTTTGGACATTCTTCACATCCACTGTGTACCTGTATACTGTCCAGTTGCTGTGGCAGGATCCGCAGGAAATCATCTGGAAGGTTGCCAAGCAGTGGCGGATTCCAGTTCCTGTAGCTGCGGACCTGCCGGTGACCTGGAGGTGGCTGAGCCTCGAACCTAGGTCAGACAAGGGTCAAAAGGTTAGGGTCAGTCTAGATAGAGATTCATATGCCATGTCATACTAGAATTAAACTAAATGCACATATCATTCATTGCGTACTGATGCTATGAAAAGTAAGCAATGTCTTTACAATAAAATCATCCTTGAGCAGCAGTCACCACATTTAACACATTACTTTGTACAGTCCAAGAAGTCAATAACTGACTTCTAAATAATGCCACTTTAATATACTGTATTTTATACCATCTACTGCACCTTGCCTATGCCGCTCGGCCATCGCTCATATACGTACATGTACATATTCTCATTCACCCCTTTAGATTTGTGTGTATTAGGTAGTTGTTGGGGAATTGTTAGATATTACTGCACTGTTGGAACTAGAACACAAGCATTTCGCTACACTCGCATTAACATCTGCTAACCATGTGTATGTGACAAATAAAATTTGATTTGTTAACTGAATCTCTCAGCTGGTGGTGTGAAGCAGAAGAAATGTGGACATGATCTTGACACACACACACACCAGCTGGAGACAGCATTGCACAGTTCTTAAAATGGCCACCAGGAGGAGCATTGACTAACAATAAGAGCATGTGGTCAGCTGTGACATCAACAGACCCCTGCTCCTAATTCAGAGCATGTAAAACCCAGGGCCCCATAGGACCACTTCCTCTGGGCTTTAAAAAGAGTACAGGCTAGGGGATTGCATGTGAACAAAAGGTCCTGTTGGGTTTTTTAAAACACGCATCCTTCCCCCATTTCATAAAGTAATCAGTGTTCATGTTTGAGATGCACATAGTCTATACAGGATTAAAGGATTACCACTCCGGGCAATGTTTAGATCTGTTGAACTGTATAGTGTAGTACAGAGGAGGCTGGTGGGATGATATATAGGAGGACGGCCTCATTGTATTGGCTGGAATGGAGTAAATGGAATGGTACCAAACATATCAAACACATGGAAACAATGTGTTTGACAATTCTTCCATTCCAGCCATTACAATGAGCTTGACCTCCTATAGCTCTTCCCTCCACCCTCCTCTGATAGTATGACAATTTACCTTGGAGGAGGAGTGGGCGGGGCCTCTGGGTATTTCCTGTCATAGATGTGCATGTCATAAGTGGGCGGTGAGTAGACAGGAGGCGGTTCCTCGTCGGAACTGTCCGGTTCTAATGTCCGCTCCAGAATCTGGCCCGGGGAATGGAGGAGACCAAGAGAAAGATAGAGCATGTCCCTGATCAATAACATTCATACACATTTATCCATTTAAAATCAGTCATGTCAGTAAGATAAATAATTTCAGTTTTAAGAAAGAAGCTGGTTGGGTTAGTGTCTGATACCGTAACTGGAGCACACAAACAGCATTACCTTTAGGCATTAGTGCTGCCTTTACTATTTATATTCTAGTGAGATGAGATGGGTTACAGTTCCTTTCTTTTCTGTGTGTGGTAGTGGTACATAATGTATTATTGATTAATACCTAGACCACAACAAGAACATGAGGGGAGGGAGAGAGGCCAGTAGGCCAGCAGAGGATGTGGCGCAGCGGTTCCCAATTACATTCAGCCATGGGCCGATTTTTCCTTGAGCAGATGTTCGGGGGCCGGAACATAGCTATAAATAATTTGTAGACTGCAAATTAACCGCAAGAATCCCAAACATATAGTATTTGACAAAAACAGAATCATTTCAAACCTTTATTACAGTTGGGATATGATCACATATGCCTTTCTATATATGCATGGGAATACCTGGGTACATATTGCCTAAATACATATTTTTTTGCGCTAAGCTTCGGTGATATACCGTATACCGGGGCATTTAGACATACAGATGGTATGATTTTCAATACCGAAAATCATACCGTCAGCACGTGCTACGCCACTGCTTATAACGAACTATAAGTTAACTATCATAGATGTGCCAAATAAATTACATCCAGCTCAGGGCTCCAGCTTTGTATTTGGTTTGCTAACTTGCTAGTTAAGTGGCTAGATGGCAAGATCACGCTTCTTGGTTACAGCAGAAACAAATCCATCCCTTTCCTGGATCAAGATCCATGTTGCACAATTCATTTTATTTAAGATATAGCGTCCTTTGTGTGCACTTCCGGTAATACCGTATACCTCAGTATGTTAAAGAAAGAATATGACAGTACGGTATGGTACAGACAGTATGGTACAGAAAGGGTATGACAGTACGGTAAAATATGGTATGGTAAAGACAGTAGGGTACAGAAAAGGTATGACAATATGATACAGTATGGTACAAAAAGGGTATGACAGTATGGTACAGTATGGTATAGAAAGGATATGACAGTATGGGACAGTGTAGTATGGTACAGAAAGGGTATGACAGTATCGTACAGAAAGGGTATGATAGTATGGTGCAAACAGTACGGTACAGAAAGGGTAGGACAGTACGGTACAGACAGTACGGTACAGAAAGGGTATGACAGTACGGTACAGAAAGGGTATGACAGTATGGTACAGAAAGGGTATGACAGTACGGTATGGTACAGACAGTGCGGTACAGAAAGGGTATGACAGTACAGTATGGTACAGAAAGGGTATGACAGTACGGTATGGTACAGACAGTATGGTACAGAAAGGGTATGACAGTATGGTACAATATGGTATGGTACAGACAGTAGGGTACAGAAAGGGTATGACAGTATGACACAGTATGTTATAGAAAGTATATGACAGTATAGTACAGTGTGGTATGATACAGAAAGGGTATGACAGTATGGTACAGAAAGGGTATGACAGTATGACACAGTATGTTATAGAAAGTATATGACAGTATAGTACAGTGTGGTATGATACAGAAAGGGTATGACAGTATGGTACAGAAAGGGTATGATAGTATGGTGCCAACAGTACGGTACAGAAAGGGTATGACAGTTCGGTATGGTACAGACAGTACGGTACAGAAAGGGTATGACAGTATGGTACAATATGGTATGGTAAAGACAGTAGGGTACCGAAAGGGTATGACAGTATGATACAGTATGTTATAGAAAGTATATGACAGTATAGTATGGTACAGAAAGGATATGACAGTATGATACAGTATGTTATAGAAAGTATATGACAGTATGGTACAGAAAGGGTATGACAGTATAGTATGGTACAGACAGTACGGTACAGAAAGGGTATGACAGTACGGTATGGTACAGACAATACGGTACAGAAAGGGTATGACAGTATGATACAGTATGGTACAGAAAGGGTATGACAGACAGTATGGTACAGAAAGGGTATGACAGTACGGTATGGTACAGACAGTATGGTACTACAAGGGTACAGACAGTATGGTACTACAAGGGTATGACAGTACGGTATGGTACAGACAGTATGGTACAGAAAGGGTATGACAGTATGGTATGGTACAGACAGTATGGTACAGAAAGGGTATGACAGTATGGTACAATATGGTATGGTAAAGACAGTAGTGTACAGAAAGGGTATGACAGTATGATACAGTATGTTATAGAAAGTATATGACAGTATAGTACAGTGTGGTATGGTACAGAAAGGGTATGACAGTATGGTACAGAAAGGGTATGATAGTATGGTGCAAACAGTACAGTACAGAAAGGGTAGGACAGTACGGTATGGCACAGACAGTGCGGTACAGAAAGGGTATGACAGTACGGTATGGTACAGAAAAGGTAGACAGTATGGTACAGAAAGGGTGGCGATGACAGTACGGTATGGTACAGACCGTATGGTACAGAAAGGGTATGACAGTACAGTATGGTACAGAAAGGGTATGACAGTATGGTACAGAAAGGGTATGACAGTACAGTATGGTACAGACAGTATGGTACATAAAGGGTATGACAGTACGGTATGGTACAGACAGTACGGTACAGAAAGGGTATGACAGTATGATACAGTATGTTATAGAAAGTATATGACAGTATGGTACAGAAAGGATATGACAGTACAGTATGGTACAGACAGTACGGTACAGAAAGGGTATGACAGTACGGTATGGTACAGACAGCACGGTACTGAAAGGGTATGACAGTATGGTACAGACAGTACGGTACAGAAAGGGTATGACAGTACGGTATGGTACAGACAATACGGTACAGAAAAGCTATGACAGTATGATACAGTATGGTACAGAAAGGGTATGACAGACAGACAGTATGGTACAGAAAGGGTATGACAGTACGGTATGGAACAGACAGTATGATACTACAAGGGTATGACAGTACGGTATGGTACAGACAGTATGGTACAGAAAGGGTATGACAGTATGGTATGGTACAGACAGTATGGTACAGAAAGGGTATGACAGTATGGTACAATATGGTATGGTAAAGACAGTAGTGTACAGAAAGGGTATGACAGTATGATACAGTATGTTATAGAAAGTATATGACAGTATAGTACAGTGTGGTATGGTACAGAAAGGGTATGACAGTATGGTACAGAAAGGGTATGATAGTATGGTGCAAACAGTACAGTACAGAAAGGGTAGGACAGTACGGTATGGCACAGACAGTACGGTACAGAAAGGATATGACAGTACGGTATGGTACAGAAAGGGTAGACAGTATGGTACAGAAAGGGTATGACAGTACGGTATGGTACAGACCGTATGGTACAGAAAGGGTATGACAGTACAGTATGGTACAGAAAGGGTATGACAGTATGGTACAGAAAGGGTATGACAGTACGGTATGGTACAGACAGTACGGTACATAAAGGGTATGACAGCACGGTATGGTACAGACAGCACGGTACAGAAAGGGTATGACAGTATGATACAGTATGTTATAGAAAGTATATGACAGTATGGTACAGAAAGGGTATGACAGTACAGTATGGTACAGACAGTACGGTACAGAAAGGGTATGACAGTACGGTATGGTACAGACAGCACGGTACTGAAAGGGTATGACAGTATGGTACAGACAGTACGGTACAGAAAGGGTATGACAGTATGGTACAGTATGGTACAGAAAGGGTATGACAGTATGGTACAGAAAGGGTATGACAGTACGGTATGGTACAGACAGTACGGTACAGAAAGGGTATGACAGTACGGTATGGTACAGACAGTACGGTACAGAAAGGAAATGACAGTATGGTATGGTACAGACAGGGTATGACAGTATGGTACAGAAAGTGTATGACAGGATGGTACAGTATGGTATGGTTCAGACAGTATGGTACAGAAAGGGTATGACAGTATGGTATGGTACAGACAGGGTATGACAGTATGGTACAGACAGTACGGTACAGAAAGGGTATGACAGTACGGTATGGTACAGACAATACGGTACAGAAAAGGTATGACAGTATGATACAGTATGGTACAGAAAGGGTATGACAGACAGACAGTATGGTACAGAAAGGGTATGACAGTACGGTATGGAACAGACAGTATGGTACTACAAGGGTATGACAGTACGGTATGGTACAGACAGTATGGTACAGAAAGGGTATGACAGTATGGTATGGTACAGACAGTATGGTACAGAAAGGGTATGACAGTATGGTACAATATGGTATGGTAAAGACAGTAGTGTACAGAAAGGGTATGACAGTATGATACAGTATGTTATAGAAAGTATATGACAGTATAGTACAGTGTGGTATGGTACAGAAAGGGTATGACAGTATGGTACAGAAAGGGTATGATAGTATGGTGCAAACAGTACAGTACAGAAAGGGTAGGACAGTACGGTATGGCACAGACAGTACGGTACAGAAAGGATATGACAGTACGGTATGGTACAGAAAGGGTAGACAGTATGGTACAGAAAGGGTATGACAGTACGGTATGGTACAGACCGTATGGTACAGAAAGGGTATGACAGTACAGTATGGTACAGAAAGGGTATGACAGTATGGTACAGAAAGGGTATGACAGTACGGTATGGTACAGACAGTAGGGTACATAAAGGGTATGACAGTACGGTATGGTACAGACAGTACGGTACAGAAAGGGTATGACAGTATGATACAGTATGTTATAGAAAGTATATGACAGTATGGTACAGAAAGGGTATGACAGTACAGTATGGTACAGACAGTACGGTACAGAAAGGGTATGACAGTACGGTATGGTACAGACAGCACGGTACTGAAAGGGTATGACAGTATGGTACAGACAGTACGGTACAGAAAGGGTATGACAGTATGGTACAGTATGGTACAGAAAGGGTATGACAGTATGGTACAGAAAGGGTATGACAGTACGGTATGGTACAGACAGTACGGTACAGAAAGGGTATGACAGTACGGTATGGTACAGACAGTACGGTACAGAAAGGAAATGACAGTATGGTATGGTACAGACAGGGTATGACAGTATGGTACAGAAAGTGTATGACAGGATGGTACAGTATGGTATGGTTCAGACAGTATGGTACAGAAAGGGTATGACGGTATGGTATGGTACAGACAGGGTATGACAGTATGGTACAGAAAGGGTATGACAGTATGGTACAGACAGTATGGTACAGAAAGGGTATGACATTATGGTACAAAAAGGGTATGACAGTATGAAAATGTGGATCCCGTCCAACCCTACTCTTTTCCTGGTGATTTTACAGTATTTTATGTCCAACATAATAACAATGCAGTGGATAGCATCCGTCTTACGTGCTCCTGACCAATTCTGCTATTTCATGTGTTTTTTAAGTTGATCTGAACTCTTTTTGTACATAAGGTCTCCACCATAATTTCCTATGAACTAAAACTTTGGGACATCAGAACAGCAATCACTAAGCTCGATTTGGACAAACATTTCTATGTTCTGCTTACTCCGGACCAGACCCTAGGCGAGCCAGAACCCTGACGTGACTAGGTCGGCGTGCAAATAGACAACCATTGCCCTCTATTCAACTGGCAAACGTGCAACACTGGAGAACAAACTGGATGAGATCCGTTAGAGACTCTCCTATCAACAGGACCTGAAAAATTGTAAAATCCTATGTTTCCCAGAGTTGTGGCTGAATGAGGACATGAATATAAATGTTTCTGGTTTTTCTATGCATCATCAAGACCGGACTGCAAACTCGGGTAAGAAGAAGGGATGATGGGTGTGTCGCTTGGTTAACAACAGCTGGTGGGTGATCTCTAATGTTAAGGAAGTCTCAAAGTTTGCTTGGCTGAGTTAGAATACCTGCTAAGCTGCAGACCATACTATTACCAAAAGAGTTCTCATCCATATTTTTCGTAGCTGTCTATTTACCACCACAAACCGATGCTGGCACAAAGACCTCACTCAACAAGCTTCATAGGGCCATAAGCAAACAAGAAAATGCACATTCAGAGGCGGCATTTCTCATGGCCGGTGATTTTACTGCAGGGAAACTTAAATCCGTTTAACAATTTTTACTTTTGCAACTAGAGGTAACAAAACTCTAGATAATCTTTATTCCACAAACAGAAACGCATACAAGGCCCTTCCTTGCCCCCCCTTTGGCAAATCAGACCATAACTCTATCCTCCTGCTTCCTACTTACAAGCAAAAATTTGAATATGTTCCGGGATTCATCCGATAACATTGATGAGTTTACCACATTAGTCACCGACTTCATTAATAAGTGCATCGACGACCTTGTCCCCACAGTGACCGTACGTACACACCCCAACTAGAAGCTATGGATTACAGTCAACATCCGCACTGACTTAAAGGCTAGAGCTGTCGCTTTCAAGGAGCGTGACACTAATCCGGACATATAAGAAATCCCGCTACGGTCTCCGACATGCCACCAAAACAGGCAAAGCATCAATACAGGACTGAGATCGAATCTTACTATGCTGGCTCTGACGCACGACTGATGTGTCAGGGCTTGCAAACTATTGTAGATTACAACGGGAAACCCAGCCGTGAGCTGCCCAGTGACGCGAGCCTAACAGACAAGGTAAATATCTTCTATGCTCACTTCGAGGCAAGCAACATTGAGCCATGCATAAGAGCACCAGCTGTTCTGGACGACTGTGTTATCTCGCTCTCTGTAGCCGATGTGAGGAAGACCTTTAAACAGGTTAACATTCGCAAGGCCAGACAAAATACCAGGATGCATACTCGGAGCATGTGCTGACCAGCTGGCAAGGATCTTCACTGCGGCGTCTCAAGATGGACAAACAGTACTATTGCCATTTTTTCAAGTGAAGAGAGTCAATGACCCTGCACTGACTGACCTCTGGTGGGATGCTGTCATCGGAGTCAGAGCTGTCATCTGATCCCTCTCCGTCGATACTCATCTGGAGGAGCTGGTCGATGGTGGCGTCCACCGCCCCATTGTTGGAACGCAGGACGCACTCAATGACCTCGTAATCCATGGTGGGGAACATGATCTTGAAGTCCTCCATGGCCTGGTTGAACTCCAGGCGCCGGACTTGTCGGTTAGGCCGGCTGTTGTTGAGATCTCCTGGGATGGAACCACCACTGCCTCCCCCCCCTCCTCCTCCTCCACCTCCCCTGGAGCCTCCATTACTGCTGCTGCGCCTGAACAGGCTGGTCATCTTGCTGCCCTGACTGGTGCTACCACCTAGGGGTTAGGAGGGCACCTAGACACTCACCTCGCACCCTCAATCCTCTACCTTTCTTTCTTTTGCTCCCTTTATCACTTTGCTCCTGTCTGATTGTGTTTCTCCTGACTCACAGTCTCATCATACCACCACATGGATGGCAGTCCTCTGAATGGAGCGGAAGAATCGAATGCTCTTTCTCTTTCTCTTCCTCAGCTTGTTATTCAGCTGCATCCAACACGGCTGGCTGTAGCAAAGGGGGTCTTTGGTTTGTGTCCACTCCTCAGTCCCGTCACCAGTTTCAGGTCCGGGGAGCGCCAAATTTGTGGATCTGCATCTCTGGTCTAAAACAGTCAGCACCTGAGAGGGAGATAAGGAGGGTGGGGGTATGAGCGCGTTAGCAAAGCTACCATATTTCTGTAATATGCACAGTTAATTGCTCCTTTAATTAACAGGCACATAGGCTCTACACAGAAACAATCACCTAGGCTCTACTGAGAAGAAAATACCTAGGCTCCAATCCCAATAAAGCAGCTAGGCTCAATTCAACTACTGGCTAAAAGGCTACAGCCCCAGAGCCATTGAAATAGAATAGGGAAAACTGACATGGTTCCACAAGATTTGACATGGACTTGTCCAAGAGGGTGTCTCATGGGGAAAGATGGACTGTGTCCTCACTCCGCCTTTCTGCTCAACCTTGCCAGGCTAGGCCCCTGTATTAACATGGCAACCCAGATAACGTCTGTAGACTAAACAGTTGGCATTTGAATGAAAAGGTGAAACTTTACATGGCCAGCACTGTAGGAGAATATCATATTTTGAATCACGTTATAAGCCTATAATCCAACTCACCAACAAGGCCAGGATGTACCATTGCAGTCTCACTTTACAGTTTCTAAAACAAAGCCTGTTTCTTTCTCCCAGAGCCAAATAAGAGCCATAGAGGAACAAACGTTCTGCCAACCAGGCCTGAAGGAGGAACCCAAACATTGGCCTACACACGTCCAGTCCAGAGAAAGTAGGATGGATGGCCAAGCTGCTGCTAACAGACGCCATGAATTCATGTGCCAAGCAGGTGGGGAGGACGAGCACCACACACACTAATCTATACAATGAGCACAAACTGGTGCCCAGCTTAACCCCCAGCTTACTTTGGACGACATCAGGCCATGACAGATTAGTCTAATGGACGTCTATGAGACCAACTAGACCACTGACTGACTGACAGATGCTACTGGAACAGCTGGGTAAGGACATGGAGGGAGTGACAGCTGCAGCAGAAAATCAACCAGAACCAGCCAGCCACCACAAACCAAGGCAAGCGCTCGAGAGCAGTAAAAATTAAAAAACATGTAGCAAGAGCAAAGCAAGGTGCCATTAGTCAATGAGGATTACCCACATGAAGATCTGTGATGCATTTAGCATGGGCTTGCTTAGCTGTCCCTTTTTTTCTCTCTGACACAATTGAAGGACCTTGCGAGAATTAAGCCTGGTAGAGACAAAGAGGAGTCAATGTGTCTGGATGACCTTGGACTACTCAACTGATGGACTGGTTTTTCATAACCAGCAAACAATACATGGATATAAGTGAATGGATTTTTACTGGAGATTCACTTGACATTGACACAAACAGATATTCCTTTCATGGCATTCAAACCACTGTGAAATCCTTTCCATTTAACCATTAATCCACCACTAAAGCGCATGTGTGGACAGTTTTTCAAAAAGGCACAGAAATGTGTCAGATGAATATCAAGGGAGTGCAAAAAGAGTCCAGAGTCCAAAGTCCAAACAGTCCGTTTCAAAATGTTTTTAGCTTAGACCCATTCTAAACCAATGGCTCGAACATTAAGTATCATGCAACATACTAGTCTGTGACCTATTGACCTTCCGACTTGCCATCTACCACCAGTCTGACTGCTCTCTGGATGTTGAGCATTGGCTGACATGCACTCCAAGGTCTGTCATGCACTCCATGGTATGTCATGCTTGGAGCTTACAAAAATGCCCCATTCCACAATCGTTAGCCTGGTTTAAGCCTACATTCAGTTGCATACCTTCTGTCGGATTCTCAGAGGCTAGGACAGGGATTTCAAATTCATTTTCCCCCGGGGGCCGCCTTCGGCCTTCAACGAGGTCTGTAGGGCCGCACTGAAAACTGGTTATATTTCCTTGCCATCAACATTAGCAAAAAAATGTGTAAACAAATTGTCCTCTATCCTTTTTGCTCCCTAACTGTCGAGCTTTCATTTAGGTGATTATTAGCAAGGTGGAAACATATGTTTAAAACCCCTTGGCTAAGGGTAATGTCAAATTCTGAACCTGTGAGTTGTTATGGGAGCTCACACCTAGGCTACACGTTAACATGGGTTCTCAGTACCCAAACATTTGGTTGTTGCCTGGAGTCGAACTTGATACATACACTACATGGCCAAAGGTATGTGGACACCCCTTCAAATTAGTGGATTCAGCTATTTCAGGTGTATAAAATTGAGCACACAGCCATGCAATCTCCATAGACAACCATTGGCAGTTGAATGGTCCGTACTGAAGAGCTCAGTGACTTTCAACGTGGAACTGTCATAGGATGCCACCTTTCCAACAAGTCAGGTCATAAAATGTATGCCCTGCTAGAGCTGCCCTGGTCAACTTTAAGTGCTGTTCTTGTGAAGTGGAAATCTAGGAGCAACAACGGCTCAGCCACCAAGTGGTAGGCCACACAAGCTCACAGAACGGGACCACCGAGTGCTGAAGCATGTAGCCCGTAAAAATTGTCGGTCCTCGGTTGCAACACTCACTACCGGTTCCAAACTGTTCGTCTAGAGCTTAATGAAATGGCTTTCCATGGCCAAGCAG
Organism: Brachymystax lenok tsinlingensis; assembly: GCA_030435695.1. Taxonomy (NCBI): domain Eukaryota; kingdom Metazoa; phylum Chordata; class Actinopteri; order Salmoniformes; family Salmonidae; genus Brachymystax; species Brachymystax lenok. The sequence continues at coordinate 26,268,544 of CM059794.1, forward strand.
CCGCACACAAGCCTAAGATCACTATGTGCAATGCCAAGCATTGGCTGGAGTGGTGTAAAGCTCACCGCCATTGGACTCTAGAGCTGTGGAAACGCATTCTCTGGAATGATGAATCACGCTTCACCATCTGGCATTCTGACAGTGCAGTGCCAACTGTAAAGTTTGATGGAGGAGGAATAATGGTCTGAGGCTGTTTATCATGATTTGGGCTAGGCCCCTTAGTTCCAGTGAAGAGACATCTTAACTCTACAGCTTACAATGACATTTTAGATGATTCTGTGCTTCCAACTTTGTGGCAACAGTTCGGGGAAGGCCCTTTCCTGTTTCGGTATGACAATGCCCCCGTGCACAAAGCGAGATCCATACAGAAATGGTTGGTCAAGATCAGTGTGGAAGAACTTGAATGGCCTGCACAGAGCCCTGACCTCAACCACATAGAACACTTTTGGGATGAATTGGAATGCCAACTGCGAGCCAGGCCTAATCGCCCAACATCAGTGCCCAATCTCACTAATACGGTTGTGGCTGAATGGAAGCAAGTCCCCGCAGCAATGATCCAACATCTAGTGGAAAGCCTTCCCGGAAGAGGTGGTGGATGTTATAGAAGCAAAGGGGGACCATATTAATGCCCATGATTTTGGAATGAGATGTTCAACGAGCAGATGTCCACATACCTTTGGCCATGTAGTGTATTTACATTGCTAGTTATAAAAGTTTATGCTATGTAAACACTAGAATAGGAAACAAGATCCTTTACCTTCAGGTTACCTCTCCACAGCTGAAACAGAGAGCAGAGTTGCAGTGAGGGCTTAGTTGACAGAATCCCTGACAAGTGCCAGAATCCCTGACTAAGACTATAGCTAGGAGTCATCTCTGAGTGCCTGGATATTCCTCATCCTGGTTTCTATTACAAGAAAGAGGCCAGGGGGGGAAGAGAATTCCAAAAATGTAAGTGTCCTTTGAGAGGAACTGGAGTGTCCTTTCGATGCCCTGGCTAATAGCTATCACTACTCTCCTCTGTCCCTGTAGTGCTGGGAAGAGAAATCCCTGGCTACGATGGGGGAACAATGCATCCAGTACCAGCCCAACCCTCATGGCAGTGCCAGGCCCCGTCCAGCAGCACAGACAGAGTCCGTCACTTCGCCCTCCTCTCTTTTACATGGAGACTGGCTCTGATGTATACAGGGTCATCTCGCCTTGGCACTGATGATAGTGTGTGCGTGTGAGACTGAGACAGCGGGTCTTCTCACGGTTGTGGAAACTTTGCTGTAAAGTGGATTATCCCAAGGAAGGCACCTAATCTCAAAAGGCATTGTTCAAGAGGACTATTGAAACCAGTGCTGCACACGACTACGTGTCCTGTGCATCCTCTCTGCAGTAGACAGTCAGAGGGGAAGGCAGGCCATTTCCATGTAAAAGGAATATTACATTCCCCAGCAAGAAAACCAAAACATTTTGCTCATACAGAAGGGGGAACTAGCAAAGAGTCACTGAGGGAGGGGTTCTGATAGATGTCAATGGGAGATGTCAGTCATAATGCCAGTTAAGCAGAACTTATTATTCAAGTGGGTTTCTGCCCATAGTTGTTTCTACCATGTTACCCTCTGTGTAGTTTGTGTGGTCTGGTCTGTTGAGGTCACATTTGAACGTACAAAGTCCGTGCTGCTGAAAGGGCGAGTTACCTTCCCGCCGGCAGCTTTGGACACTGGGCTCCCCAGGCAAGGATGTCACTGGCCAGCCAGGAAACAGGACGTCAGACAATACGATAAAGCGCTTTATGATAGAACACCCTGCCATGTCTCCACATTATCATGCCAGCAACATCATAATTCTTGATTATGACTACTAAACGCTTGGATACAATCAGGGAGGACTACAAAGGATCAATCCCCCCACTTTCCAGTAAAGAATGCTGATAATATTATAAATTATGCATCTGATCCATCTCCGGGCTTTAAAAATACAAGTAGAATAACTTTGTCAGCATTATGGGACCAAAATCGCCCCCTACTTGTAAACACTTCCCTATCAAAAAACATATTATAGCTTCCTTCTTTTGGGCTCAACATCCCTATTTTTGTACCAGCAGCCCAAGATTATGGAAAACTGCATATTTTTTTGCAGAAAGTTGATTATGTATATCAAGGCCTGAAGCGTGCTCATCTCAGCAAAGAACCCAGGCCCAGCCATAGACTCCTCTCTTCTTCACACACAAACCTCTTCACATCAACAAGACCATATTCATCTGCACCTAAGAACCTGCTATATTTAGCATGGAATCCATTATTCTTTGTCCTCCTGGGTCTGTATGTGTGGTGGTGGCTGTCTCCCAACACACAGTGAACAAAAAGGAAGCAGCAGCGCAGCCCTGGTCAACAGAGCTGGGCTTTCCTTCCATCCATCATATTCACTGTGCTAGAGCAGGTAAGAAGAAAAAATACATTACCCTTCGATAGAGTACTAGGAAGTCACCATCTGATAGATTACACTCATCTAAAGTAACTATGTGGAGCAACAGACACTGAATGAGTAAATGCAGCCAGTCATTCACTTTGATGCTGGAGCCCTTTAAACTGGCCTACATTAACACAGTCAAGCAGAAAATGGAGGAGGGGATGATCATGAATTAATCTGGTTTCAATATGTAGGAACACGATGACAACAGAAAAATAGATATAAATAAAAAATTACAAAATTCATCTCCTCTCTAAATAGCCTATCTATGTGGTGGAGAACAGATCTAATTTCTCAAGGGTTACAGTCTTCTCAGATGGTAGGCTCCATCTCCCAACACGATTACGAGTCCCAGGCTCGTCTGTCCCCATGACAACCAGACCCTTGCATTCCATCTTTGGCCATCCTACTGTAGGTGGGACATTCTAATCTCCTGTGTTGACCACTGCTGCTAGACTATCACATTATTTAGGGCCAGAGAGCTCCATTTATACATCTCTAATTTACGGGAGAAAATATAATTTCAGCTATGATAAATCCACACTCAATAAGTGGCAGTAAAACACAATAATGATAATCTTCTCTGTAGTCCCTTACTAAATCTCCCACAGAAATGGTAAGACTGTCCGTGTCAATACTCTATAGGCCTACATCTTCACAGACACGTGACTGAAAGTCCATTGAGTCTTGGCTAGTCTAACTATAGTCTCTTCCCTCCATCTATGCTCTGCCATTCATTCTCCCAACAAGACCAGCTAGTTCACAGTCCTGCCCTGTGCCTTTCACATGTGTTCAACAGCCACTTGGAGAGAGTGAGGCCCACTTTTCTTCAGAGGGGCAGGCAGACTAAGGCAGAGATGGCAGTCCCCCTCCCCCACTCTCAAGGCCCAACAATAAGGACAATAAACTCACCCTTATTAGCTCTCAGGATGCAACGGCTGTTATGCCAGCCATCTGCATGAGAGAGCGAGATATATCCAAGACACCCACCTAGACTACAGCTAGTGCCAGACCCAGCTAGTGCCAGAACCAGCTCCAGGAAGACATGCCTAAAATTGATTCAGAGCCCTAATAACAAAGATAGATTGGTCCTGTTCAAAAGTACAAAAATATCCTCAAATGTAGCTGTACACATCAAACAACCGTCGCTTTACACAAGATATGCGCCCCACTACTGCATGTGTATCCAAAATGCAGCCGTAGCTACACATAATTTGCGCCTACCAACACGCCACAGATCAGCACGACAGGATTCTTACAGGCTTCAAAGCTTAAACTACAATAATAACTACATAGGTTACATTTCTGTCTAATTTGTGACACTACGCAATGAGCGTAACCAAGCTGCCATTTCTCCAGGTGATAGTACACAATGAGCATAACCAAGCCGCCACTTCTCCAGGTGATAGTACACAATGAGCATAACCAAGCCGCCACTTCTCCAGGTGATAGTACACAATGAGCATAACCAAGCCGCCACTTCTCCAGGTGATAGTACACAATGAGCATAACCAAGCCGCCACTTCTCCAGGTGATAGTACGCAATGAGCATAACCAAGCCGCCACTTCTCCAGGTGATAGTACACAATGAGCATAACCAAGCCGCCACTTCTCCAGGTGCGCAATATTTTCAGAAAAGCAAATTATTGTGCATATTGACATCACTTTTACAGTAGCCTATCACACAATGACTGTGTAATGCAAATGAATGATATAGTGATAAGTTTGCCTACTTGTTTTAGTAGGCTACACACAGTATTGGTCATACATACAAAATGGAGGCCTTATCGGAAATGCAGCCATATACACATGTAATGTTGAAGAGAAGCCCCACGAAGACTAGTAGCCCAAGATACGTACATTAAAACAGCACACACCGTAATCATTGATTCAGAACCATGGACAGAACGAGTCTGCACAATGAAAAGATAACGTTAGATGCTCTATCAATTTCAGAGCACAACCAATGGTCATTGTCCCTATACCCGTCAAATAACGCAAAGCTCTATATCTATCAAAAGCAATTAGATCTGCAAAAGCAAGCAATGACATTAAGAATCACAGATAAATCTAAAAGATGCATTGAAGTAAAATGCAAAATGCCTAAACTATACATCACATTTAAAAATCAGCCAAACAACCAGTGAGGGAAAACAAATGAATTTATAATTCTGACATGGCGGCCAGGGCCATAAAGGTTGTAGCTTACTATTTAGACCAGTTGAACCTCATGAGAAGTTTGATTACATTCTCCTTCCTGACAAAATGTACTCGTTAGGTCGCTCTCAAACGCCAGCTGGACAATCTAGTCTTTTCGTTGATGTAACATGCTGCGTCTGTGTTCACTGCTATACGTTCTTCCGAGTGAAGGAATTTTCGAACATTGCTGTAGATGTCCCAAATGTTAATCAAAATCCATGTTTCAGTGCCAACAGCACAGTCAGCATTGCTGACAAAGACCCGCCGTATCTTTGAAGAACACTGAGTGCAGTCCATTTGCTGTTGCTATCTGTGGTTCGATTAAACTTGCAAGAACCAATAAACTTTGCTTCCCCTGGTTCAGTTTTGGTTAGATCCAACAGGTCGTCAGGTGCTAGTGGCTGGGGTAACGGAGGTGCAGGTGCTTGTAGTGATGTTACCCTTGTACTGTTGGTGCTAGGCCCTGGCTCGTCTATATCTTGTTGGTCAACAGGCAGCGTGGGCTGCTAGGCTCCTCAACCTCTGTGGTCGGGCCAGCAGGCTGCTATGTGAGCTCGGCATCGCACTCGACATGGTGGTCCTCTGTTGCTCTTGGCAGTGCCAAGACATTTTTGGATATCCATGCTGATTAACCAACTCTAATTATTCAGCTCGCCGCTACCAACGCTTAACAAAGCTAGTAGCTACTAGCTAGCCTATTATTATCTGTAGCTGTCTGGAAAAGTAAATAACTTTTTCCCTCTGAGAAAAGAAACCCTCCATTTTTAACTACTAAATATGACATTATTACATCCCCCCCTCCTCAGATCATGAGCGCACACCCAGCAAAGCCTCTGTCCCGCTCTGCGCTACTGTCAGGCCTGACAATGTTCTCTACATTGGCAAAATGGTAATTCATATATCATTTGTTATGTTCATGAGGGAACAAAACTGTGCGTGTGGAGGGGGCACAAATTCTATCTGGGGGGGGGGTCCATGCCCAGTTTTGCCATCCCGTAGAGCCGGCTCTGGCTAGGGTTGTGATGGTCGTGGAATTTTGGATGACGGTTAATGGTCAGCCAAATGACCCCGGTCCCCATAAAAAAAAACACTCCTCCGCTCCTGACTGTTCTGCTGCTGCAGGGAGGGGGGTGTTGCCTAAGCAACCAAATACGTGTTTGTTACAACACCTTGCTTGTTTCAGCAAGGAGAAACAAAGTTTCATCACCTTGTAGAGTCCATGTAACAGCAGAAACGAACTCATACACACACGAATGCCTGGCGGTTCCGTCTTCAGTCAGCTGTTCATCCCACAAAAAATAAAACAGTTATAAGGGGTGATTTTATTTTCATGTCTTCACCTAGAACCACCGGTTAGGCTTCACAGTTAAACGTTAATTGCACCAGGCCTAGCCACAGCCATGTCAGAGGGCAAAAGCTGCACACAGGCACACAAACATAGCTATTTTGAGAATTTAAAAACATACACACGGCATGCACACATTAGTTTCTCTTTACTGTGTCTAAGGTAAAGCAAGTGTTCTCAGATTGTGCACATTAAAAAAAGGGATCATATTCTGCCTGCGGGCCAAGCACGACAGCCAGATGCTGCAGCTCTTAAGAACAACATTTTGAAAAGCAGGCTTTGAATCCAGTGCTTGGGCCAGTAGCGTCATCACCGATTCACTCACTAAAGCTGCTTATAAAGAGGCAGAAGATCAAGGGTATACAATAATGTACTAATAAGAGTGAAGTCTGATTCAAATAGTTCATTGATCGTTCAAAACATCTGTAGATATTAAAGAAGCATGAGGACCACAGGGAATACATCCAAGTACCAAGTAAAACAATATGGTGGCCCTCATTCTCAAATCTGTCCAAGTCTACATTTAGTTTGTGTATTAACTTAGCCTCACACAATGAACTCACAGTGGCGCCAAGCCCAGGGGCCCCCAGACTTCCAATAGGGGTGATTTCATGGGACAGGGAGTGGACTCTGTGCCCCTCTGCAAACAAGACCTCTTCCCATCTCATCTTGTTTTCACAGCTGACAAAGGAGCCCAAAAGCTACAAGAAAGGGTCTATTTCAACAGAGCCTGACCCAGACATTATCCCTATCCCCATTAGCACAACAGAGCATCGTGTAGCATTACAATAGGAGCATCCGGCCATGGCCTGACTGTACTGAAGACTAATCCATAAACATAACATTTATTCAGTCATGTGGCTTTGAAGTACAAGTTACAGGCCTTTCAGTGTAATCATATTTTCACTGTGATCTGTTATGCATTCATCTATTTACCTGGCTATTAGGTTTGTAGCATTATTATTTTTCAATAACTCTTATATGGCATATAAGTCTAAATCAAATCTCATCCATCCCTTAAAAGGGTAAAAGCTACAAGTCATTGCATGTGATGCAATCAATAAAAAAAACAATATAAGGCCTGTTATCTATTGTGAAACCTAATAACGTTTTTTGGAAACAATTCGCCACCATTGATTTGCTGAGGCTTTGGTGCCACAGAGAGAGGGCCTCAATCACTGTGAGGAAATGGGAAAAAGGAAGTTGTCAGATGAGATAACCCATCCACAACAGAAGCAGAAGACAGATCCGCCTTTAGCGAGGAGGCTGGTGAGATGCTGTCGAGAGAAAGGTCATTGCTTAACACTCTGAGACAATCACCTGGGGTCTTGATATGGAATCAAATCAAATGTTATTGGTCGCGTACACATATTTTGCATATGTTATCGCAGGTGCAGTGAAATGCTTATGTTTTTAGCTCTAGCTCTAATAGTACAGTAATACCTAACAATACACACAAATCCCCAAAATTTAAAGAAAGAAATATCAGAACGAGCAATGTCAAAGTGCGGAATAATTGAAGTCGGAAGTTTACATACACCTTAGCCAAATAAATTTCAACTCAGTTTTTCACAATTCCTGACATTTAATCCTAGTAAAAATTCCCTGTCTGAGGTCAGTTAGGATCACCACTTTATTTTAAGAATGTGAAATGTCAGAATAATAGTAGAGAGAAGGATATATTTCAGCTTTTATTTCTGTCATCACATTCCCAGTGGATCAGAAGTTTACATACACTCAATTAGTATTTGGTAGCATTGCCTATAAATTGTTTAACTTGGGTCAAATGTTCCACAAGCTTCCCACAATAAGTTCGGTGAATTTTGGCCCATTCCTCCTGACAGAGCTGATGTAACCGAGTCAGGTTTGTAGGCCTCCTTGCTCGCACATGCTTTTTCAGTTCTGCCCACAAATGTTTTATAGGATTAAGGTCAAGGCTTTGTGATGGCCACTCCAATACCTTGACTTTGTTGTCCTTAACCTCTCCGGGCTAGGGGGCAGTGTCGGAAGTTCGGAGAGTCTGGCGTGCCCAGAGTAAAATTCCTGTTACTCAGGCCCAGAAGCTAGGATATGCATATAATTAGTAGCTTTGGATAGAAAACACTCTGAAGTTTCTAAAACTGTTAAAATAATGTCTGAGTATAACAGAACTGATATGGCAGGCAAAAACACGAGCAAAATCTTGTTCTTTGAAAAATGAACAAGTAGCTGTAGTTTGTTATTTATCTCCAGGATTGAACATACTACATTCCGTCTTAAATGTTATTGTTTATTTACATATTAGGGTACCTGAGGATTGATTAGAAACGTTGTTTAACTTGTTTGGACGAAGTTTATCGGAAACCTTTTGGATTCTTTTGTCTGTATGTTGAACGAGTTGAACGGGTGGATTAGTTTTTGGGATATAAAGAGGGACTTCATTGAAAAAAACAACCATTTGTTGTGTAGCTGGGACCCTTGGGATTGCAAACAGAGGAAGATCTTCAAAGGTAAGTGATTTATTTTTTCCCTATTTTGATTTGTGTGACGCCTGTGCTGGTATATTTATATGCAGGAAGTATGCGGGGCGCTGTCCTCAGATAATCAAATGCAATGACTTCGCCGTAAAGCCTATTGTAAATCGGACAAAGCGGTTCGATTATCAAGATTCTAAGCTAAAGAATGGTGTATGACACTTGTATTTTCATGAATGTTTAATATTACTATTTTTGTATTTTGAATTTCGAGCTCTGCAATTTCACCAGATGTTGTCGAGGTGGCACGGTAGTGGGACACTGTTCTGTAAGATTAAGCCATTTTGCCACAACTTTGGAAGTATGCTTGGGGTCATTGTCCATTTGGAAGACCCATTTGCAACAAAGCTTTAACTTCCTGACTGATGTCTTGAGATGTTGCTTCAATATATCCAAATAATTTTCTTGTCTCATGATGCCATCTATTTTGTGAAGTGCACCAGTCCCTCCTGCAGCAAAGCACCCGCACAACATGATGCTGCCACCCCCGTGCTTCACAGTTGTGATGGTGTTCTTTGGCTTCCAAGCTTCCCCCTTTTTCCTCCAAACATAACGATGGTCATCATGGCCAAACAGTTCCATTTTTGTTTCATCACTCCAGAGGACATTTCTCCAAAAAGTACGATCTTTGTCCCAATGTGCAGTTGCAAACTGTAGTCAGTTTTTTTTATGGCGGTTTTGGAGCAGTGGCTTCTTCCTTGCTGAGCAGCCTTTCAGGTTATGTCGATATAGGACTCGTTTTACTGTGGATATAGATACTTTTGTACCTGTTTCCTCCAGCATCTTCACAAGGTCCTTTGCTGTTGTTCTGGAATTGATTTGAACCTTTCGCACCAAAGTACCTTCATCTCTAGGAGGGGTATGACGGCTGCGCAGTATGACGGCTGCGTGGTACCATGGTGTTTATACTTGCGTACTATTGTTTGTACAGATGAACATGGTACCTTCAGGCGTTTGGAAATTGCTCCCAAGGATGAACCAGACTTGTGAAGGTCTACAATTTTTTTCTGAGGTCTTGGCTAATTTCTTTTGATTTTCCCATGATGTCAAGCAAAGAGGCACTGAGTTGGAAGGTAAGCCTTGAAATACATCCACAGGTACACCTCCAATTGACTCAAATGATGTCAATTAGCCTATCAGAAGCTTCTAAAGCCATGAAATAATTTTCTGGAATTTTCCAAGCTGTTTAAAGGCACAGTCAACTTAGTGTATGTAAACTTCTGACCCACTGGAATTGTGATACAGTTAATTATAAGTGAAATAATCTGTCTGTAAACAATTCTTGGAAAAATTACTTGTGTCATGCACACAGTAGATGTCCTAACCGACTTGGCAAAACAATGGTTTGTTAACAAGAAATTTGTGGAGTGGTTGAAAAGAGTTTTAATGACTCCAACCTAAGTGTATGTAAACTTCCGACTTCAACTGTATGTATGTAATGGTGTGTATAGACAGTATGCCACAGACATTCAGTCAATACATTATTGAGTGAGACATTCACAAGAGACTTCTAGACGCGTTGTCCGTTGGCCTAAATTTCACCAATGCACACCGTAACACATAACTCTAAATTCTATAGAAGTATCAGACAGATATAGTTCATTTAACAGGATTCTAAAGATTTCTTTGTCGTTTGGCCTTTTTTCAGAGGACCTAAAAAGAGGTTTCCTGGATAAAAAAGGAAATGTTCCATTCAACAACGCTGCATAATTTGGACATTGCTCCTGCAGCCCTGGCCAACCACAACATCTTGGCGACAGGATGACAGAAGTGATAGGGAAGTGGAGCCAAGACCAAGTGATAGCGAGGTGGTGTGTAATAAATCACACAGTCTGACATGTCTGGCTCCAACTGCCTCCTCCACACCAGAAGCACAAAGGCTTTCAGCAGTCACAGTCAGCAGTGGGACCTGAGAAATATGGAGTTTTAATGGACAAGGAGGAACCAGAATGGCAAATGCCTTTGATCACACATTCATTTTGAATGAAGTGCAGCTCCTGTGGAGTTGAACCCCTATCAGGCCCCAGTTCTCTTTCCCAACTCTTGCTTTTGGCATACACTGCTGATCCATAATTTACATAACACATACACACGTTCCATTAACATGTCAAGTGACAGGCCAGAGTGTAGGCCTAGTCCACTTATCGAGGGTACAACAATAACATGCTAATATTTCTTAACTTCTTAATTTTTATGTGTATTTTTTTGTATTGTTAGGTACAGTTGGAAGTCGGAAGTTTACATACACCTTAGCCAAATACATTTAAACTCAGTTTTTCACAATTCCTGACATTTAATCCTAGTAAAAATTCCCTGTCTTAGGTCAGTTAGGATCACCACTTTATTTTAACAATGTGAAATGTCAGAGTAATAGTAGAGAGAATGATCTATTTCAGCTTTTATTTATTTCATCACATTCCCAGTGGGTCAGAAGTTTACATACACTCAATTAGTACTTGGTAGCATTGCCTTTATATTGTTTAACTTGGGTCAAACGTTTCGGGTAGCCTTACACAAGCTTCCCACAATAAGTTGGGTGAATTTTGTCCCATTCCTCCTGACAGAGCTGGTGTAACTGAGTCAGGATTGTAAGCCTCCTTGCTCGCACACGCTTTTCAGTTCTGCCCACACATTTTCTATAGGATTGAGGTCAGGGCTTTGTGATGGCCACTCCAATACCTTGACTTTGTTGTCCTTAAGCCATTTTGCCACAACTTTGGAAGTATGCTTGGGGTCATTGTCCTGACTGACGTCTTGAGATGTTGCTTCAATATATCCACATAATTTCCCCTATCTGTTTTTTAAATCTAATTTTACTGCTTACGTCAGTTACTTGATGTGGAATAGAGTTCCATGTAGGCATGGCTCTATGTAGTACTGTGTGCCTCCCATAGTCTGTTCTGGACTCGGGGACTGTGAAGAGACCTCTTGTGGCATGTCTTGTGGGGTATGCATGGGTGTCCGAGCTATGTGCCAGTAGTTTAAACAGACATCTCAGTGAATTCAACATGTCAATACCTCTCATAAATAAAAGTAGTGATGAAGTCAATCTCTCCTCCACTTTCAGCCAGGAGAGATTGACATGCATATTATTAATATTAGCTCTCTGTGTACATCGAAGGGCTAGCCGTGCTGCCTTTTTCTGAGCCAATTGCTATTTTTCTATGTCCTTTTTTGTGGCACCTGACCACACGACTGAACAGTAGTCAAGGTGCGACAAAACTAGGGCCTGTAGGACCTGCCTTGTTGATAGTGTTGTTAAGAAGGCAGAGCATCGCTTTATTATAGACAGACTTCTCCCTATCGTAGCTACTACTGCGTCAATATGTTTTGACCACGACAGTTTACAATCTAGTGTTACTCCAAGTAGTTTAGTAATCTCAACTTGCTCAATTTCCACATTATTTATTACAACATTTAGTTGAGGTTTAGGGTTTAGTGAGTGTTTTGTTCCAAATACAATGCTTTTAGTTTTAAAAATATTTATGGATAACTTATTCCTTGCCACCCACTCAAACTAACTGCACCCCTTTTTGAGTGTTGCAGTCATTTCAGTCGCTGTAGTAGCTGACGTGTATAGTGTTGAGTCATCCACATACATAGAAACTCTGGCTTTACTCAAAGTCAGTGGCATGTCGTTAGTAAAAATGTAAAAAAGCAAGGGGCCTAAACAGCTACCCTGGGGAATTCCTGATTCTAACTGGATTATATTTGATAGGCTTCCATTAAAGAACACCCTCAGTGTTCTGTTAGACAAGTAACTCTTTATCCACATTATAGCAAGGGGTGTAAAGCTAAAACACATATGTTTTTCCAGCAGCAGACTATGATCAATAGTGTCAAAAGCTGCACTGAAGTCTAACAAGACAGCCCCCACAATCATTTTATCATCAATTTCTCTCAGCCAATCATCAGTCATTTGTGTAAGTGCTGTGCTTGTTGAGTGTCCTTCCCTATAAGCATGCTGCAATTCTGTTGTCAATTTGTTTACTGTAAAATAGCATTGTATCTGGTCAAACACAATTCTTTCCAGATGTTTACTAAGGGTTGGTAACAGGCTGATTGGTCGGCTATTTGAGCCAGTAAAGGGGTCTTTACAATTCTTGGGTAGCGGAATGACTTTAGCTTCCCTCCAGGCCTGAGGGCACACGCTCTCTAAGAGGGTTACATTTAAAATATGGCAAATAGGAGTCGCAATATCGTCTACTATTATCCTCAGTAATTTTCCATCTAGATTGTCAGACCCTGGTGGCTTGTCATTGTAGATAGACAACAATAAACATTTTCACCTCTTCCACACTCTAAATTACAATTCTTGTCTTTCATAATTTGGTCAAATATACTTGGATGTGTAGTGTCAGCGTTTGTTGCTGGCATGTCATCCCTAAGTTTGCTTATCTTGCCAATGAAGAAGTCATTAAAGTAGTTTGCAATATCAGTGGGCTTTGTGATGAATGAGCCATCTGATTCAATAAATGAAGGAGCCGAGTTGGCTTTTTCCCCCAAATTTCATTTAAGGTGCCCCAAAGCTTTTTACTATCATTCTTCATATAATTTATCTTTGTTTCATAGTGTGATTTCTTTTTTTAATTTTATTTATTTAGTCACATGATTTCTTAATTTGCAGTACATTTGCCAATCAGTTGGGCTGCCAGACTTAATTCCCATACCTTTGCCTCATCCCTCTCAACCATACAATTTTTCAATTACTCATCAATCCAAGGGGATTTAACAGTTTTTACAGTCATTTTCTTAGTGTGTGCGTGCTTATTAGTAACTGGAATAAGTAGTTTTATAAATGTGGTGTCTGGTTGCTCCTCATTACACACCACAGACCAGCAAATATTCTTTACATCATCAACATATGAATCACTACTAAACTTATTGTTTGACCTCTTATACACTATATTAGGGCCAGCTTTTGGAACTTTGGTTTTCCTAGATATGGCTATTATATTGTGATCACTACATCCTATGGATTTGGATACTGCTTTAACTTCCCAGGGCTAGGGGGCAGAATTTTGAAGTTCGGATGAAAAACGTACCCAAAGTAAACTGCCTGTTACTCAGGCCCAGATGCTAGGATATGCATATAATTAGTAGCTTTGGATAGAAAACACTCTGAAGTTTCTAAAATAATGTCTGTGAGTATAACAGAACTGATATGGCAGGCAAAAACCCGAGCAAAATCCATCCGGGATGTCTGAATCAGTCATGTCACACTGTTTTCAATTGGCATGCTATTCAATGCTGGGTATTTTAGCTCCCAATTTGCAGTTCCTATGGCTTCCACTAGATGTCAACAGTCTTTGGAAAAAGGTTGGAACGTTCAATCATGAAAATCAAGGGAGTAAGACCACTAGTTCCTGGGTTCACGTCAAGTGTACTGTTTTGGATTCTGCGAAGAACAGGGAATGCACGCTCAGTTCTTTTTCTCTTCTATTCAGCAGGTTATATTCCGTCTGAAATATTATAGTGTATATTCATTTTAGGGTATCTGAGTATTGATTACAAATGCTGTTTGATTTTTTTCAGCGAACTTTATGGGTACTTTTGGGATATCGTTTGTCTGCATGGATGAAAGCCTTCGGGCAGGTGGATTACTGAACAAAACGCGCCAACCAAACAGAGTTCTATGGATATAAAGAGGAACTTTATCGAACAAAAGGACCTTTTATTGTGTAACCTGGATGCTTTGATATGCCATCAGAGGAAGATCATCAAAGGTAAGCGATTTATTTTATGCTATTTTTGAGTTTTGTGACACCTCTGCTGGTTATGTTATTATGCTAATTGAGTGGGGGTGCTGTCCTCAGAGAATCAAATGTTCTGCTTTCGCCGTAAAGCCTTTTTGAAATCTGACAATGCTGTTAGATTAACAAGAGTCTAAGCTTTTGAAGGGAGTGCAGCATTTGTATTTTCATGAATGTTTGAAATAAGTATTTTTGTAATTTGAATTTGGCGCTCTGCATTTCACCGGATGTTGTCAAAATCGATCCCGTTCACGGGATTGGATCCGTAACAGGTTAAAGAAAATATCTGCAGCATTAGTAAAAATGTGATCAATACATGTCGATGATTTAATTCCTGTGCTGTTTGTAACTACCCTGGTAGGTTGACTGACAACCTGATCCAGGTTGCAGGCACTGGTTACAGTTTGAAGTTTTTTCCTGAGTGTGTGGCTTGATGATAGCCAGTCAGTCAATACTTAAATCACACAGAAAATATACTTCTCTGTTGATATCACATACATTATCAAGCATTTCACACATATTATCCAGATACTGACTGTTAGCACTTGGTAGTCTATTGCAGCTTCCCACAAGAATGGGCTTTAGGTGAGGCAGATGAACCTGCAGCCATATTACTTCAACAGTATTTAACATTAGATCGTCTCTAAGCTTTACAGGATTGTGGTTCTGAAAATAGACAGCAACACCGCCTCCGTTGGCATTTGTCTTTTCGGTAGATGTTATAACCATGTATTGCTACCACTGTATCATCAAAGGTATTATCTGAGTGAGTTTCAGAGATAGTCAGAAAATGTTACAAGCAAGTTATTGACTTCATGGACCTTGTTTCTTAGCCTACATATTTTAGCACTTTTCTGGGTTGCTTGATTGTTTTGAATGCTTTACTGGGAAGCGTATCAGAGGTAGACTTACTCATGTTATTTATTGGAGCTGATAGTGCAGGGTGAGCTGCATAAAATGGTCTTCCTACTAGTGCACACCGTCTCAGTGCTAACAGTGTAACTCTGGTTTACAGGCTCATGATTACTGTTTACAATAGCTGTAGGATAAAAAGATTTTTTCAGTGCAATTAGGAGTACATAAATTAAATGACTTACATTGTGTTTGCCAATGCCCCTAAGATCATGTACATTTGATGCAGCATTATGACGACTCAATGTCACAATGGTAGGGATTAACTGAGGGAAGGGGGAGACATCTTTCGGGGATGGAACCCTGCCTAGCACTGGCCAGTCGGCTGTGGAGAGCCCTGCCTAGCACGGCGGCGAAACTTCCACCAGACCAGAGCGGCGTCCGGCTACTGGGGTGGAAGAAAAAGAAAAAGTAGGTTGGCGTAGGTTCCCCAGTAGCTTATGTAGGTTTGCTACTTGCTTTCTAAGAGTAGCTACTTCACTTCTGTAGTCCTCCGCAAGCAAGCAGTTGCTACATTGAAAGTCAATGCGGTCCACATTGTCCCGGAACAAAGCAAAGTAAACGTAGCTCCTGGAACGTTGGAAACGTTCAATAACGGACTCCATTTGAGACCGCCGAGCCAGCGAGGCTAGCTGGGCTTTCGCGTCTCTCCCCCTATATGGAATCTGGCAGGGGAATCTGTCCCGGGACAGATAGCAGCGCTCACAGCAATTTAGCCCAACAGAGCCGCAGGATTCAAAATAAAATAAAAATATATAAAAACAATGTCAGCTTTTAAACCGAGGTCTTTAGTTCAGGTTTCAGCGCTCGACAGGTTTGCTTGGTGGTGCCCCTTGCTTAGTGGTGTTGCAAACTCAAGACAAAGCCCAAATCCCCGTCATCAGCGTGAAGAAAAGCAGGAGGAAAAGAGGGAGGAAGGTGGGGTGCCTTGTAAGAATTCGCAGACGAGTAGGTAAACCATCACTTCCCTCCAACGTGCAATCATTGGAAAACAAACTGGACAATCTACGATTAAGACGATTCTACCAACGGGACATTAAAAACAGTAATATCTTATGTTTCATCGAGACGTGGCTGAACGACGACACCAATAAAATAGAGCGGGCTGACTTCTCCATGCATTGGCAGGATAGAGCAGCTACATCTGGTAAGATGAGGGTTGGGGGTGTGTGTCTATTTGTCAATAACTGCTGATGTGCGATGTCTAATATTAAAGACGTCTCGAGGTATTGCTCACCTGAGGTAGAATACCTCATGATAAGTTATAGACCACACTATCTACCAAGACAGTTTTCATCTATGTTTTTCGTAGCCATCTACTTACCACCACAAACCAATGCTGGCACAAAAACCGCACTCAAATAGCTGTATAAGGCCATAAGCAAACAAGAAAATGCTCATCCAGAAGCGGCACTCCTAGTGGTCGGGGACTTTAATGCATGCAAACCCCGTTTTACCTCATTTCTACCAGCATGTCACATGTGCGGAGGAAAAAATAACTCTAGACCACCTTTCTACACCAGAGGAAAAAATTACTCTAGACCACCTTTACTCCACACCCAGTAACGCATACAAAGCTTTCCCTCGCCCTCCATTTGGCAAATCTGACCATAATTCTACCCTCCTGATTCCTGCTTACAAGCAGAAATGAAAGCAGGAAATACCAGTGACTCGCTCAATACGGAAGTGGTCAGATGCTACGCTACAGGATTGTTTTGCTAGCACATACTGGAATATGTTCATCCAATGGCATTGAGGAGTATACCACCTCAGTCATCTGCTTCATCAATAAGTGCATTGACGACGACGTCCCCACAGTGACCGTACGTACATATCCCAACCAGAAGCCATGGATTACAGGCAACATCCGCACTGAGCTAAAGGCTAGAGCTGCCGCCTTCAAGGAGCGGGACACTAATCCGGACGCTTATAAGAAATTATGCTATGCCCTCAGACGAACCATCAAACAAGCAAAGCATCAATACAGGACTAAGATTGAATCCTACTACACCGGCTCTAGCGCTCGTCGGATGTGGCAGGGCTTGAAAAATATTACGGACTACAAAAGGAAGCCCAGCCGCGAGCTGTCCAGTGACACGAGCCTATCAGACGAGCTAAATGACTTTTATGCTCCCTTAGAGGCACATCAGTGTCAGTAAAAGCGTTATTGGATATTTCAAACAACCAACTTCACTGACATTTTCAACCTCTCCCTGACCGAGTCTGTAATACCTACATGTTTCAAACAGACCACCATAGTCCCTGTGCCCAAGGAAGCGAAGGTAACCTGCCTAAATGATTACCGCCCCGTAGCACTCAGGTTGGTAACCATGAACTGCTTTGAAAGGCTGGTCATGGCTAAAATCAACACCATCATGCCAGAAACCTTATACTTACTACAATTCGCATACCACCCCAACAAATCCACAGATGACGCAATCTCAATCGCACTCCACTCTGCCCTTTCCCACCTGGACAAAAGGAACACCTATGTGAGAATGCTGTTCATTGACTACAGCTCTGCATTCAACATCATAGTGCCCACAAAAAACATGGGACTAAACACTTCCTGGGACTAAACACTTCCCACTGCAACTGGATCCTGGACTTCCTGACAGCTCACCCCCAGGTGGTAAGGGTTGGCAACAACACATCTGCCAAGCTGATCCTCAACACTGGGGCCCCTCAGGGGTGCGTGCTCAGTCCCCTACTGTACTCCCTGTTCACCCACGACTGTGTGGCCAAGCACGACTCCAACCCCATCATTAAGTTTGCTGATGACAACAACAGTGGTAGGCCTGATCAACGACAACGATGAGACAGCCTATAAGGAGGAGGTCAAAGACCTGGCAGTTTGGTGCCAGGACAACAACCTCTCCCTCAATGTGAGCAAGACAAAGGAGCTGATCGTGGACTACAGGAAAAGGAGGGCCGAACAGGCCTCCATTAACATTGACGGGGCTGAAATGGAGTGGGTCGAGAGTTTCAAGTTCTGTGGAGTCCACATCACCAACAAACTATCATGGTCCAAACACACCAAGACAGTTGTGAAGAGGGCACGACAACACCTTTTCCAGGAGACTGAAAAGATTTGTCATGGGTCCCCAGATCCTCAAAAAGTTCAACAGCTACACCTTCGAGACCAGTTGCATCACTGCCTGGTATGGCAACTGCTCTGCATTTGACCGTAAGGCGCTACAGAGAGTAGTGTGTACGACCCAGTACATCACTGGGGCCAAGCTCTCTGACATCCAGGACCTATATACTAGGCCGTGTCAGAGGAAGGACTCCAGCCACCCTAGTCATAGACTGTTCTCTCTGCTACCGCACGGCAAGCGGTACCAGAGCGCCAAGTCTAGGACCAAAAGGCTCCTTAACTACTTAGGGAGTGGTGGGGCGCTCTCCAAAACCATCACCTCGGGAGCTGCTCCCTAAGAAGTTAACAGTTTCTACCCCCAAGCCATAAGACTGCTGAACAATTTATCAAATGGCCACCCAGACTATTTAAATTAACACCCCTCCCCCTTTTGTTACACTGCTGCTACTCGCTGTTTATTATCTATGCACTATACAATTTACCTAGACTAACATGTATCCTCGCACATTGACTCGGTACCGGTACTACCTGTATATTTTCTCGTTATTGTTATGTAATTTTCTTGTTACTTTGATTCTTTTACTTTTGTTTATCTTTTTTTAATCTATTTCTTAAACTGCATTGTTGGTTAAGGGCTTGTAAGCTAGCATCTCAATGTAAAGTTCTACACCTGTTGTATTCGAGTATGTGACAAATAACATTTGATTTGACACTGAATGTACAAAACATTAGTAACACCTGTTCTTTCCATGACAGACTGACCCGGTGAATCCAGGTGAAAGCCACGATCCATTATTGATGTCACTTGCTAAATCCACTTCAATCAGTGTAGATCAGTGGTTCCAAACTTTTTATAGTCCGTACCCCTTCAAACATTCAACCTCCAGCTGCGTACCCCCTCTAGCACCAGGGTCAGAACACTCAAAAATGTTGTTTTTTGCCATCATTGTAAGCCTGCCACACACACACTATAGTCAAGGATCATATCACCTCCACCCTACCTGACACCCTAGACCCACTCCAATTTGCTTACCGCCCCAATAGGTCCAGACTACACAATCGCAATCACACTGCCCTAACCCATCTGGACAAGAGGAATACCTATGTAAGAATGCTGTTCATCGATTACAGCTCTGCATTTAACACCATAGTACCCTCCAAACTCGTAATTAAGCTTGAGACCCTGGGTCTCGACCCCGGCCTGTGCAACTGGGTCCTGGACTTTCTGACGGGCCGCCCCCAGGTGGTAAGGGTAGGAAACAACATCTCCAACCAAATTATCTTCAACACTGGGGCCCCACAAGGTGCGTTCTCAGCCCTCTCCTGTACTCCCTGTTCACCCATGACTGTATGGCCATGCACGCCTCCAACTCAATCATCAAGTTTGCAGACGACACTACAGTGGTAGGCTTGATTACCAACAACGACGAGACAGCCTACAGGGAGGAGGTGAGGGCCCTCGGAGTGTGGTGTCAGGAGAATAACCTCACACTCAACGTCAACAAAACAAAGGAGATGATCGTGGATTTCAGAAAACAGAAGAGGGAGCACCCCCCCCTATCCACATCGACGGGACAATAGTGGAGAATGTGGAAAGTTTTAAATTCCTCAGCAAACACATCACGGACAAACTAAAATAGTCCACCCACACAGACAGTGTGGTGAAGAAGACGCAATCTCAGGAGGCTGAAGAAATTTGGCTTGTCACTAAAAACACTCAAACTTTTACAGATGCACAATCGAGAGCATCCTGTCGGGCTGTATCACCGCCTGGTACGGCAACTGCTCCACCCACAACCGTAAGGCTCTCCAGAGGGTAGTGAGGTCTGCACAACGCATCACCGGGGGCAAACTACCTGCCCTCCAGGACACCTACACCACCCGATGTCACAGGACGGCCAAAAAGATCATCAAGGACAACAACTACCCGAGCCACTGCCTGTTCACCCCGCTATCATCCAGAAGGCGAGGTCAGTACAGGTGCATCAAAGCTGGGACCGAGAGACTGAAAAACAGCTCAAGGCCTTCAGACTGTTAAACAGCCATCACTAACATTGAGTGGCTGCTGCCAAAATACAGACTCAATCTCTAGCCACTTTAATAACTAATAATTGGATGTAGTAAATGTATCACTAGTCACTTAAACAATGCCACTTCATATATTGTTTACATACCCTACATTACTCATCTCATATGTATATACTGTACTCTATACCATCTACTGCATCTTGCCTATGCCGTTCGGCCATCGCTCATCCATATATTTATATGTACATATTCTTAATCATTCCTTTACACTTGTGTGTATAAGGTAGTTGTTGTGAAATTGTTAGATTACTTGTTAGATATTACTGCACGGGCGGAACTAGAAGCACAAGCATTTCGCTACACTCGCAATAACATCTGCTAACCATGTGTATGTGACCAATAAAATTTATTTGATTTATTAAACATAAGAATGAGTGTGAGTTTTTCTCACAACCCGGCTCGTGGGAAGTGATAAAGAGCTCTTATAGGACCAGGGCACAAATAATAATATAATCATCAATCATTTTGCTCTTTACTTAGCCATCTTACATATAAAACCATATTTGTTCATCAAAAATGCGCACCCAGCTCACTCAGGTGCTTCGCTATATCACATTTGACATTGTTCGTAAGCTTGAGTTCATTTGCACACAAAAAATCATTCAATGATGGAAAGACCTGTGTGTTGTCCTTGTTAATGCAGACAGAAAAGAGCTCCAATTTCTTAATCATAGCCTCAATTTTGTCCCGCACATTGAATATATTGCGGAGTCCCTGTAATCCTAGATTCAGATCATTCAGGGGAGAAAAAACATCACCCAGATAGGCCAGTCGTTTGAGAAACTCATCATGCAAGCGGTCAAGTGAAAATGATGGTCAGTAAAGAAAACTTTAAAGCTCGTCTCTCAATTCAAAAAAGCGTGTCAATACTTTTTCCCTTGATAACCAGCGTACTTCGGTATGTTTTAAAAGCGTTAAATGGTCGCTGCCCATATTATTGCATAGTGCAGAAAATACACGAGAGTATATTAACCATTCCCTTGGCAGCAAGAGATTCTCGGTGGATGCTGCAGTGTCCCCAAGTGGCATGGGGAGCAACTGCTTGCACGCGCGTTACCACTCCACTATGTCTCCCTGTCATGGCTTTTGCACCATCAGTACAGATACCAACACATCTTGACCACCAATGTCCATTTGATGTCACAAAGCTGTCCAGTACTTTAAAAAATATCCTCTCATGTTGTCCTGGTTTCCAGTGGTTTGCAGAAGAGGATGTCTTCCTTAATTGACGCCCCCATAAACGTAACGGACATATACCAGGAGCTAGGCCAGGCCCGCCACATCTGTTGACTCATCCAGCTGTAACGCATATAATTCACTGGCTTGTATGCGGATCAGTAATTGTTTCAAAACATCTCATGCCATGTCACTGATGCGTCGTGAAACAGTGTTGTTTGATGAAGGAATTGTTTGTATCGTTTTTTGGGCCTTTTCCCCCAGCATTGTACTAGCCATATCCGCGGCAGCAGGAAGAATTAAGTCCCTCACAATAGTATGTGGCTTGCCTGTCCTAGCCACTCAGTAGCTCACCATATAAGACGCTTCTAGTCCCTTCTTATTAATGGTATCTGTTGCTTTTATACATGTCTTACTACTCGAAAGTCATCTTTATTCTCGCTCAAATAACTCCTGTGGCTTATTTTTCAAATTGTTTCGTTTCTAAATGTCTGCGCGAGAGTGAAGGTTTCCCTCAAGAGAGTAACGGTTAATGTGATTGGATGTTAATTATTTGACTAGGCTACCAGTATTTGACATTGTGTTGTTATTTCGTTGAACACTAGATGGTTTAATTTATTTTTGGCAGTGGAACGAGGCAACTCAGGCGAGAAAAAAACCTCACCCAAATGTATAGCCCCGTTGGAAAATGTGAAGAAATGTATTTATTTAAAAAATATGTATATATATTTTTTAAAATGTGAATCACATTTTTATTTGGCGTACCCCTGACATTGTACCTCAGTTTGGGAATACCTGGTGTAGATGAAGGGGAGAGAGGTTAATTTAAAGAAGGAATTTTAAGCCTTGAGACATGGATTATGTGTGTGCCATTCAGAGGGTGGATGGGAAACACAAAAGACAAAGTGCCTTTGAACGGGGTACGGTAATAGGCGCCAGGCACAATAATTTGAATGTGTCAAGAACTGCAACGCTGTTGGAAGAATGGTCAACCACCCAAAGGACACCCAGCCAACTTCACACAACTGTTGGAAGCAATGGAGTCAACATAGGCCAGCATCCCTGTGGAACGCTTTTTCAACACCTTGTAGAGTCCATGCCCCGACCAATTGAAGCTGTTCTGAGGGCAAAAGGGGATGCATCTCAATATTAGGAAGGTGTTCCTAAGGTTTTGTACACTCAGTGTATACGGCACTGTTGGAGCTAGAAACATAAGCATTTCACTGCATCTGCGATAGCATCTGCACAGTACATGTACACGACCAATAAATGTTTTTGAACAGCAGTGTAGGATTGGTGAATTCTTTCAACTTCCAGGTCAGAGGGAAAAATAAAAACGTAGGAAAAGAAGAAAAAGCGCTGCCTGCCCCCCTGAACCAATTACAGTAATCATTTGTGACCCATAAGCATGATGGGAGTGGGACAGACAAAGCAGAGACAACAGGGCACTGAACCAAAGCCTAGTGACTACTGTGACAGTGACAACCCATAATCCTCCTGTTCAATGACCTGGTTCTGGGGACAGAGGAGGAAGAGAGTGAGTGAATGAGGGAGCAGAGCGAGAATGTTAGAGTGCGTGACTGAGTGAGTGAGTGAGTGAGTGAGTGGAGGGCACATCGGTGTCAGTAAAAGTGTTATTGGCAATTTCAACCAACCCCCCCCCTCTCCCATTTGTCGTCCTCCTCTTCCTGGAAGCATTAAATGTGTGTGCCTGCTGCATCTGTCAGAACACACGTTATAAAACTAATGACAATAATGGTAATAGCAGGCCCTTTCTGGACCATCTGTCAGTTTTTACCTCCTACTACCCCAGGGAGGGAGTTGAACAACTCACTGATATGATTCATGGATCTAATTTCACACAACACAACCCAGGGAAGAGTCCGCTTGAGATGCCCTTTAATGAAATGGCAAATAAATGGCTTGTTTATTTTTTACTGTCAAAGCAGAAAGCACCTTTATATTAAGTTGTTTTAAACAGAAGAAAGTGATAGAACAAAACTTTCCACAGTCAAAAAGTTGTATGTTAATACCATGGTTACTAAGACTCACTGAAAGATTTCATGATAAAACAGAGAGATTAAATCAAAGTAGGGCTACAGCAGGTAGTGACAACAGCCCATAGACAGATCACACTAGTCAATGGGTCCCCGCCCAACCCTTTCATCCCCTTATCCACACAGAACTCTGGGATAGAGGAGAACGTTCCCATGTGGCATCACATGACCACTGACGATTACCGTGGGGTGACATAAGAGGAGGGGGACATCAGGGGAGAAGGGGGTTATTCAGATGGGCCTCACTCTGGCCCGTCTGCCTGCCTTTCCCAGCATCCCCTGGGAGGGCCAAACAGAGGGTCAGGACTCGGGAGCCATATGCAAACTGGGGACCCTGTGAAGGGGGAAGGGAGTGGCAGCAGCTGGCTGGAACAAGCAGACGTAAAGGAGAAGATGGGGTCAGGTTTTTTTTACATGCCTCCTCCTCCATCAGTCTTTATCTCTGATCATCCCATGGATGGACAGACCATTGGCCTTGTGGAAGACAGAGATCCAGAGGTTATGGGGTTTCAATGGAGATAGAAATAAAAATGTAAATAACTGACACAAACCAATAAACTTCATTAGTATGCAATAACAGTGCAACTACTAAAGTACTATATAGCAATGTAATAACAGTGGTACTATGCAGCAGGGTTTCCGTTAGTAAAATGTGGTGCCAGACAATGTGACCGGGAAGATTTTTGATTTACTGGCCATTTGAGAAATTTACCAGACCCAAATGCATTGGGTACATAACCAATTAGGGCATCCACCCACTCTACTCATAATGACAGAAATCACTTTTAGATTCTGGTAATGCATCTTAACAGAATATGTAACTCATGTAATGAAGCAGCCAATAAAACTTCACTTTCAAACATTTGCCAAAATGCAATTCGCGGGAAAGCACCAATCTAAACAGAGCAACGGATATCGGTTCCATATGTGACAGAGATGAACATCTCTGTTAGAAACTTAGAAAGAGGGGGAATCTAAAGATGCAACAATTAGGATGGGTTGCTAATATGACTAGGATTATGCCTTTGGCTCCTGGACAATGAAAGAAAGTCGATATGAAAACCAATCGAACAGGAGAGAAATGACTTTGGCGTTGGGACCAATAGGGAAGTAAATTTAAATAAATGTGCTGAAATTATATAATTACTCCTGTCAATACAGAAAGAAATAAAATCATTAAAAATACTTTACCAGAAAGCATGACTTAGACACAGAGGAATTGAGGATCATTAGCTTATTTAAAAAAAGATTGCTGTGGTGTTTCAAATCACAAGCTCGTAGGCTTATATCTATCTGGGAAGCCTGCAATTTGGTCGGTGCCCGTGGCAATAGGCCTAGCTGATTATTGAGTTGCAGATGTCAGTGAAAACGATCTAAAATGTATGAAGATAATGTGTCTTGAGTATAATAAAAAAAATGTCGAGACTACGGCCTCCCAAGTGGTGCAGTGTGCATCGCAGTGCTAGAGGCGTTACTACAGACCCGGGTTCAATCCCAGGCTGTGTCGCAGCCGGCCGCAAACGGGAGTCCCATGAGGCAGCGCACAATTGGCCCAGCATCGTCTGGGTTAGGGGAGGGTTCGGCCGGCTGGGATGGCTTTGTCCCATCGCGCTCTAGCGACTCCTTGTGGCGGGCTGGGCGCACACATGCTGACTTCGTTCGCCAGTTCTACAGTGTTTCCTCTGACACATTGGTGCGGCTGGCTTCCGGGTTAAGTGAGCAGTGTGTCAAGAAACAGTGTGGCTTGGCAGGGTCGTGTTTTGGACGACGCATGGCTCTCGACCTTTGCCTCTCCCGAGTCCGCATGGGAGTTGCAACAATATCACGAAATCGGGGAGAAAACGTGGTAAAAAGTACACAAAAAATAAATAAAAGTTGAGACGGGGAGGGGTGTGTGGCGAATATGAGTCTCTTTCCAGAATGGCTCAACTGTCTCCCACAAATTCATGCGCATTCATTGTTTCGCTGTGTGACTTTTTTTTATTAATTCCCAATAGTATGTGTCATCAGTAGTAAATGTACCGTTAATCTTCGTCATTTGGTTACATACATTTCTGTTAATGCATGTATTAATTAGTAATTTACCGTTCTCATTCTTGGAGTGAAAATGTTGTTTGCTACATTTGTGAGAAACAAGTTTTGGTTTATTTTATAACCATAATTTACGCGATTTGTAAAAAAAAATATTGTCTTTTGTTTGGAGTGCTCCATGTGAGCATGTGTCTGGTTTCTCTGTCCTAATAATGTTGAGGGAGCAATTTAGCACCACTACTTCCCACAGCTATGGTAGGAAAGTGTTTTATCATCCATTGTGAATAATAATATATTAAAACTATAGTTCCTCACAGTAAGATATTTGGAAAATCTTTCCAACAATCTCCCCCTCGACAATAACTGATCCTTGGTGTGAAAGAGCAATGTTAATTATAGGCCTTCTGCAGCATTGGCCTATAGGCTATGCGTTTCATACGCTCATTTCCTTAGCCGCCAACGGATCACGGTGTATTAATGTGTCCATAAGACAGAGGCTGGTGATCTCGCATTAGTTGACTTAACTTTTAGAATTTATAATTTTTATTCAATTTCTATATGATTAACCACTTGACAATTTTGAGAAACAAAAAAGTTATTATTGAAATAAAACTGTTCCACGAAAGTGTGCATATGAAAATCATAACTGGCACGCAGAACAGTAGAAATAGTAGGATGAATATAGCCAAGGAGTGCCTTCGGGACAAGTCTCTGAATGTCCTTGAGTAACCCAGCCAGAGCCCGGATTTGAACCCGATTGAACATCTCTGGAGAAACCTGAAAACATCTGTGCAGCTTCGCTCCCCAGTCAACCTGACAGAGGTTGAGAGGTTCTGCAGAGAAGAATGGAAGAAACTCCCCAAATACAGGTGTGCCAAGCTTGTAGCGTCATACCAAGACTCAAGGCTGTAATCGCTGCCAAAGGTGCTTCAACAAAGTACTGAGTAAAGGGTCTGAATACTTACATACATGTCATATTTCTGTTTTTAAAAAATTTAAAAATTTCACAAAAAAAATTGCTTTGTGTGTAGATTGATGACTGGGAACAAAAACAATTTAATCCATTTTAGAATAAGGCTGTAACGTAACAAAATGTGGAAAAAGCCAAGGGGTCTGAATACTTTCCAAATGCACTGTACATCGACTGGTATTTCCATCCATGAATAAATAGCATTATTTTCTGCCGGTCATTTTGTCCAGAGACAGTTTAATCGGCTTTTCATTTTATTCTTTTTTTTTTGGGGGGGTAAAAGCCTGCAATTGACAGCTAACATTAATGCTGCTACACAGATAACACTTTACGTAAAGTAGGCCCACTACCGAACATATGCTAATTTGAAATTGTTGACCCATCCACATGATTGGCTTCACAGTATTGATAACGTGCATGTCTTCAAAAGATGGGGGAGCATTTTAACCACAAAAATCAGTTAACTTTGGTACGCTCTGGGTAATCATGAAAGTAGGATGGAGAGAGCGAGGCCAACTGCAGTGCAAACCTTCAGAATATAATCTCTGTGATCTCTCAAGCCATAGGCAGCGGTCCAAAACACGTAAAGTAGGCCCCATTACCGAACATATGCTAATTTGAAATTGTTGATCCATCCACATGATTGGCTTCACAGTATTGATAATGTGCACGTTTTCAAAAGATGGGGGAGCATTTTAACTAGAGGTCGACCGATTCATCGACATGGCCGATTAATTAGGGCCGATTTCAAGTTTTCATAACTATCGGTAATCGGAATTTTTGGACGCCGATTATGGCCGATTACATTGGACTCCACGAGGAGACTGCGTGGCAGGCTGACCACCTGTTACGCAAGTGCAAGGAGCCAAGGTAAGTTGCTAGCTAGCATTAAATTTCTCTTATAAAAAAAACTATCAATCTTCACATAATCACTAGTTAACTACACATGGTTGATGATATTACTAGTTTATCTAGCTTATCCTGCGTTGCATATAATCAATGCGAGCCCGTTAATTTATCATCGAATCACAGCCTACTTCACCAAACGGGTGGTGATTTAACAAGCGCATTCGCAAAAAAAGCACTGTCGTTGCACCAATGTGTACCTAACCATAAACATCAATGCCTTTCTTAAAATCAACACACAAGTAAAAAAAATTAAACCTGCATATTTAGTTAATATTGGCTGCTAACATGAATTTATTTTAACTAGGGAAATTGTGTCACTTCTCTTGCGTTCTGTGCAAGCAGAGTCAGGGTATATGCAGCAGTTTTGGCCACCTGGCTCGTTGCGAACTGTGTGAAGACCATTTCTTCCTAACAAAGACCGGAATTAATTTGCCAGAATTTCCCATAATTATGACATAACATTGAAGGTTGTGCAATGTAAAAGCAATATTTAGACTTAGGGTTGCCGCCCGTTCAATAAAATACGGAACAGTTCCGTATTTCACTGAAAGAATAAACGTTTTGTTTTCGAAATGATAGTTTCCGGATTTTACCATATTAATAACCTAAGGCTCGTATTTCTGTGTTTATTATATTATAATTAAGTCTATGATTTGATATTTGATAGAGGAGTCTGACTGAGCGGTTGGAGGCAGCAGCAGGCTCGTAAGCATTCATTCAAACAGCACTTTCCTGCGTTTGCCAGCAGCTCTTCGCTGTGCTTCAAGCATTGCACTGTTTATGACTTCAAGCCTATCAACTCCCGAGATTAGGCTGGCACAGTTCCTATAAGAACATCCAATAGTCAAAGGTATATGAAATACAAATGGTATAGAGAGAAATAGTCCTATAATAACTACAACCTAAAACTTCTTAACTGGGAATATTGAAGACTCATGTTAAAAGGAACCACCAGCTTTCATATGTTCTCATGTTCTGAGCAAGGAACTTAAACGTAAGCTTTTTTACATGGCACATATTGCACTTTGACTTTCTTCTCCAACACTGTGTTTTTGCATTATTTAAACCAAATTGAACACGTTTCATTATTTATTTGAGACTAAACTGATTTTATTTACGTATTATATTAAGTTAAAATAGTGTTCATTCAGTATTGTTGTAATTGTCATTACAAATATATATGAAAAAATATATATAAAAATATATATATATTAAAAAGATCTACTTTTTTTTTTTTAAACAGACGATTAATTGGTATCGGATTTCTTTGGTCCACTTATAAATCGGTATCAGCGATGAAAAATCATAATCGGTCAACCTAATTTTAGCCACAACAATCAGTTAACTTTGGCACGCTCTGGGTAATCATGAGAGTAGGATGGAGAGAGAGCGAGGCCAACTGCAAGCCATAGGCAGCGGTCCAAAACATTTCTATTGAACGATAAGCGCTTCTGACACTCATCTGGAAACATGGTTGTGAGTTCTGTTCAGCCTCACCGGGCAATTCATGGGCTGTCGTCTGAAGGTGTTCTATGGAAAAGAGTCAACCAAAGACGAGGAGCCCAAAGTGTTCCTAATACTATTCCTGACCCGGAATATTTTGAAACTTAGAAATCCTAGAGCACGAAAATAGGAATATTTTTGTATTCTCAGTTCTGACTTAAGACAGAGTGGCATCAAATCAGCCAAGATGTTTTGGACATATCAGAGCAGTCTGTGTTACATGACAATGTCATCATTCTTAACAAAGACATGCTTGGACATCTTATGAACACCATCAATAATGTTGCACTGTTTAGCTGGCACAGTGTAGGAATGACAGCCAGAACATATTTTGAACACATTCATGATAAAAGGGCACTATTCTTCCATAATTATCGATAAACTAGCCTTACTTGCCATTTTATTGTGAAAGCTTTGTTGGCACATGTGAACTTTCATAATATACTGTGTAAGATAATGTAAGTCTCTGCATCTTATTGATGGTAAATACATATTTACAGTGTGGCATTATTAAACAGTGAACCATCACATCACAACACTGCTCTAGCAGCTTTCTTGGTTTGTGTTGCTGACTAAAATCAGCCACGTGCTGTTAGATGGCTTTATGAACAAATTCCTGTCAACTGCAGGTAACTGCCAAAATAAAGAAAACACCAACATAAATCAAATCAAATGGTGTAGTGTCTTGATTGGGTGTTGGGCCACCACGAGCCGCCAGAACAGCTTCAATGCGACTTGGCATTGATTCTACAAGTGTCTGGAACTCTATTGGAAGGCTGTGACACCCTTCTTCCACGAGAAATCATTTGGTATTTTGTTGGTGGTGGTGGAAAACGCTCTCAGACACAGCTCCAGAATCTAAATAAGTATCCAATTGGGTTGAGATCGGGTGACTGACTGACAGACACACACACTATGTTCCTTTGAGACCCCTCTTTCAAAGTCACTGAGATATCTTCTTCTAGCCATGGTAGCCCCAAAAAATGGGCAACTGGGCATTGTTATAC
This sequence comes from Brachymystax lenok tsinlingensis, assembly GCA_030435695.1. Taxonomy (NCBI): domain Eukaryota; kingdom Metazoa; phylum Chordata; class Actinopteri; order Salmoniformes; family Salmonidae; genus Brachymystax; species Brachymystax lenok. Next base: position 26,298,558 of record CM059794.1, read on the forward strand.
TTGACCATAAGCATGATGGGATGTTAAATGTTTAATTAACTCAGGAACCACACCTGTGTTGAAGCAAATACTTTCACTATACTTTGTATCACTAATTTACCCAAGTCTTTCCTTTATTTTGGCAGTTACCTTCATATGACGTTTGTTTAGGATTTGAGTTTATGATATTAAATCATTCTCTAACATTTACTGCTCATGAGGACAGCGAACGTTAGTCAGCTAAATCAGTGAATGCAAACTAACGTTAGTTAGCTTAATGAAGTGGATTGTGTGAAGGGAATGGACACTGTAGATGTAGGCATTGCAATACATTAGCTGGCTGAAATACTGTAGTGCATCTAAAAAGTATGATGCGACTACGATAGCATTTAGTTAAGACAAGTAAGCACATCTCTGTTCACTAGCTAGATAACTAACGGTAACGTTAACTACTCGGGACACAACAAAATATGTTTATAACTAACCCTTGTTCTATCTGTGACAAATGTGCCATGGTGCAATCCTGGGACGCTTCTGTTCTTAGGGCCTCGCTGACTCCCAATTCCACTATGAAAACATGGAAAATCCATCAAGGTTAACCTTACCCAGTGTCCTTTAGATATTCATAATCTTCGTAAATTGTGAACACTTAAAACGTTCCTTCGTTGTCCGTTTTAAATCAGTTAGCAAGTTTAAAAAATGACATCTAGCTGGCGTTAGCTAATGTGGTTATTCCTGATAGCAGGAAGCTAGCTAGCTGGAAAACAACAAATGTAGCTAATGTTACTTACTAATTGAAAAGCAGACAAATGGTTTCCGAAGGGGAACTACGACGGTGATTTCTCCTGTGATTTTTTTTATTTATTGACAAAAACAGATTGTGGGTGACTCCCTTCAGTGCCCGTGTTTTGATAGTCCGAAATATTGCAACAGAGGACTGTCCACAAAACTGTCCTTATGTTGGCTGATAATAGTAGTAAAACAGAGCAATGGAGAAAAAAATGTCTGTCGTTCGGAGGCACAGAGCCTGCATCGTGTTGTCCCAGGAACAAAGAACAACACAGCTTCCTAGCGGAGAAATGGGAGAAATACAGCAGGGAGCCCACGAGAAAAGGTAGCCTATTACTGTTATAGACGCGCACGAGCAGAATTTACCCGTTTGCGCTTCAGTGGAAAGCATGTATGTTTGATGAATGTCTGAAGACATAATGACAGAAATGTACTGCACTTTATACTGCGAGAAAAAACACATAGGCCTCCCTTTTCCTTCAGATATCCTATATTATCCTTTTTTAGGTCAACAATATGTGACTGACCTAATTCATCCCTTTCCCTTTGGTGATAGCTATAATGTAGCTACTAGATAGAAACAGTAGTTGCCTTGGTAACCAAACCATCAGTCCTAACTTGCTATTACGAAAATCGAATTCAACAATGCCAATAATGTGGGGGGACTTTTGCTTTCAAAAGTAACTCAAATATAGAACATGGCCGAGGAGGGTATATATGGCCAATATACCACGTTGCGTCGTGCTTAAGAACAGCCCTTAACAGTGGTATATTGGCCATATACCATACACCTTCGGGCCTTATTGCTTAAATATACCACGACTGTCAGCCAATCAGCATTCAGGGCTCGAACCACCAACTTTTTAAACAACATTTTATAATACTGTATACCACAGGTATGACAAAACATTTATTTTTACTGTTCTAATTATGTTGATAAACGGTTTATAATAGCAATAAGGGAGCTCTGGGGTTTGTGATATATGGACAATATACCACGGCTAAGGGCTGTAGCCAGGCACTGCGCGTTGCGTCATGCAGAAGAACAGCCCTTAGTCGTGGTATATTTGCCATATACCACACCTCCTCTGGCATTATTGCTTAAATCAATATCAATATCCAAGTTCAACCAATATGTAACCATAATACACAATACAGAATTATGAAAATATTTGGGGTAACTGTCAAGTGTAAATGTGTTTCTGAATGAGAAGTAAGTGACAAATGCAATGCGTTTCTTAGGACTTGAATGGTAATGAATGGATCCATTATGCTACCACATGCTAGGGCCACAACACAAGCTGCAGAAGGACAGACACGCAGCAGCTGCCAGGCTGCCACTTGCCCAGGAGCCGAAGCCCAGTGATGGCACAGATGATGTATGTGTGGTGATGGGGGAGTGGAATGAGAGTGCAAATGTACACTCACCGGACAGTTTATTAGGTACAACCATCTAGTACCGGGTCGAACCCCTCTTAGCCTCCAGAACAGCCTGAATTCTACAAGTCAAAAACATTCCACAGGGATGTTGGTCCATGCTGACACGACGGCATCACGCAGTTGATGCAGATTGGACGGCGGTACACCACCGCCACCAGCCTGTACCATTGATACCAGGCAGGATGTGTCAATGGATCGCGTGCCCACTGGAGCCGCTTCTTTTTGTTTTTAGCTGATACAAATTAAATCTGGTGTGGCCTTCTGCTTCAATAGCCCATCCATGACTAGGATCAATGAGTTGTGCATTCTGAGATAGCGTTCTGCACACCACTGTTGTGCTGTGCAGTTATTTGTCTGTTTTGGCCCGCCTGTTAGCTTGCACAATTCTTGCCATTCTCCTTCCAACTCTCATCAACAAGCAATTCTTGTCCACAGGACTGCTGCTGACTGGATGTTCTTTTGTTTGTCGCATCATTTACGGTAAACCCTAGACACTGTTGTGAATGCGTGAAAAGCCCAGGAGGTACAGAGGTTTCTGAAATACTGGATCTGGCCTGCCTGGCACCGACGATCATACAATACTCAAAGTAGTTTAGGTCACTCGTTCTGCCCATTTTAACGTTCAGTCGAACAGTATTTTTTATTTAACCTTTATTTAACTAGACAAGGAAGTTAAGAACAAATTCTTATTTACAATGACGGCCTATCAAAAGGCAAAAGGCCTTCTGCGGGAATGGGGTCTGTGATTAAAAATATAGGACAAAACACACATTACGACAAGAGAGACACCACAACACTATGTAAAGACAGACCTAAGACGACAACACAGAAAGCATGGTAGCAACACCACATGGCAACAACATGATAGCAACACAGCATGGCAGCAGCACAACATGATAGCAGCACAAAACATGTTACAAACATTATTGGGCACAGACAACAGCAAAAAGGGCAAGAAGATAGAGACAACAATACATTACGCAAAGCAGCCACAAGTGACAGTAAGAATGTCCATGATTGAGTCTTTGAATGAGGAGCATTCAAAACTGAAAGCGCAATCCCCATCGCATTTAACCATGGCAAGGTGACTGGGAATATGGCAGAATTCAAACAGTGTAGTTATTCCCTCCGTAAGGCAATCAAACCGGCAAAACGTCAGTATAGAGACAAAGTGGAGTCACAAATCAACGGCTCAGACACAAGACATACAGTGGCAAGAAAAAGTATGTGAACTGTTTGGAAATACCAGGATTTCTGCACAAATTTGGTCATAAAGTATAATCTGACCTTCATCTAAGTCACAACAATAGACAAACACAGTCTGCTTAAACTAATAACACACAAACAATTATACGTTTTCATTGTCTTTATTGAACACACTGTGTAAACATTCACACTGCAGGGTGGAAAAAGTATGTGAACCTTGGATTTAATAACTGGTTGACCCTCCTTTGGCAGCAATAACCTCAACCAAACGTTTTCTGTAGTTGCGGATCAGACCTGCACAATGGTCTGGAAGAATTTTGGACCATTCCTCTTTTACAAAACTGTTTAAGTTCAGCAATATTCTTGGGATGCCTGGTGTGAACTGCTCTCTCAATCAAGTCGAGGTCAGGACTCTGACTGGGCCACTCCAGAAAGCGTATTTTCTTCTGTTTAAGCCGTTCTGTTGTTGATTTACTTCTGTTTTGGGTCGTTGTCCTGTTGCATCACCTAACTTCTGTTGAGCTTCAATTGGCGGACAGATAGCCTAACAAAATTCAATTTTCCATTGATGATAGAATGCTGTCCAGAGGCAGCAAAGCAGCCCCAAACAATGATGCTCCCTCCACCATACTTTACAGTTGGGATGAGGTTTTGATGTTGGTGTGCTGTGCCTTTTTTTCTCCACACATAGTGTTGTGTGTTCCTTCCAAACAACTCAACTGTAGTTACATCTGTCCACAAAATATTTTGCCAGTAGCGCTGTGGAACATCCAGGTGCACTTTTGCAAACTTCAGACGTGCAGCAATGTTTTTTTGGACAGCAGTGGCTTCTTCCGTGTTGTCCTCCCATGAACACCATTCTTCTTTAGTGTTTTACGTACCGTAGACTCGTCAACAGAGATGTTAGCATGTTCCAGAGATTTCTGTAAGTCTTTAGCTGAAACTCTAGGATTGTTCTTAACCTCATTGAGCATTCTGCCCTGTGCTCTTGCAGTCATCTTTGCAGGACGGCCACTCCTACGGAGAGTAGCAAAAGTGCTGAACTTTTTCCATTTATAGACAATTTGTCTTACCGTGGACTGACGAACATCAAGGCTTTTAGAGGTACTTTTGTAACCCTTTACAGCTTTATGCAAGTCAACAATTCTTAATCTTAGGTCTTCTGAGATCTCTTTTGTTCGAGGCGTGGTTCACATCAGGCAATGCTTCTTGTGAATAGCAAACTGTGAGTGTTTTTCATAGGGCAAGGCAGCTCTAACCAACATCTTCAATCTCGTCTCATTGATTGGACTCCAGGTTAGCTGACTCCTGACTCCAATGAGCTTTTGGAGAAGTCATTAGCCTAGGGGTTCACATACTTTTTCCAACCTACACTGTGAATGTTTAAATGATGTATTCAATATAGACAAGAAAAATACTATAATTTGTGTGTTATTAGTTTAAGCACACTATGTTTGTCTATTGTTGTGACTTAGATGAAGATCAGATCAAATTTGAGTCAGATTTATGCAGAAATCCAGATAATTTCTAAGGGATCACATAATTTTTCTTGCCACTATATGTAGCAGGGTCTACAGACAATCAACGGACTACAAAGGGAAAACCAGCCACGTCGCGGACACCGACGTCTTGCTTCCGGACAAGCTAAATACCTTCTTTGTCTGCTTTGAGGATAACATAGTGCCACCAACACGGCCCGCTACCAAGGACTGGGGGCACTCCATCTCCATGGCCGACGTGAGTAAGACATTTAAGCGTGTTAACCCTCGCAAGGCTGCCGGCCCAGACGACATCCCTAGCCGCATCCTCAAAGCATGCGCAGACCAGCTGGCTGGAGTGTTTACGGACATATTCAATCTCTCGCTATCCCAGTCTGTTGTCCCCACATGCTTCAAGATGTCCACCATTGTTCCTGTAACCAGGAAAGCAAATGTAACTGAACTAAATGCACTCTGTCATCATGAAGTGCTTTAGGAGACTAGTCAAGGATCATATCACCTCTACGTTACCTGACAAACTAGACCCACTTCAATTTGCTTACCGCCCCATTATAGCTTGACTATAGCTCAGTATTCAACACCATAGTACCCTCCAAGCTCATCATTTAGCTTGAGGCCCTGGGTCTGAGCCCCGCCCTGTGCAACTGGGTCCTGGACTTCCTGACGGGCTTCCCCCAGGTGGTAAGGGTTGGCAACAACACGTCTGCCACGCTGATCCTCAACACTGGGGCCCCTCAGGGGTGCATGCTTAGTCCCCTCCTGTACTCCCTGTTCACCCACGACTGCGTGGCCAAACACGACTCGAACACCATCATTAAGTTTACTGACGACACAACAGTGGTAGGATTGATCAACGACAACGATGAGACAGCCTATAAGGAGGAGGTCAGAGACCTGGCAGTGTGGTGCCAGGACAACAGCCTCTCCCTCAATGTGAGCAAGACAAAGGAGCTGATCGTGGACTACGGGAAAAGGCGGGCTGAACAGACCCCCATTAACGTAGACGGGGCTGTAGTGGAGCGGGTCGAGAGTTTCAAGTTCCTTGGTGTCCACATCACCAAAAAACTATCATGGTCCAAACACACCAAGACAGTCGTGAAGAGGGCACAACAACACCTTTTCCCCCTCAGGTGACTGAAAAGATTTGGCATGGGTCCCCAGGTCCTCAAAAAGTTCTACAGCTGCACCATCGAGAACATCCTGACCGGTTGCCTCACCACCTGGTATGGCAACTGCTCGGCATTTGACCATAAGGCGTTACAGAGAGTAGTGCGTACGGCCCAGTACATCACTGGGGCCAAGCTTCCAGCCGTCCAGGACCTATACTAGGTGGTGTCAGAGGAAAGCCCAAAGACTCCAGTCACCCAAGTCATAGACTGTTCTCTGCTACCGCACGGCAAGCGGTACCAGAGCGCCAAGTCTAGGACCAAAAGGCTCCTTAACAGCTTCTACCCCCAAGCCATAAGACTGCTGAACAATTAATCAAATGGCCACTCGGACTATTTACATAGACCCCCCGCCCCATTTGTTTTTACAGTGCTGCTACTCACTGTTTATTATCTATGCATAGGCATTTTACCCCTATCTACATTTACAAACTACCTCAACTAACCTGTACCCCCGCACATTGACTCGATACCGGTACCCCCTGTATATAGCCTTGCTATTGTTGTTTTATTGTGTTACTTTTGATAATTTTTTACTTAAGTTTATTTGGTAAATATTTTCTTAACTCTTTCTTTAACTATATTGTTGGTTAAGGGCTTGTAAGTAAGCATGTCACGGTAAGGTCCACACCTGTTGTATTCGGCGCATGTGACAAATAACTTTTGATTTGATTTGAATTGAGAGCATCCTGTCGGCTGTATCACTGCCTGGTATGGCAACTGCACCGCCCGCAAACGCAGGGCTCTCCATACGGTGGTGCGGTGTGCCGAACGCATCACCGGCGGCAAGCTACCTGGCCTCTAGTACACCTACAGCACCCGATGTCACAGAAAGATCATCAAGGACAACAACTACCCGAGCCACTGCCTGTTCACCCCGCTATCATCCAGAAGGCGAGGTCAGTACAGGTGCATCAAAGCTGGGACCTAGAGACTGAAAAACAGCTTCTATCAAGGCCATCAGACTGTTAAATAGCCATCACTAACTAGCACATTAGAGGCTGCTGCCTTGGATACATAGACTTGAAATCACTGGCCATTTTAATAATGGAACACTAGTCACTTTAATAATGTTTACATATTTTGCATTACTCATCTCATATGTATATACTGTATTCAAAGTCAAAAGTCAAAGTCACCATTATTAGTCAGTTGTACAACCGAATGCCTTCAACCGAAATGTGTCTTCCGCATTTAACCCAACCCCTCTGAATCAGAGAGGTGCGGGGGGCTGCCTTAATCGACATCCACGTCTTCAGCGCCCGGGGAACAGTGGGTTAACTGCCTTGTTCAGGGGCAGAACAACAGATTTTTACCTTGTCAGCTCGGTGATTCGAACTTGCAACCCTCCGGTTACAAGTCCAACGCTCTAACCACTAGGCTACCTGCTATCCTATTCTGCTATCCTTCTATCCTATTCTGCTGTATCTTAGTCTATGCCGCTCTGACATTGCTCGTCCAAACATTTATATATTCTTAATTCCATTCATTTACTTTAGATTGTGTGTATTGTTAGATATTACTGCACTGTTAGAGCTGTTTCGCTACACCCGCAATAACATCTACTAAACACGTGTTTGATTTGAGATGGAGATAAAACGGTCCAGTTTGAGTGTTTTTTGCAGCTCATTCCAGTCGCTAGCTGTAGCAAACTGAAAAGATTAGCGACCCAGGGATGTGTGTGCTTTGGGGACCTTTTACAGAATGTGACTGGCAGAACAGGTGTTGTATGTGGAGGATGAGGGCTGCAGTAGGTATCTCAGATAGGGGGGAGTGAGGCCTAAGAGGGCTTTATAAATAAGCATCAACCAGTGGGTCTTGCGACAGGTATATAGAGATGGACAGTTTACAGAGGAGTTTAGAGTGCAGTGATGTGTCCTATAAGGAGCATTGGTGGCAAATCTGATGGCCAAATGGTAAAGAACATCTAGCCTCTCTATATCACCCTTACCTGCCAATCTATAAATGATGTGTCCGTAATCTAGCATGGGTAGGACGGTCATCTGAATCAGGGTTTGTTTGGCAGCTGGGGTGAAAGAGGAGCGATTACAATAGAGGAAACCAAGTATAGATTTAACCTTAGCCTGCAGTTTGGAGAGATGGACAGTGTACTGTCTAGCCATACTCCCAAGTACTTGTATGAGGTGACTACCTCAAGCTCTAAACCCTCAGAGGTAGTAATCACACTGGTGGGGAGAGGGGCATTCTTCTTACCGAACCACATGACCTTAGTTTTGGAGTTGTTTGAAAAGAGTGTGGGGCCTAGGATCGAACCTTGGTGTAATCCCTTGGTGACAGGCAGTGGCTGAGACAGCAGATGTTCTGACTTTAACACTGCACTCTTTGAGAGAGTTAGTTAGCAAACCAGGTCAAAGACCCCTCAGAGACATCAATACTCCTTAGCCGGTCCACAAGAATGGAATGGTTTACTGTATCAAATGCTTTGGCCAGGTCAATAAAAATAGCAGCACAACATTGCTTAGAATCAAGGGCAATGTTGACATCATTTAGGACATTTAAGGTTGCAGTGACACATCCATAACCTGAGCGGAAACCAGATTTCATACCAGAGAGAATTCTACAGACATCAAGAAAGCCAGTCAGTTGATTATTGACAAGTTTTTCCAACACTTTTGATAAACAGGGCAAAATAGAAATTGGCCTATAATAGTTAGGATCAGCTTGATCTCCCCATTTAAATAAAGGATGCACCGTGGCTGCCTTCCAAGCAATGGGAACATCCAGAGCGAGGAGAAGAGGAGAGACAGGTTAAAAAGGTCAGAGATAGGCTTGCCGATGATAGGGGCTGCAACCTTAAAGAAGAAAGGGTCTAAACCATCTGACCCAGATGTTTTTTTGATGTCAAGTTTAAGGAGCTCCTTCTATTCCAATTTACAGAGGCCAGGTCATGAAGGAAGTTTTTTAGCAAGCGTCTATGACAAATCAGGAAAGGTTGTTTAACTGAGCAGCCATTACAAACACAGGCTGTAAAACAGTGATCACTAAGGTCATTACAGAAAACACCAGACTGATACCTGTGAGGATTATTTGTGAGGACACCATCAGCCTTTTCTGGGTGTTTGGAGTCATACCTTGTGGGATTGGTAATAGTCTGAGAAAGATTTAGGGAGTCCCATTGCTTTAGGACTTAATCAGGTGGTTTAAGCATGTCCCAGTTTAGGTCACCTAGCAAGACAAATTCAGCCTTAGTGTAATGGGCCAGGAGAGCACTTAGGGCAGGTAGGGTACAGGCCGTTACTGATGGTGGATGATAACACCCAGCAACAGTCAACACAGAGCTATTTGAAAGCTTAATGCTTAAAACCAGCATATCAAATTGTTTGGGGACAGACTTGGTAAAGATTGCCACTCCACCACCTTCGGGAGAGCTATCTTGCCCAGAAAGATTAACATCAGTGTTCAACACACTCTTCCTTAACCACGTCTCAGTAATGACCAACACATTTGGAATGGAGCTGTGAACCCACCCTTTCCATTGATACATTTTAGGTAATAACCTTCTAGTGTTAACGTGCAGAAAACCGAGGCTTTTGCAAGAGCAGAAATCAGTGAAGCAGAAATCAGAGCACAAGTCAGAATTGGGGTCTAGCAACAGTAGACGGGCCAGGGGAGTAAGTGCACATTTCCAGATATCATCAGCAATAATACAATCAGGGCATGGCAGAGGACAGGGAGAGCTCTGCAGTGTTTATTTTTGATGACATTTGAATGTGCATCAGATGGTAACAAGATCATATTGTACAGCAATTTCATCAGGTAACATGAATACAAAGCCGGCGAAAGGTTGTTAGAATAGGATGCGAGGCCAAGAGTCTGAGTAACTAATAGAGTCAGATCCGCGAGTGTGGGAACAAACATTGTCTGTCCCACGGCCGGGTAAAGAAGTTCATAGTCAACAAAGCATGCAGGAGTCATGGGACAAATAGCATAAAGCACAAGAACAAATAAAACGATATGGGGCTAGCCATTGTAAGTAAAAAGAGTCACTCACCCCAACAAGAACTTGATAGTGTAACAATGCCTCAATGCCTGCTTTATATAAACTATAAAAAAAAAGAAACCCTTTTCAGGACCCTGTCTTTCAAAGATAATTTGTAAAAATTCAAATAACTTCACAGATCTTCATTGTAAAGGGTTTAAACACTGTTTCCCATGCTTGTTCAATGAACCATAAACAATGAATTAACATGCACCTGTGGAACAATCATTTAGACACTAACAGCTTACAGACGGTAGGCAATTAAGGTCCCAGTTATGAAAACTTAGGACACTAAAGAGGCCTTTCTACTGACTCTTAAAAACACCAAAATAAAATGCCCAGGGTCCCTGCTCATCTGTGTGAACGTGCCTTAGGCATGCTGCAAGGAGGTATGAGGACTGCAAATGTGGCCAGGGCAATAAATTGCAATGTCCGTACTGTGAGACGCCTAAGACAGTGCTACAGGGAGACAGGACGGACAGCTAATCGTCCTCGCAGTGGCAGACCACGTGTAACAACACCTGCACAGGATCAGTACATCCGAACATCACACCTGTGGGACAGGTACAGGATGGCAACAACAACTGCCCGAGTTACACCAGGAACACACAATCCCTCCATCAGTGCTCTGACTGTCCGCAATAGGCTGAGAGAGGCTGGACTGAGGGCTTGTAGGCCTGTTGTAAGGCAGGTCCTCACCAGACATCACTGGCAACAACGTCGCCCATGGGCACAAACCCACCGTCGCTGGGCCAGACAGGACTGGCAAAAAGTGCTCTTCACTGACGAGTTGCGGTTTTATCTCACCAGGGGTGATGGGCGGATTCGCGTTTATTGTCGAAGGAATGAGCGTTACACCATTGGCCTGTACTCTGGAGCGGGATCGATTTGGAGGAGGAGGGTCCGTCATGGTCTGGGGAGGTGAGTCACAGCATCATCAGACTGAGCTTGTCACTGCAGGCAATCTCAACTCCTCCCTCATGTGGTACCCTTCCTGCAGGCTCATCCTGACATGACCATCCAGCATGACAATGCCACCAGCCATGCTGCTCGTTCTGTGCCTGATTTCCTGCAAGACAGGAATGTCAGTGTTCTGCCATGGCCAGCAAAGAGCCCAGATCTCAATCCCATTGAGCACGTCTGGGACCTGTTGGATCGGAGGGTGTGGGCTAGGGCCATTCCCCCCAGAAATGTGCAGGTGCTTTGGTGGAAGAGTGGGGTAACATCTCACAGCAAGGACAGGCAAATCTGGTGCAGTCCATGAGGAGATGCACTGCAGTACTTAATGCAGCTGGTGGCCACACCAGATACTCATACTTTTGACCCCCTTTGTTCAGGGACACATTATTCAATTTCTGTTAGTCACATGTCTGTGGAACTTGTTCAGTTTATGTCTCAGTTGTTGAATCTTATGTTCATACAAATATTTAAACATGTTAAGTTTGCTGAAAATGACAGTTGACAGTGAGAGGACGTTTCTTTTTTTGTGGTTATATAAAACCAGACTCCCTATCAGAGCGATCCATTTTCATGAATGGGGTGGTGTACCTAAAACTGGCCGGTGAGTGTGTGTGAAGTCCCCACTCATTCCTTTTCAGTTGTTTATCCTTGCCTTCTAAATCCTTGCCAGAGTACACTGACACTCCTAGTAAGAACTAAAGTCAGGACCGTAAAAAAGGCGCCAACAGGCGTGTGAAGATGTGAGAAAAATATAATATTGTGTACAGTTCACAAACAAAGAAGGCTGACACCCCATCCAAGTTTAATTAATAAAAAATGTGTAAAGAGAAAAACATTTTTCATGCACAGAGCATGGTTTGGCACAACACACCTAAAATCTTCTCAATATGCAAACAGAGTCACTTAGTACACCGTACTCAAATAGCATGCCAACTGTGAACCAGGCAGTGTAGACACCCGAGGGGGGACGGGGGGGGAAAGAGGAAAAATAGCGTTAGAGAGTAAGAGGGAGAGCGAGAGATCTTTTAGGAAGTGTTGGGTGAGCCAAATGTTAACTCTGTCCTCCCTGCAGAGACTCAGTATGGACAGTCCACAATCATGTTTTATAGTTATTTTATTTAGACAACCCAAATTAAAAGGCACATAAAAACATTGCGCGCATATGTTTACAATTATTCTTGACAGACATTTAAAAATGTAGGAATGTTTTACCTTTCTGCTAATCAGAAAGCCTAGTCTTCGTATATACAAAATTACCATTGTTAATGTTCTAATACAAAAAGATTTATAAAAAAGGTTCTAGTTTTTTCCCTTGCATGTGTATCATAACTAACATTTCCTCTGAACTAAATGGTTTTGTACAAAGATATACATTCAGCAGCCTTCACAGGGCTCCAAGATCTCCGAATTCAGAGATTTGAGATCAGACCAACTTCACTCTTCCAAAATAAAAAGTTAAGACCAAAACCAATCATTGCATTTAAAAAAAGAAATGTAGTGTCATTGCAAACAAATTAAGCATTTGGTTAAAAATAAACTGATGATGCATAAGAGTAATGGCCCTTTAAAAAACACAAACCATGTTCTCAAATATGTTAACAGAATGTTGCTTACAAAACACTTTATTCAGTGTAGATCATAATTCAAAATAAAATATCACAACATTTCAATTTGGTTGAGGGGGCTGTCTAGCTCTTAGCCATCTGAACAGTTAAGGCTTCCTTCACAAAACAAGTCCATCACCATAGACATTATGACATCTGCGAAAGCGCAGGCAGCGCCATTGAGGCCATCTCCATTTTGAAATAGTCAATTTTCTTCTATTACTTCCATGAGTTGGCAAACAAACTTCCAACATACTGCCACCTAGAGTGTGTTGTTTGAACAGGTATAAATCCAAGGCTGGCGATTTACTGCCACCTGCAGTTATGGAATGTTTCCTCACAAGTATAATTAATTGGCTGATCCCTCCTGATGACCTGGATGGAATTATGTGATGTGTTCCTTCCTTAACCAGTAGGAAGTACCACGCAGCAGACTACTTCAAAAAGTCCTCATTGGTGCTGCCCATTCTAAAATGGGCTTTTGGGCACTAGTGTTGTCTAAGTCTACATCCATCACATCTAGAAGAGGAAGCAGAAGTGTGGAATAGTGTTGTTGCAAAGCAGTTCAGGCACACTAGTTACAGCAAATGACAACACACATACTTCAAAACTAATTTTTTTGTAGAGTTTTCTTTCAGTAAAAAAAAAAAAAAAGTCAAGTCACCAGCCTTCTAATGAGTTTTTTTAAAAACTAAATCCAAACTTGGACGAGCTCAGACGTCCACATGCAACATTGATGGAAAGGGAATCCAAATGGCAACAAGACCACGCCGCCATTCCATTCCAGATTCAAGCAATTCCCTTGGGGCACTGTGTTGGCATGCATACAATACTATCAAAGGCCTCAAACACCTTGCCGTCCCAAGACCGACACGGAAGGCGAGGCCACAAGTCTCTGAAGTGTCCACCAGTGTGATGTTTGAATGCACAGCCTGTTCCTAACAAACCCATAGTCTGATTTTTGGGCAATGTGTCATGTCAGCTACACATGCTCTCTAAGAGTACCTGCCAGTTGAGTGAGAGGCCTGTGTACTGAACATAGGCCTAGGCAGAGCCAGTAGGCACTGGGCGGGGGAAGGAAGCAGCCCTGTGACCCTTGACCTATAACCTTTGATCCTTCTAGAACACATATAGTGGATACAGCCTCTACTCTCTGCTTCCACTCTCTTTCAGGGCACCTCAGGCTCTAGATGGCAGTTTTGGTTCTACAGTAATATAACAAAAAGGACCTCAGGAGACAGAAAAACCTTAAACTAACCTTGGAAGTAAACTATGCAGAAGTAGTCCAAGGGACGGCCGTATTGACAACGATAAAGTAATTGCAGCTCTGACCTGTGTTGAAGGATATCTTCCATTTCTTATTTTTTTTGACAGGCAAAGAAAATAATTGTGTGTTATACTATTTACAAAGAAAGGGTAAAAGGTCAAGAAAGGTTGCGTGTTAAACTTGATTTGATCCTTTTACTCATCAAAGATTGGGCTACTCTCAGTAAGGTTCCTGAATAGAAGTTCATAGTTATAGGATCCTAAACTTGCAATCAAAAAAGAGGGGGATAAAATGGCCCTATCAAAACCTCTCTCAACATAACTATATTCACAAAACTGTTAAAAGGTGAACTTTGGGACCACCTTTTCAGCATAGTGTCTACTGTGCCACTAGGTGGCTCTGGTAGCCTCTACATTAACAGGGCTCTCAGCCAACACTAATCATTTTGATCTTTGATAATACTGCTGTTTTCAGGACATTAACCCGGGGATATGCTTTCAGTGCGAGACATTTCCTCCTTGTGTTCCTGTAACATTACCACTAATGTCCTCTGGCTACTTTGCGAATTGATCTAAAACAAAACTTACAACTATAAAAAAAAATATATGTATAGGTTTACAGTATCCAGCAGTGAGAAGTGACCGTTTTCCAGAGATGTACAGGACCTGGGAGAGCTCACCTTATGTAGTCAAAGGCATTGGCCTAAGATACAACTGTGGTGCCTTAAAAACTATCCAGAAAAAGCACCCTCCTGCAAAATGGTAGCCTTTGTCCCTTTTGTTGTACTTAACTCCTTACAATGCATACAACTATTAAATACTGATTAGCAGGCTATAATAAGGAAAACAAATATAAAAACCATCTGCTCTGTAAGAGAGCATTTAAAAGACATTAATACCAGCAATACATTTCTGTTACGGTTTCATTCCAATGCCAAATGTGCAGGTATGTTCTGACGCAAGAGGCGAGGCATAACTCGTTTGTTTACGTCAGGCATCCACTTGGTGCATCATTCAAAAGCTCCATTTCTCGTTTTGAGACTTCACATGACTTCCAGGACTGTCCTCCTAGCGGCGGTTAAAGGAAATAAAATGCACCAGCATCTACAGGGGCTGGCCAGTCCACCTCTCATCATGCTGCATTCACTGCTGCAGCAACTGCAGCCAGACAGACAGGTACAGCGTCCAGCTAGCCCCCCATACTACACCTCTGCTCTACTACATCATCATCATCATCATCATCTATAGTACTCCTGGTAAGGAGGAAGGTCTGCTAAAGTAAGGGAGGAAGAGGTGGTGGTTTGGGGGTAGAAGGAGCGAGGTGGGAGGGATTGATAAAGAGATGCTAACCAGGGGCCAGGGAAGGGGTTACTACCAGGGAGGGGAGGAAGGCAGGACCTGGGAGAGAAAAGGCATGCTATCCATGGGCCGCATGGCGATGTTGAGAGGCCCGGTTATATTCATGGGCATCCCAGAGGTGATGGCCACAGGGTGGGCTATATTCATGGGCCCGGTGATGGTCACTGGGTGCTGCAAGTTGATTGGAGAGGTGATGTTGACCGTGCTGGTGGTGATGTTCATCTGGGCAGCGATGGTTACCGGGTTGCTGGCGTTGCCGCGGTTCATCGCAGAGGTGATGGCGGCAGAGTTGGTGACGGGCGTCGCCGAGCCAGAGTTGTGCACATTGTTGGAGTCTGAGGAAAGACAAGAGGGCGGGAAGGAGCGAAATAAAGACAGAATGAGGTGGATGATTGTTCCTTACAAACCATGTAGGATAACCCCAAGCTCCACAGGGTTAGAGGGGCCGAGGTTTGAGTCACTGCAGCAGTCAACACACACACACACACACACATTAAAATGATTAGACATGATAAAACAAAAATGGTAGGATTCTTATGAACCTACCTTGAAAACGAGAGATGTCCATAAGGACTTGGAACGAGTTATTTAAGATCTCTCCTACCGTCAACTCACCTGAGGGGGCAATTCAAAAAGCAGGATCAATGTGCTAGCCAGCTAACTTTCAGCTAATATTCAGAAACACTTTATTTCATACTATAGTCAACTTGAAATGGTAAGGTATAATTTACTCAATACCTTCAACAACCCATATTCCACTTAAACCTTCCGAGTTGTAATTTAAGGTTTATCAAAGTTATTTGGCTAGCTAACTTATTGATCCGGCTTAATGAAATAAAACCCTAATACCTGAATAACCATAACACACAAAAACACACAAGCATCTGTAACGACTTGGTTGGAAAACCACTACAGCTACACACGCTAGGCTATAAAACAGATCTCTAGTGGAAAATGGGCCACTTCAATGCATAAGTAAAAATATACAGCTACAAATTTGGAGGAGTTGGGATCGGGATGGGTTTCAGCTTTAGTTACTAGATTACCTTTTCGTATCCCTGAGTGGTGGTTCCACTGCCAGTCACTTAGCCCTATTCAGAGATACAGACAGATAGGGGTTACATTTATTGACAGGACTGATTGGGACAGGGCATCATTTGGGCCTGCGTGCCAGGGGTGGCAGCAGGGCATTGAGGTGTACAGGTCATTGGGTTAGATACACGAACGGCCAATCAAATAGCCTTCTAACAAGTACTAAAATGTTTATAGCGCATTGTAGCTGGTGGGAACAAAAATGTGATTTGTTGTATCATATATGCATACCCATTGTATAAAATGACAAGGGTTTGCTGATCAATAGCCCTTGCTATTTTAGAGTGATCAATCCTATGATAAATGCGTCAGAGCGATCTTATTCTTCCAAACTGGACTTTGAAACACCCATAAGTGAGTGGAAGTTTGAAAAACCAATGACAGAGCAGACGTCATAAACCTTAATTTCAACAGCTGACAGAAACAAGATACCCACCGAGTTTGAAAACCGCACACACAGACCCATCAACACTTAATGAGAGGATATTAAATGATTTGTTTGGTTGGGTCGCATATCGCATTTGAATGACTTGTATTGCTGCATTAGTTTGCTATGTGCGTCAAATGAATTGAACGTGCAAAGCCCTTTAAATTTAGACCATCTCCTAACAGATTTCTTGCTACAGGCTATCCATTTCTGTCAGCAGAGATACTTGTCAACACCACCACACATGTGCAAACAACAAACAATCCAGACTGGGCTGGCCTGAAGGTGGGCCCCAGCAAACGGCCAGATCATGATATGAATCCATGAATGAGTGGTAACGACACAGTCCTTGTCAGTTGTGGACTGTTGTGCAGTACATTTGAATCTGTAAGTCAATTTGTTGTGGTGCTGCACTGAAGGAGATGAATGTTCATGAAAATGGCCAAGATAAGGTAGGCATATTCCTTTACATTCTTTATCCTGACCCAAATATATTGGAATCAAATACAGCCGGACATGAGTCACATTCCACTCTTATGATTTTGTGACTGGAAAAAAAATCTGAAATCTGATGACAAATTCAGAAACCTGGGGTGTATTCATTTCAGAACCAAACATATAAAAACGAACGTTTTTATGGGACAAATTCAGGTAAGTCCCTCCACGTTTCATTCAGCTTGCTTCCATTTAATAAAAATTTAGCTACAGAATCATCAGAATGATTAAACCCCGGATGACAAACCTGACAAAGTGCTTTGTGCTTGCCTATTGTACACCACTGAACAACAAGGCCTGGGGTGCTTTCAGCATAAAGATGGGGACGGAATATGTACCTAAATTACTTTTAAGAATACAAATACGATTTAATACCTAGGTCTGGAGGACCCCAGGCTAGGTGTGTCTCAGGGGAGAGAGGGAGGGAGTGGTGGAGGCTGCCTGGCGTACCTTTATTACAGGGATTGTTGAAGCTGGCCTGGCCGTGGGTCTTGAGGTGGCTGGTAATGTAGGCGGCACTCAGCATCTTGCCGCAGATGTTGCAGGTCACCTTGCCCTCGTGTCGGATCATGTGGGAGCGCAGGCGGTCTTTGGTGGCGAAAGCAGAGGTGCAGGCCTGGGGAGGTATACAGGGACAATGAGGGGGATATTAGAAGAGATACAATCTCAATCTGTCTGTGTACACTGTCTGCATCCTGAAGACTCAAGGGAGACTCAATATTTTATACTAATTTACAATTGGGAGATAGCATAATAATCATATCCTTAATCCAACAAACCAGGAGTGAATGTGCGGGATATGAGTGTGAACATAAACGGGGAGGGTGGAGTCCCAGAAGAGGATGGCTGGCTCCTTACCGTTACTTGGCATTTGAAGGGTCTCTCTGAGGAATGAACATGCTTCACGTGACAGCTTAGATGGTCAGGCCTGCAAGGGGAGTAAAGACACAAAAGAGCACAGGCACTTTTTTATTTATTTCACCTTTATTTAACCAGTTAGGCAAGTTGAGAACAAGTTCTCATTTACAACTGCGACCTGGCCAAGATAAAGCACAGCAGTTCGACACATACAACAACAAAGAGTTACACATGGAATAAACAAACAGAGTCAAAAATTCAGTAGAAAAAAACAAATCTATATACAATGTGGGCAAATGAGGTAAGATAAGGAACGTAAGACAATAAATAGGCCATGGTGGGGAAGTAATTACAGTATAGCAATTTAACACTGGAATGGTAAAATGTGCAGTAGACGAATGTGCAATGTAAAAATACTGGGGTGCAAAGGAGCAAGATAAATAAATGAATACGGTAGGGGATGAGGTATGTACAGGTGCAGTGATCTGTGAGCTGCTCTGACAGCTGGTGTCTCCAGTTTTAGTGATTTTTGTAGTTCGTTCCAGTCATTGGCAGCAGAGAACTGGAAGGAAAGGCAGCCAAAAGAGGAATTGGCATTGGGGGTGACCAGTGAGATATACCTGCTGGAGCGCGTGCTACGGGTGGGTGTTGCTATGTTTAAAACCTGGTATAGTAGCTACAAAACAGGTAACAGTTTTATAATTCACTCCATACATTTACAGTAGCTGCACACACTACTACACCGTTGACACGTGATTAAATTAACAAAATGGGCCAACAAAAGGTGGCAAGCAAATTACACATTTTCTCTGAACCCACTGTCATTTCTTAGTAATTAAATTATGCAAATTGTATCGAAGGCTATTACTGAGGATGTTTTATGTAATGAATGTTAGTCTCATGGCGGCCCATATTTGACCCAGGCATTCCTTCTCCCAAAGTAATAATCTATGTTCTTGCAACAAGACCAGAGTTTTTCAGTTGAGCCACACCAAAAAAAAGTACCAGAGAGGGATTGAATTTAGACACTTCAAAATCTAGCTAGAACTCTATTCAACAATATGACATAAAATCATTCCTGTTCTACAGTATACCCCTGAAGAAGACAATTATATGGCAACTACAGCTGTCTGTCTCTCAGTTCTCCTCCTCTGTCCTGACTAAGCCGCACTAGTGAAATGTTGCTACTGGACAAACGCAGCCAGAGAATTCCCCTCCAACAAAACAAGAGTGTGGCTTGAAAAAGTCTCCAAGGAGGCAGTTTCTTACTAGCAGGCTTTTTGTGATGGCTAGCAGGAGTCCAATCCCATCTCCTCAGGAGTGCAGTGGAGCTGAAAAGCTCATATCTCCCCTCCAACACAACACAACACTCCTTCGTTTAAGAGGGGAATAGCCTTTATCAGGACTGCCAAACGTGAAAATGAACACGCACCTCTCGCTGCACAAAAGTAAGATGTTACTTCGCACCAAGTCATTACATATGATACAATATCCTTCACTTCACTAGTTGCTAATAATTTAGCTCAGAAACACACCATGTTGACTGACAACTTAATGGATGTCTGAAGGGCTTGGGGTGAAGAGACATGTGCTCGCCAACATTGGAAATAGCAAAGGGGAGAGGCGCTAAATCGATGATTAGAAATCAGACCAGTCAATGAGTCAGAACACTACCATTGGCCTTGGGAGCTGCAGGAGTGACACTGGAGACCCAGGACCATCTCTTCTGGTGCTGTCTGGCCCCTACAGCAATCTCCCTGTCCCGTGCTGACATCCCTGAGGGGGGACAGGAGGGACTGCTGTGACGCACGCAAAGCTCCAGATACTGTTTATATACATATGGTGGGGCACTGCTTGCATGTCATGAGCCAGTACTATGGTCTGAACGGAAGCTGCGTGGGGCATCGATAATAATGGCCAAGCTTCATAAAGATAAACACAAACAAGAAGTGGTCCAGAACAACAATTAAAAGGACAATGCCTCATAGCGATACCATATAAATAGGCCTTCCGATTTTAGGCATTGAAATTATACTCCACTTATTGTTCTTTGCTTGGGGAATTTCATTCAAAGTGGGAATTGTACATAATGCACATAGCCAGAAGGTGTATTAAAGCATCATAGTGGAAACATCAGTATGTAAAGCACTGTTCCTAACATCAATTGAGACTGATTAACCAGTCCAATAACCAGTCCAATTCAACTCAATTACATTCCAACACGTGGAGATTTCCAAAAGTACAATTCATCACACCTTGAAATTATTTGGCTACTGACCACTGAATATCAATTTCAAGTGGAATGTTTTTACCCAACCAAGCCCACCATGGACTGCCATCATCCATATCCTATTCATCTAGGGCTGCATTTGACATAGTTAGTCTTCAGCAGGTACAGACGCACAAAACAATCTGCCCTCTTGTAGCCCGTTATGCCGTTCTTTTATTTATTTTTACTGTCCGTTAGGCTTCTTTTACAACATAGTCGTATCCTGTACATAAACGTATCAGATTCTGAATAAAGTCGAATTTTGGAAAGTTGTAATATTGCCCTCTTGCTTTTCAACCCCACAATAAGGAAATATATTTGAAATGAAATGGAAGCAGTGGAAAGGGGATCACCTTCACAGTGTGGTGGTAACGGTAAGAAATGTGTGAAATTCCAACTAACCTCACATAATCATTTCACTCTCAGAATGCTTTGACAATTACAACATCATATGCTATGGACAATAACATAATGGACTACTCAGCATTTTGTAAGTGGACAAGAAAAGGGAAATTTGAGTAAGTTGAACTGCGCCACGCACCTGGAGAAGCCCTTCCCACAAACAGAGCAGATGTAAGGTTTGTGAACGCCCCCGTCGTGTGAGCGCACGTGGTAGGTCATGCGGTCCTTCCTCTTGAAGCGCTGCTGGCAGATGGGGCACTCGAAGGGCTTCTCGTCTGAGTGGGACAGCTTGTGACGGTTCAGGTGGTAGACGTCACGGAAGGCCTTCCCACACATCTCACAGCCGTGGTTCTTCTTCACAGGCTTGGCAGGCTTCTTGGGCTGGCTCTGCTGCTGCTGCTGCTGCTGATGCTGCTGATGTTGATGCTGCTGGGGCACCATTGTGGGAGACATGATGCTGGAGCCCGTGGAGGCTGAGGTGGTTGCCGTGGTGAGGATGCCAGCGATGGTGGATATGTAAGAGGGCTGGCCGCCGCTGTTCTCACGCTGCGGCACTGTGGAGATCATGGGCACCATCGTGGGCGCAGTCTGTGTCTTCTTGGGACGGGACACCATCTTGACGCCCGTGTGGCAGGACTCGTGCCGTCTGAGATGGTAACTGTCCCGGAAGGCCTTGTTGCAGTAGCCGCAGATGAAAGGCGTTTTGGACTTGGGCTCTTTCTTCACCACAGCAACGGGACCGCCGCCACCACCGCCGCCTCCCCCCGTCCCGCTGGCTACATTGTCCTTGAGGAGCTCAGCGACACTGACCGGGGGCTTCTGGTCCAGGAGGATGGGCATCACAGGCTTCTGGTCCACAGGTTCTGGTCCTCCTGACTGGAGGAGAGGCAGCAAGCTGTTCTGGGCCACCTGGTGCTGGTGATGCAGGGCTTCATTGGCCTGCTGGAAGGACAACACAAAGACAGCCATGCAGAAGCACATCAGTACACAGTCACACACCCTCAAAGCTACTACAGCTGCATATAGCAGGGGGAGAAGGAGAGACACCTGACTGCTCGAGAGTTGAAACGGACTGCCTTGTCAGCAGAACTACCACTGTTTCCAAGACGTGCTTGCAATTGTAATCTAGTGATGGGGATGAAAGTAAAAACAGAAAGCAACAGGACTTCCCATTTTTCAAAAGGACTGAGCAGAGTATGACAACATTATTCCTTTTTCTTCTTTGAAGTCCATTTGATTGTCAGTTTCCATTTACAGATGCAGTTGCTGAATTCCATGAACTAAGCTATACTATCTAAACGCTTTTCTGGTGACATCTAAGGGTAGCCTTGTGGGTGACGTTGAGGCTCAAAAAGAAGTTGCTCAATTTATACCATTATTGTAAGTCTTCCCCAGTGCCATTCAGGCAGCCCAGTTACTACAACCTGGCCCTGTCAGCATGAACGCTGCATTCTAAAAGGAAGGACAGGCTTTAACAGAAAGTGGGTGGGGTTACATCCTGCCTGGTTGGCCCTGTCCGGGGGTATCGTCGGACGGGGCCAGTGTCTCCCGACCCCTCCTGTCTCAGCCTCCTTTATTTTACCCATTCTTCTCCCCAATTTTGTGGTATCCAATTGGTAGTTACAGTCTTGCGAGAGCCGTGCGTCCTCCGAAACACGACCCAACCAAGCCACACTGCTTCTTGACACAGAATCCAGCCACACCAATGTGTCGCAGGAAACACCGTACACCTGGCAAATGTGTCAGCGTGCATGTGCCCGGCCCGCCACAGGAGTCGCTAGAGCACGATGGGACAAGGATGTCCCTGCAGGCCAAACCCTCCCCTAACCCGGACGACGCTGGGCCAATTGTGTGCCGCCTCATGGGTCTCCCGGTCACGGCCGGCTGCGACAGAGCCTGGAATCGAACCAGGATCTCTAGTGGCACAGCTAGCACTGCGATGCAGTGCCGTAGACCACTGCACCACTCCGGAGGCCCAGCCTCCAGTATTTATGCTGCAATAGTCTGGGTTCAGTCTGTTATACCTGGAGTATTTTTCCTGTATTATCCAGTGTCCTGTGTGAATTTAAGTATGCTCCCTCTAATTCGCTTTCTGAGCCCTAGGACCTTGCCTCAGGACTACCTGGCCTTCCTTGCTGTCCCCAGTCCACCTGGTCATGCTGCTGCTCCAGTTTCAACTGTTCTTCCTGCGGCTATGGAACCCTGACCTGTTCACCGGACGTGCTAACTTGTTCCGGACCTGCTAACTCTAAATGCTCGGCTATGAAAAGCCAACTGACATTTACTCCTGAGGTACTGACTTGTTGCACCCTCTACAACCACTGATGATGATGATTATTATTAGACCCTGCTGGTCATCTATGAATGTTTGAACATCCTAAAGAACAATCTGGTCTTAGGGAGCGGCAGCTGAGGTGTCGGTTTTGGAGAGTCTGGCGTGCCCAAAGTAAAAGGCCTGCCACCCAGGCCCAGAAACTAGGATATGCACATAATTAGTACTATTGGATAGGAAACACTCCGAAGTTTCTAAGAGTGTTAAAATGTTGTCTGTGAGTATAACAGAACTGATATAGCAGGCGAAAACCCGAGGAATTTCTGTCCTGGAAAAAGTGTTTGACACATTGCCTCATTTTGAACCTCTCCCTATTGAAAACAGCCATATATATATATATTATAGATAGGAGAAAGATTGCAGTACCTATTGCTTCCACTGGATGTCAACAGTCTCTAGACAGTGTTTGGTGATGTTAGGTTGCTCTGGATGGTAATAGAACAAGAATTTCGAACTAGTCACCAGATGTAAACAGAAGAGGATGCGTGTTCACGGGCTCACGCTCAGTGTTTTTTTCCAATCGTCCAGTTTATAATCCGGTTGAAATATTATAGTAAATATAAATAAGTGTTCCTAAGTATACATTTTTAATGATGTTTGATTGTTCTTGGACAAGTGTATAGGTTGAACATGTTCTCTTCACGGTTCAATGGGCGAGTGGACGCTGTATTTTATGAACACAACGCGCCAACCAAACGGAGATTTATGGATATAATAAATGACTTTTTCTAACAAAAGAACCATTGGATGTCTTCGTTGGACACTTGGGAAGCCCTCAGCAGAAGTTCTTCAAAAGGTAAGGGATTTGTTTTTTCGCTGTGAAATGTGTTGTGTGAACCACGATGGTTTATGAATTTATGCTAATGGTCAAATATTGTAGGTGCTATCCTCAAACAATCAAATGTTGTGCTTTCGCTGTAAAGCCTTTTTGAAATCTGACAATGCTGTGATATTGCCAAGAATCAGAGCTTTTGATGACTATGCAAAACTTGTATATTGATGAATGTTTAATAATTAAACTTTTGGATTTTGAATTTGGCGCCTTACATTTCACCGGGTAGTGTTGGGAGTGCTAGCGCCCCACCGCTCCCTAAGTAGTTTAATGGCCATGTACTCTTATAATCTCCACCCGCCCCAGCTAGAAGAGGACTGGGCACCCCTCAGAGCCTGGTTCCTATATAGGTTTCTTCCTAGGTTCCTGCCTTCCTAGGGAGTCTTCACTAGCCACTGTGCTTCTACACCTGCATTGCTTGCTGTTTGGGGTTTTAGGATGGGTTTCTGTATAGCACTTTATGACACCCGCTGCTTTATAAATACATTTGATTGATTAAACAGAGGAACAGCCATTCATTTCTCAGAAATAGAAAGGGAGTCATTTCCAGCACAGGCATCTGAGCCTCTCAGAAAAAACAAGAGCGCAGCCTTGATGAATGTGGCAAGAGACAAGGGGAGAAGGGTCAGGAGGGGGAGAGAAGGGTTAAGAGGCAGCTGTTCCAGGTGCCATATACACTATAACGCAACTATTTCAACAATTTTACTGAGTTACAGTTCATATAAAGGGAATCAGTCAATTGAAATAAATTCAATAAATCCTAATCTATGGATTTCACGGCTGGGCAGGGGCGCTGCCATAGCTGGGCCTGGATGAGTTGTAATAGTCTCAGACGATCCCACAGGTGAAGAAGTCGGATGTGGAGGTCCTGGGCTGGCGTGGTTACATGTGGTCTGCGGTTGGACGTACTGCCAAATTCTCTAAAAGAATGTTGGAGGCGGTTTACGGTAGAGAAATGAACATTAAATTATCTGGCTACAGCTCTAGTGTACAGTCCCGCAGTCAGCATGCCAATTGCACAATCCCTCAACTTGAGACATCTGTGGCATTAATGTGATAAAACTGCACATTTTAGTGTGGCATTTTATTGTCCCCAGCACAAGGTGCACGTGCGCGTAATGATCATGCTGTTTAAGCAGCTTCTTGATATGCCACACCTGTAAGGAGGATTGATTATCGTGGCTAAGAAAAAATACTCACTGACAGAGATGTAAACACATTTGTGCACAAAATTTAAGGAGAAATGTTTTTTGTGCATACGGAACATTTCTGGGATCTTTTATTTCAGCTCATGAACCATGGGACCAACACTTTACAGGTTGCATTTATATTTTTGTTCAGTATAATAAAGAGACAGGAGAGGATTTCAACTGTGATTTGAGCACAGAGGGTGATGTAAAGTCAGTTGTGTCGTGCCAGAACATGACATGAACAATGCACAGTACACCAACATACACCTGACCAAGTGCATACATACAACAAATCAACATGTTAGTTTCACTTTATAGATTTAAGTCTCTTGACCTTTTCCACAAACTTGAGTTTCTTGAACTATGATGACTAAATCTGGCATTGTACACCCAAAGTATTCAAGTGCCGCAACTCGAGATCTGCTCAACCGAGGCTTTCAGAGATCAACACACAGAGCTCCCTGCCACTCAATCTAAATATGTTGCATGTAAGGTAATCTCGTGGTGATTGAGCCGATTAGTTCGCTCTACTGGCACAACACCTAGCATGGGACAACTTGTATGTTAGTCAACTATACCTAACCACAACACTGGATCATCCACAATATGACTGGATGCCTTAGGACAGGTGCTCAAGGAAATATTAGCCCTTACGGGTAGCGGCATATCTACAACTGCATATGATGCAAGACGGAGGAGCAGGACTTGGCACCACAAGGAACCTGTGGATACTCACAAAACTACATTATATTGTCAAAAATTGTGCCCTAGGTAAACAAATATTGTCCAGAATGGTTGCTTTGACCAATTGGACATATTCAGGTAGTTTCTCATATACATCAACATTTCCTCCCATGTCCGCCTCCTGAACATGGTATCCATGTGCAACGATGAGCAACTAGCCCCTTCACTATTCAGTGTTGTTTTGAATCGCGGTAACAGAACCTACCAACGCTAATTGTTTGAAATGAAACTTCTGTCGTGTCTCAGGACAAGTCATAATAAGCTGCTTACACATCTGCTATAAATATCCCCTTTGGAGCAATTTCACACCACTTTCAAGTGGCGCTGTGGGCGCAGGCTGGTTTAGGCGTCATACTCTCAAACTACTTACACCCCCTCCGAATCACATAAATCACACAGGCTCATATAACCTACTACAACCAGTCATTAAAAAACATTCAATTATTTCCTTTAACACACAAAATTAGGAAATTCTTCCATAATGACCTACTAATAATCATACACTACCCAAAATGTTGCTGATTGTCTATTGTTTTGCAGTGGTTGAAAAAAATGTGTAGCAGTGTAACAAAAACTGATCTAGGGTAGCAAAAAAAATTACCCAACACTGGTAGCTAATAGAGCAGTGTACAGAGGACAGCTGCAGCTGCTGGCATTGTCCAATTGGTCACGGCAGCCCCCAAAGAATGGGTGGGGGGTTTATGAATATTTTTGGTTGGTGTGTGACTAGAGTTTCACATTGTAACCAGCAACCTTACAACGGGCCGACCAAAGACACCCCGATTGAGACGATCTTGTTATTTTCCGTAATCACCATAGGGCAGGGTTAAAGAGCTGACCCCTGGGCTTTCAGGTTCAGCCAAGCATCCCAATACGGTCAGCCAGGCAGGCAGGGGATGGTTATCTGGGCTGGGGGAGTCGGGAAAAATCCCAAATGGTGTTCCTTTTTCTTTATGCTCTTTTGTGGAGCCGCAGAGGACACAAATCCGAGCAGTGATGCACTTACGGCCCTCAGGGGGGCCTTTGTGACACCAGTCCTGCCTGATTTGGGGATTCTGTTCAGCTGGCGGACGCTGCAGACTGCTTAGTGAGTATCCATAGGCAGCCGTGCTTTGGGGAATGGGAGAAAAACACGGTTCAGTCACAGGGTGTTATGTCCCCTTATTGTCCTCCGTCCACACTTTAGTTGGATCCAGACTGAAATTCTTACCACCATTAGCATTTCTTATAGCTATTTGTGTGTGTGTGAGAGAGACAGCAAAGTGGTCAGACCAAGACAACCAGACGCATAGGGAGCTGCAGCCCGCTGTGCCTTCACGCTGCTCTGATGAGTTTGATACAAATCCGTTCTGAAGGCTGAGGTCATTCCAAGATAAATAGTGTTGAAACGGAGAGGGGCGTGGAAAATAACAAAAAACTGCAACAAATAAAAGCAGCCTGTTCTGTTAAGTCAGTCAGGGATGTGGCGGCAGGGCTTTTACAATGGAGGAGAATCTCATTCACCACAATGTTAATCTGTTTAGACATCAGACAACAAGGCCCCAAGGCAGCAGCTTGCCATTTACTCAGACAAGTGCCTAAATTATTCTATGATCACAGAAACAACAGTAATAGTTCAAATATATTGGTATTGCTTTTGTTCTCACAAAACTTGATAAACGCACTCAATGTCTGGCACCAACCTGCATGAGGGAAGCAACAAGATCCGAGTGTTAACCCTGAAACCAGGACTAAGATCTTGACTACACACTATGCTCTATCTATGTTTCGAGGGCTGGGTGGGGGTCATGTGCAGACAACCTGTGAAAAAGGAAGTTGGGGAATTTGAATTTACAGGGACATTTTACTGTGGAGAACATTAACTTACTCTGATCCCTGTGTAGTAGTCCCTACGTGGATTCCCTGGAACCATGGGACCTACAGAAGACTAATACAAAAGAAAAGGAAAATACTGGGCTTGTTAATAAAATGTTAACATTAACAGTAAAACAAAACCCTATTACGTATCGTCTTAGAGGAATCATTAAAATGTAGGTTTGTCCTAAAAATCGGGAGAAAAGAAATGACTCATTTTCATTTGATTCAGGATTACCAGAATACTATTATTGAGAGCTGCGTAGCTTGACAACCTCCCCCCCCAAGCATAACCTCTGATGCCTACAGAACAATAACAAGTGACGCACAGCCTCATTAGACGCTTCATCAAATCGAGCGAATCAAACGGAGCCTCCAAATAACAACTACTTAGTTTTCATTTTCCTCCACTGCTCCATCACACCAGCTTCAGGTATTTGTGCCTTGTTAGACACAAAATAAAACCATTATCATGGGTCCCCGGCTCGTGGCAATTAACTGGCAACAGCTGCACCTCTCAAGAGCTGAGGGAACTGAACTAAATAGGCCTACCACTATGGCTGCAATATGATTATGCGGAGTAGGGAAGAAAAAAAAGTGGCAACTTAGTTTGAAAACATACATTTTCAACACGAGTGTTCACATTTGACCTGCGATTGGGAGTAGAACACTACATAGTAGGCCATTTGAGAGGACATGTGAAGCTTAAGGGTCAAGTGTCCAATTCATTTAATAACTTAACTGACAGTGCATTTTGTTATGCATCATAGGTTGTCACATAGGACAGTAAAAAGGTTACATACATGTCCACTAGGAGAAATAGCCTGTTCCCCTTACGCTAATGTTCCACATTCAAGGCAAACAGAAAAGGGGTCTAAATTATGACTGATGTGCTTTCCCATACCCAGACAGAGGATGAGTATTTTTAAGCTCTAGCCGACACGTGACTGCTGGTGGATGAATTTTCAATGGTTACATAATGTCTACAATCTATGACTGTAGTGTAACTGGCAAGTTGACTGCGTTTGCATTTACTACCTTAATCAGTCTTGTTTTTATATATATATATATATATATATATATATATATATATATATATATATATATATCTTTTTTGACTGCTGCCCTGTGTACATAGTTCAGGGTTTCCCAAATCCGGTCCTCGGGACCCCAAGGGGTGTACGTTTTGCCCTAGCACTACACAGCAGATTCAAATAATCATCAAGCTTTGATAGTTTGAATCAGCTGTGTAGAATTAGGGCAAAAACAAAGACGAGGACAGAGTTTGGGAAACACTGGGCACATGAATCATGTTTACATACTGTTTTACCCACTTCATATGTATATACTGTATCTAGTCGAGGCTCATCCTATAGAACTACTGCTGTACACATTTTCTATTCATATACTCTCCATACTCCATCATATATTATATTCCAGACTCACATTTATCTTCCTGATATTTCTTAATTGCTTTATTTTTGTGTTTATTGTTAGG
This sequence comes from Brachymystax lenok tsinlingensis, assembly GCA_030435695.1. NCBI lineage: Eukaryota > Metazoa > Chordata > Actinopteri > Salmoniformes > Salmonidae > Brachymystax > Brachymystax lenok. The sequence continues at coordinate 26,327,819 of CM059794.1, forward strand.
TACTACTGCACTGTTGGAGATAGAAACAAGCATTTCACTACACCTGGGATAACATCTGCTAAATATGTGCAAGTGACCAATTAAATTATTTGACTTTTTATAGCTTGTTACAAGCACAGATCAGTAAATACTCAAACTCCTCTGCATGGACACTGCAACAAGACGATAGGTTTACACGTTTCACCTTCTACAGACAAATGGTAGAAAATTCATTCTTGCAACACATTTTAAGGTGCTGTAACCCTGTCTAGGATTTCTGAATATGTATAGCGAGTGGATATATCCTTACCCTGAACAAGTGTAAAAAATATATACGTTTGGATTTCAATGAGCCAAATACAATGGCCATTGATGACTATCCCTATTCGTTGGATTTGCAACTTACATCGCACCATAGGCAAACAACTAAGGACGTGAATAGCCACTGCAAGCTGCCAAATAGAAACCTCAGACATACGGCAGAGGGGTTTCAAATGATCCGTAGTGCAATAATTAGCTAACAGCTTACTGCATAGTCTGAATTCTTTCTCCAACCCGCGGTTACATATTTTGGGACGAGGAAAACGAGGGAAAGTTAAGAATCAGAAGTAAGGGGTCCCTCCTCTCCATCCTCGTGCCCAGAATGCAAACGAGTGCGATTTGTTAAAGGGTAGAAAAGTATTCAAATTGCATCAAAACTAGTAAACAAAATCACTGATTGCGAAAATGTACTCGCTGGTTAGCATTGCTCGCCGCTGGAGTGGAGGTGGGGATTGTTCTCGTTCTTTACGAGGCTAGCTACAGCTAGCTAGGTAGCTTTCTAACTAACCAACGCGCGGCCATGGTCACTTTGCTTGCTTTTTATATTTAGCTAATTGGGGGCCAATCCGATTTTATAAACATGCACTGGCGGAATTGGACAAAAATCTGTCGAAACAAATATTCTACAAAAACTGGGAGAGACCGACCAGATTTCCCCCTCTCGAGCGTCATCCATACTTCACAGCTGGAAGTCTGGGCTTGATGTCGCGAGCTAGCTCGCTAACATTAGCTCGTTTAGCGGATTGGGCTAGCCAATATTAGCTAGCTAGCGTTGTTTTGCTTGAATAACTCTATTAGAAATCAACGTTTAAATTCACTAGGGCCAACGATGCATTAGATATGTAGTTAATGAAATGTACCACTCAGACGTGACACTTACCTGGAATAAAAATGTACTCCAGCTCGGTTCCATTGCAACACTTGAAATCTGCAGGAAACCCAGAAGGAATCTATAACAAAGCAGCTAAACATGGCAGCTCCTACAACTTCCGGTAACGCTCCGGGCTGAACCATTTCCAGTTGACTTTTATGGGGCGTTAGAGATTTTTCAGAAATCAAGATATTGTAAATTGCATTGTGTTACAATATTATTAATATAAAACATGCTTTTAATATATATTATATTGCGAAATTACTGAATGGCATATGATGCGGCGTGTCAAACAGTAAAATATGTACTGCATGGAATGTGCCCCCCCCATTTGTCGAGTTTAACTAGTCCATTCGAGCGCCTTCGAGAGACAGCATAAAAGTAAATAATTTTCAATATGCCGTCGTCAAAGATGGTTACTGATTGTGCCCATATATATATATATAATTACATTATGCTTCAACACAAACACTAGGTAAAAAGCAACATGTTGTTTCTATGCAGTTTAGCTACTATTTGGGGCTGCAGGTAGCCTAGTGGTTAGAACGTTGGCCTAGTAACCGGAAGGTTGCAAGATCGAATCCCAGAGCTGACAAAGTAAAAATATGTTATGCCCATGAACAATATCTAATCCCACTGTTCCTAGGACGTCATTGAAAATAAGAATTTGTTGGTAACTGTCTTGCCTAGTTAAATAAAGGTAAAACAAATAAATATTTGTCAACCCCTTCAAATAACATTTTAAGAAATCCTTTCAAGATTTGCTACGATTGGAAAACATTTACATCCACACACAAATGCATAACACAATTAGGATACAACACGTGATTGAACAGATTTTGTTTTAATGTGCTCAGCACCTACCATTTGTCCATTATCTGATAACCACCATGGCCTTGCTCTACAAACTGTAACAATGTGATTAATCTCTTACATATATTTATATAATAATCACCTACCACAGCAGTCACGTCTAATTAAATCAGTGAAACAATAAAATTTCGATTTTTTCCCAGATTGCATTTGGTTACTGTCATATCAGGTTGTTGTGTTGCTGTCAGGAAAAAAGGGAATTGGGAATCCCTTTGCATCATCCATCATCAATAAGTAAATTGATCACTTCCCACTGTACACTACCGGTCAAATGTTTTAGAACACCTACTCATTAATGGGTTTTTCTTCACTTTTACTATGTTTAGAGTCTATCCATCCACTTGAATGTCCATCATGGGATCCAATGTAAAGACCAAGCCTCAGTATCCTCCGCAGCATCCGTGTCTCTGCTTCATCATGTTGTGGTCCATACACTGTGGCTCTGGAACAGAGGACATCAGGACCACTACCCTGCAGTTTGTGAGTGCAGGAATTCAATTGTTACTTTGTGTTTTTGGGCTGAAAGGCTGGATTTGGTGTGGACCATGTGTGTCATATGTAAACTACAGGGCAGGCAGTGGCAGTGGGCCAAATATGATCAATAACTGAATTATTGATCAAGTTCTTCTAAATTGAAATATTGAGGAAGCATCTGGCTTTCTGAAAACATCAATATGACAGAGACAGAAATTTTGTCTATGGACGACGCTGGGTCAATTGTGTGTTACAATGGCACGTTGTGTTAGCTAACCCAAGTTGATCACTTTAAAAGGCTAATTGATAATTAGAAAACCCTTTTGCAATTATGTTAGCACAGCTGAAAACTGTTGTCTTGATTAAGGAAGCAATAAAACTGGCCTTCTTTAGACTGGTTGAGAATCTGGAGCATCAGTATTTGTGGATTCGATTACAGGCTCAAAATGTCCAGAAACAAAGACCTTTCTTCTGAAACTCGTCAGTCTATTCTTGTTCTGAGAAATGAAGGCTATTCCATGTGAGAAATTGCCAAGAAACTGAAGATCTCGTACAACGCTGTGTACTACTCCCTTCACAGAACAACGCAAACGGTCTCTAACCAGAATAGAAAGAGTGGGAGGCCCCGGGTGCACAATTGAGCAAGAGGACAAGTACACTAGTGTCTAGTTTGAGAAACAGATGCCTCACAAGCCCTCAACTGGCAGCTTCATTAAATAGTGCCCGCAAAACACCAGTCTCACCGTCAACAGTGAAGAGGCAACTCCGGGATGTTGGTGGATGATGTTTGTAAACATTGTAAATGTAAACAAATACTGTATAGCCTCATAACATGGTTAAAACAATTTTGATATCATGGATGGTCAGTCCTTGCATCCATAGCTCTGTCTATTAATCTGGCAAATTATTCCTTAGTTTTGGGTTTATGCTCAAGTAAAACAATTTCACTAATCTATACTTCCATATTTCCAAGTCCTATTCTTGAAGATCAAGGGGTATAACATTTATTGGAATGACTGGAATTCTGATAGACTTTGGTTTTTAATATAAATATTGAATTTAATCATATTATTATATGTAGTAGAAAATGATGGGTTATAAGAAGCCTACATAACAAACCCATGAAGTAAAATTTAACATTTATATATGGCCAGTTATGTAAACTTTAACATTGATTTATCCTGCAATATATGTCGTTCAATTGGTACCATACATTTTTGTCTTCTTCTAATGCCCCTTAAGGGGAAAGTAATATAAAAGTAACAGAATTTAATCAGATTTTGTTACTGAGTTTGGGTAATCCAAAAGTGACGTTACTGATTACAATTTTGGACAGGTAACCAGTAACTAACGGATTACATTTATAAAGTAACCTACCCAACCCTGACTGTACATACATTAACTGATATGCTAAGGGGGTTTATGATCAAGACATTACAGTAGGCACATCAGCTGTCTTCTCAATAGTGCAACACTTTATATTGCATGAGATTTGCGTATAAATTATTTAGTATATAGGTCATATCAAGGGTTTATTCATTATTTTGGGGGCTCCCACGTGGAGCAGCTGTCTAAGGCACTGCACCTCAGTGCTAGAGGTGTCACTACAGACCCTGGTTCGATCCTGGGCTGTATCACAAACAGCTGTGATTGGGCATCCCATAGGGCTGCACACAATTGGCCCAGCGTTGTCCGGGGTAGGCTGTCATTGTAAATAAGAATTTGTTCATAACTGACTTGCCTAGTTAAGTGAAGGTTAAATAAAAAAAAAGATCAATGGGTCTACAGCTCTAGGCATGACAATCCTTAGTGCTTAGGTTTCAATTTCTGTTTTTGTCTTTGACATATTGATGTTTTCAGAAAGCCAGATGCTTCCTCAATATTCTAATTTAGATGAACTCGATCAATAATTCAGTTATTGATCATATTTGGCCCACTGGCACTGGCTGCCCTGTAGTTTACATATGACACACATGGACCACACCAACTCCAGCCTTTCAGCCCAAAAACACAAAGTAACAATTGAATTCCTGCACTCACAAACTGCAGGGTAGTGGTCCTGATGTCCTCTGTTTCAGAGCCACAGTGTATGGACCACAACATGATGAAGCAGAGACACGGATGCTGCAGAGGATACTGAGGCTTGGTCTTTACATTGGATCCCATGATGGACATTCAAGTGGATGGATAGACTCTAAACATACTTATTTTAATGGAGATACAACCTGTTCTGTGTGTTTCATCTGTGGACTTGGATTGGATCCATACGTCATTGATGCAAGCTGAATATAGGGTCTTCAGTATACAATTTGACGGGATACCACAGTCCTGTTTAGTCCAGACAGTTCCTGGAAGACAATTTTAGTGAACTGTATGTATTGTGAGATTTGTATATCTGTTTTAGGTCAGGTAAGTGGATGGGGCACAGCACTAAGGCTAGTGGCCTAGAGAAAGACAAATGCTGTAGTCATAACTGGTGACTATAAGCCTAAAACTGCTAGATGATTCCTCTACTTTGTAATCACATTTCATTCAAAGATTGATTGAGCATAGTCTGGAAAAGTGAGAAATATTAAATCTTCCATTTCTCTAAATTGTATTTTTGAAACAGACTTAGAGCAGAGGCTTTGCATAAATTGGCATTGTTTTCCTTTTCCAGTTTGTTCCCTGCTGTTATTGTTTGACTATTCCCGGCTGTTCAGAAAAGGTGCCTCCCATTGTATTTTAAATCTTTGTTAAACTGTACATTGGCTGCCTTTGTATCCCCACAGTACAATGAGAGTTTCAGATAGAGTGGCTGAATATGCCTCTTCTCCCATACGAGGCTCAACACCGTTCTAATCGTCCATTAAACAGCACTCATATTAATTATAGCCAATGCGGACTGCATGGCAAAGCATTTCTTACAGATTTGCATTGGAAAGAGACACTATCCAGGGGTGAGTGGATTTCTAACTATTTCGTTAGGATTGTTCTTCTCTGTTTGTGGTTTCAATTGTTATGATAAAGGGAAAGGGGAAACAGTATTTTATGCTGTTACAATTTGCAATGTATTCCCCTCATTGATATGTGCATACTCTATCAGTCTCGTGTATCAACAGCTGTCTGAGAAGTATTGAGATAATAAGTGCCATTTTTGGAAAATGTATTTATTCAAAAGAATAAAAAGGTTTTCTGTATTGTGAGTTGCAATACAACCATCTTAGATCAGATAAGAAGCCATTTGCTCTCACTGTTTGCAAAACAGTAGAAAATGTTCCTTTACATAGAATTAACATTGGTGTCTAAATCATTCCTACTGTACTGTTTTAGGTAGTAGGGGACTGAGAGGTTGTGATTCACACCCTGTGTCCCTTCTCAACCCCCCACAGGTTAAACCATGGGAGACTGGTCCATTCTCGGACGGTTCCTGTCCGAGGTGCAGAACCACTCCACAGTGATCGGTAAGATCTGGCTGACCATGCTGCTGATCTTCCGCATCCTGCTGGTGACCCTGGTAGGGGACATGGTGTACAGCGATGAGCAGTCCAAGTTCACCTGCAACACCCTGCAGCCCGGCTGCAACACCGTCTGCTATGACACCTTCGCCCCCGTCTCACACCTGCGCTTCTGGGTCTTCCAGATCGTTTTGGTCTCCACACCGTCCATCTTCTACATCGTTTACGTCCTGCACAAGATCGCCAAGGATAAGAAGCTGGAGGTCCAGAGGGGGCAAGTGATGGCTGAGCGGACCTCCAAGAAGGTGTTTGGGCAGCTGGTGAGGAAAGGGCTGGAGAACATGGAGACTGGAATGTCCACCTACTGCCCTGGATACAGAGAGGAGTGGGGTGGTCAAGAAGGGGAGGGGGTGGAGCAGAGCCTGCTAGAGGAGGACTATGGAGAGGTGGGGGAGGACCCAACTCAGCTGTCCAGCCAGGTGCTGCTCATCTACATCCTGCACGTGCTGCTGCGCTCCGTCATGGAGATCACCTTCCTGGTAGGGCAGTACTACCTGTTTGGCTTCGAGGTGCCCCAACTGTACCGCTGCGAGACCTACCCCTGCCCCACCCGCACAGACTGCTTCGTGTCACGTGCCACCGAGAAGACTATCTTTCTCAACTTCATGTTCAGCATTAGCGTGGGCTGCTTTGTGCTCAACATCGCAGAGCTGCACTACCTGGGGTGGGTCTACATCTTCCGCATACTGTGCTCCGCTTGCACTACCTGCTTCCAACCCGAGAGCCACCCTGTGGGGCTGTACGACCACCGGAACCCTCTGCTGCTGCAGCTGAAACACTCTCTGAGGGGCAGGCTGGTTCTGCAGACTCCCACAGCCATGGCCCAGGAGAAGGCTGGGGGCCACCTGCTCACTCACGTCCCAGCCATCTCCTTTGAGACCGACTCTACTGTGGAGTGCACCTCCAAGAGGACTCTGGAAGAGAGGGACCGGGCAAAGGTTAAACTGGCCAACATGGCCAAGATGGGAAGGATCAAGAAGTCTTGGCTTTGAAATGCCCATTATGTGTGATTATCGAATTTAGCATTTTCTACTTTTGAAACAACAATGGGAAAGACAGGGTTTATAGCATATGTTGCTCAGATTGGGCTTTGAGAAAACAATGGGAGAATGAAAGTGTACTCCTGATTCAGAGAGAAAGATCCAACTTCATCATCCATACCATTGTTTAAATTACATAAAAGAACATTCAAACTGTTCCTGAGTTTCGAAAGACAGAGAAAGGAAAACGTCATTATCTTCAGTCTGTTCACACCTGTCCACAATCTCAGGGTTCTTCAATACAAACACACCTGTTTCAGAAAACCTGATCACTTTCACATTCTAACAATGTTTGTAGGATACTTTTCAATAACTCAATAACTGTACGTGTTGAAACCATACATAGCTGGTAACTTGAGCTCGACAGAGTACTTGAGCTCGGCAGACTAGTTTTGACCTGTGTCCAGACGCAGTCATTTATGTTGTCTGAAGGCAATTTGTCTCTTACAACAATAGTATTTTTCTGAATAATCTAATCTGATTGACTGGTAGGTAGTCACTAGCTATTTGTAGCATGTGTGCCTCTTTTTATTGATATTTGCATGGTGTGTATGTGTATAGATGTTAAGTAATTAATGTTAAAATGATCCAAGGGTTTTTAACTGAAATGTTGATAGTTGGTGTCTCAATCTCAGACATTTGCGCTCATATTTGTAAATAGTATTTAAAAAACGGCAGAATCAAACAGTATTGGAATAGTGACTTGTATTTTGCATCTAGAAGTGTAAGAATTTTAGATGAATGCCATTTCATCAGTCACATGTTGCACTGTTTGATAAGACAGGGTACGGAAAACCTCCATCTTAATGAGTTTAGTTGTGAGTTTGACATTTGACCACAAGAGGTCACTAAATTACTATAAATTATCAAACAGGGTTGTGCTGAAAATCAAATGAACCACAGCCAAATAAATTATTTGTAACTAAGAGTAAGATTAAAAAAGACATGTATTACTTACTTTCTTGATAAAATACATTTTAAAATGTAAATATATGTGATTTCTGAGTATGTAGTGCACATATCTGTTGAAGGCCCAAAGCAGACGTTTTTATATAATATAATAATTTCTGGGTAACAATTAAGTACCTTACTGTAATAGATTACAATTAATGGTCAAAAATGTATTTTTTGCAAAAGAAACTTTCTCAAACAAGAATTTTGCTAGGACTGTCTGGGAGTGGTCAATGTGGAGGGGAAAATGAAAAGTAGCTGTTATTGGCACTCTCTTTGTCATTGGTCTATAAACCAATTTACACATAGTGATGTCCCCATGGAAAGCCACAACTCTCACCCATGCAAACCTGCTGAATAGAAGGTGCTGTATAGATATGGGAAACACTCTTTTATCGAAGTGAATTTTTCATAGCAGGTTAGGAGAACTTACACAGCAGGTTAGGATAATTAATGTTGCAGGTTAGGAAACTGAGGTTAGGGGTAGGAAAAGGGTTAGGGTTAGCGAAAATGCTCTCTAAACCTGCTACGAAAATGACTTTGCATTGAAGTGCTATGAAAAGAGTGTGTCCCTGCTCAGGTGTTGCATGCATCAATCAATGGTTGTGTGCCAAGTCATCCACTGTGTCATCGACTGACAGATTGCTATAACATATGATGTGGTTCGCTGACACACAAAATACCTATCCAGGCGGTGTAAGATCTGGCAAGTGTCAGCAAGGCATTGGCAGAGGAACATGCTCTGTATTTTCAACCAGAACTATCAGGAAGCAACCCTGATCACATTTGTGTTGTACAATATGATATACATTTATTTTGACTTCACAGGGCCTTTAAATGTGGGCAAACAAGTTTTCAGCATTCAAACTAATTTACCCAGTCAGATTCAGCACCACGGACAGTGAAGATCAGAATACCTGCGATCTGACGATCAGAACAACAGTGCTATTTTAAGTGATTTTAAGACACCCAAAGTCAATTTAAATACACAAGAAAATCTGCAGGATAAAAAGCAATAAAATCAAACAATCAAATAAGTAAGCAGACTATATTAAAGTGCACTAAACATGATGACAGACTAACTAGGGACGTGAATTTAACAGAGGTTAAAACTAAAACAACAGAATCTGGGTAAATATGTGTGAAGAGGTGTGGCTTTAGTGTGGATAGTAGACTAGTAGGCCTACGCTATTTTTGCACTGTAAACACTTTTTTTTTTAAAGCGTTGTGTTTTCCCAGATTCATAGTGTTATGCAGCCCAGGCCTATCTAGGAAGGCTGGGAATAAACTGTTTGCTCACAGCATTACATGGTGACTTGGGCAACATAAACACTTAAAATCTGTGGATTAAAGTTAATAGTAATCAAAGCTAATTTCACCACGAAAGGATGTGCAATCGAAATGTGATCGAAATGGATGAAGAAGACAAGGTAATTCTAGTGAGTTAATAAAATGACACGGTGTTGCCTGTCAGCGTTGTTACTGCCTCCACCCACAGGCCCGGGGTTTAGTGGCGCTGGCATACGCGCTCGCCTCTGCACTGAAGGAGCCACGGGACGATTCAGCGTTGCAGCCCTCACTTTCTCCCGCTACAGTATGGCCTACAATAACATATTTGGTGGGGTTTGGCAGCCAATAATAGAATTTGATTAGGACTAAATCAAATAATAAAACGACATTGAAATGAATATTATTATAAAATATTTCCCAGAAGATGTTGACTAACGTCTAAGATTTTAGGTTCAACCTAAGGCCGACTAGGACAGATCAATCATCTGGATCCTAAACAGTAGGCCTACATGTCACACCTAAGTAAACCCACAAGAGAGACAATATTGCAAAGGCAGGACCACGTTTCTGTGTTTTGACCAATGATTGGTTTTGACCTGCCGAGAGTGATACAATTATTATTAGTGTAATTGTTCGATTGTAGGGGTAGGCTATCGAAAACGTTTGACGGGGAAATTTCTCTCAATATTAGCTAGTTCTACTGAGTGGGCAAGGAACCTTTCCCGCGCTCTTCCTAAAAATACCATTTGTGATGTCATAAAGGTCTAACATTTCATGACGTAGCATGTAGCCCTAAATTACAGTCCCTGCCTGCAATACTGTCCTCATTCTCGACTTGAACTCAACTTGAATGTAACCAACACAGGCAAGGACATGCTTTTCGATATATAAAATAGCTTGAATGGATGAAGAAAAGGTAAGCTAAATGACTTCATATAATATTGGGGGAAAGTAAAAAAAGAAAAAAGTAATCTAAGCTGATATTTCTTGTATAAAGTTATAACATATTGTAAAACGAATGTACCATTCTCTATAAAGTCACCAGCTTAGCACTGATATGGCTGTAGCTCGATTTATGATGTCCACTGCAAAGATCTACTCTGACATTGACCTATTATTACCTATTGGAATGTCTGTCCTTCAGGTAGTACAGAGGGAGGATGGTGATCCTCAGAGGGAAGGAAAGGAAGTTGTTGAGGAAGAACAGGTGGCCACGCCCAAGGAGGAGGCCAAGAAGGGAAGGAAGGTAAGATAGCATGAGTGACATAGCACATAGGCCTACTGGGCTACACTCTGCACCTGATAGCAGGCCTACCATAGAGATCTATATATCTCTATGATAATAACATAGCCGTTTTCAAAACGTGTTTTAAGAGCTGCTTTGACCTGGCCCATAGCCTATTCATAAATTGTCTCAGAGTAGGAGTGCTGATCTAGGATCAGTTTTGCATTTTGAATCATAATGAATACAATTATTTGGGCAAGGTTGAGCCCACACCTTATCTGATGCACTTTATGTATACGGGCCCTGGTGTTACATATCTGCCATCATTTGAGGTCTGGAATCTGTTCTGTTCTATCCTAGGCAAAAAGGAAGAGTAGTGGCAAGAAGTCAAGGAAGCTGGGCACCGACAACGATGCAGGTCAGAGATGTACCTCTGTAGCACTACATTGTTTCTCTATTCTGTCTGTGATGTGCAGGTTGTGCTATCAATTTCAATAAAACTGTAGTCTACTGTAAGAAAGGTTACATAGATAGCTTTATTCAAATAGGCCTATTCTAAAACAACGAAATCAGAGTATTAAGAGATAAAACGTAAAACGTCTGATTGCTCTTTAATTCTGTTTCTACTTCCTCTACGGCAATCACATCTTTAGTCTCCAGGAATAAACACCTGGATAGAGGATCTGTAATTGAGCTCCTGGAGACGAAAGCTGTTAAGGCTGCATTCGGCCCAGGCAACAAGGATGAGATGGAATACTCCTACCCAATCCTGATCTCATTCCTGCGCAATCTTACTGATGAGTATGTTCAAAGTTTTTCTGTAACTTCACATGTTCAACATTTATGAAATCTTATGCAGTGGGAACTAAACACTAACTAAAACACTTATTTTTTTTATTTTCTAGGCAGTGGGAAGTGATCTACAAAGGACTGAAAAACCCTGTAAATTTCCCTATCTGCCTTTGACCTTTGATGTGTCAATAATCTGTTGAATTCAGAGATTAGCCATCAAGTTATATTATGTTATTCATGTTAATTTCTCTGTCAGACTTCATCAAACTTTGAATTCAGTCACAGACAAGAATAACAATGTTGATCAAATTAATTCTTTTTGATCTAGAATACTTTACATCACAGTTCCATTGAAAAGCCTGTTTTTGTTCTGTTTGTTCAAAACAGATGACAAAGGAACAGCTTGCCAAACTGTGCAAGACTATTGTAACCTTCATCACACAGACCACCCTGCAGATCCTGCTGCCAGCCCTGGCCCGCGTACTGGGGGCGAAGGACTTTGCTGACGACGACACTGACTCACCCAAGAGGGGTGGCAGTGCAAGATCCTTTGCTGCCTTTGATCAGGAAAGACTGGAGCTCATCCAGGAAGTTAGATATCTGGCAAAGAAAATGTATAAGGGTGGCACAGGGGCTCAACATCTCAGGTCCCTAACACCCTCTTCTAAGAGGTATGTTCCCCTCAAGGTTTTCATGTATGGATTTCACCAAGATCATCTATCCCAGTGTTAACCAATGCATTTTACGCTTTCTGATGTAGTACAAAATGTAATGTATCAGCCTTTGAGCATATTCGAATTAATGAGCATGAAAAGCGATCAAAAGGACATGTAGATATTTAGAATACTAAAATTACAACGCTTGACCGATTTGCCAAGTTCAGACAGGAATTATCATACTTTGCTTGTTCGTTTTAAAGTTCCCAGACCTCAGTGAAAGTCCACCTGGGAATGTCAGAGGCCAGAATCATCAAAAGTGTCCAGGAGCAACTGTCTGGTCATAAGATCCTGTCCTCTTGCCCACCTGAGCTGACCGTTGGTCTTATCAAGGTGGTGGTTGAACAGCTTAACTCTGCCCTCTCTGTGACCATCAGCAGAGCCATTTCAGGGCGGTCTTCCCCTATTTCTTCTGGTACCCAGGCCGCTGAACAGATGGTCAACATGGTCCAGAAATGTTTTGATGATCACGCCACTCCAGAGGATCAGAGCTCCACCTCTGAATTAGAGTTGTGCATTCCACCTGCAACAGAAGAGGTGATGACTGTTATCGCAGACATGGTGGGTGAATTGGAAAAAGAAGATCCGGAATTGGCTAAGGTGCTTCGAGAAGTGGCTGTGAAAGTTAAAATGTTGGCATCTGGCAGTGACCTTGTAGTGGAGCACCTGGATGTTGAAGACTCTCCTGTTCCAGAGGAGCTGAACATAATATGTACATCTTGCAAAGCAATGATGCAAAATATTGGTCCTCTGTTTAGTGCAAAGTTCAAGACCAAAGCCTCAAAGGCTGTGAGTGAAATTCTTGTGAGAAAGTTTATGAGCGATATCTCTGGTATGGTTCAACCTTCTCATTCGTTTAGTACCACTCCAAGCTTGATGAATGCATCTAGCCCATCTGACAGGATCCTTGATTCTGCGGCCACTGAGCTCCTACAGACCAAAGTAGATTCTGAGGCATCAAAAATAATTGATAACTTTGTTGAAGGTGTCAAGGACATTGTGCAGTATGCTGAATTAGATCAGTCAACAAGCACCCTGAGAGAAACCCAAGTGGGACACTGTACGACAAAGCAGAAACCCTTCCATGCAGCTCGTAGACTCTGCGACAGACTTCAGGCAAAGCTGAAGGCATTGTTCCTCAGAATGGGTGGAGCTCCAGTCCAAGGGGAAGAACTTATGGAAAAAGCTGACTCCAGTGCTGTGCTTCTGGAGCATACTGGCTCCAGTGATCTGCCTGTTTCAATCCTGAGCTTGCCTTCACCATGTAGGAGTGAATCCTCTATATCAGAACGCAGTTCATCTTCTTTATCTGATGGACGTGATTCAACTGACTCTGTAGAAGAGAAAACAACAGACCAACCTGAAACCAGTAAGAGCGAGGCATTACTGCAAGTGGTCAACTCAACAGGACTTGGTGCTCTCCGTAAATGCCAAAGTGAGAACTCTCAACCATTACTGTCTCTCTGTGATTACAACCTGGTGCCCTGCACCAAAGAGGTCTTGTCCCAGATTGTGACCATGTATAGGTCAGAGGTGGCAGATTTGGAATGCACATCATCTGTTGCAGACTCCCTTGAAGTCTGTGGCTTTATGGACAGTGTCATGTCTTATCTAGAAGACATGCCTGTGTCTGGTTCTTCATGGTTGGAAGGATTAAGAGATACTCCAGCCTCAGTCATTGAGAAACTCTCCAGTGAGGAGTTCCAGATGAACGCTACCAACGAAGTGCGAAAAATACTGATCGAATCAGTCAGTAGCTTTCCCAGCAAAGTCAGTTCCAGCCAGCCAGATTCTCAGATGTTGCCAGCAAAATCAACAATTTCCTTGAGGCATACAGATTTAACTGCTTTTGAAATCGTTGGATCAATTACAAATGACATGAAGAGCCTTTTCCCACCCACAGAGTCTTCTACTACTCTATGTCAGGCAGACTCTATGCTTCAACAGAGTGATGAGAAAACCTCAGAGTACACTGAGGCCACACCCAAAGGCTCCCAGTCTGGTTTGGAAGTATCTGAGAAGAAGATCTGGACAACTGCAAAGACTATTTACCACAATGTGAAGACAAAGATGAGGAATTATTTTGCATGGCAAAAGCAAGCCAAAGCAACAACAGCTCAAGCCAAAAAGACCCTCAGCCATATTCTGGTTTCAATTCAGAAAGAGATGTCAAAATCTGACCAAACGGTGACTGCAGGAGCGCTTTTACAAATAGAGAATGTGGTTGGAATGATGCTGAAGGATGTTGAAAAGGTAAGCATTGAATGTGGTGAGGAACTGATCTATCAAACGCCACAGCGTTCTTCCTCCTCGTTGTCATCCTCATCTGCCAGATCACAGAAGTCAGAGTGGGAATTTACACTCCCTGGCACTCCCATCTCTTCTGATTTACCAGAGAGTAGTACTCAGCCCATTGTGAGATGCTCAGTCATCGACATGGGCAAATCTACTAAGCCAAAAACATCAGTGTGTGATGCCAGGGAAAGCATGTCTGCAATAGTGGATACCATCATAAAGGAGGTACATCCAGAGGAAGAAGGGGAGGTTGCATTCCACCCTGATCTAACAGCTGCAATAGCAAGACTGGAGGAGCTCATATCTCAGGGTAGGATTGGTGCTCTCTCCCGTGATCTTACTCACCAAGTCAACCGCATCATTTCTGAGAGCAACTTGACCCCTCTGGTTCTGACAGTGGCGGCTGGAAAGAGTGCATCCGATACAGTCTTTACTAAGCTGAAGAGGAATGACAGGAAGGCGGGGAAGCCCACAGCTTACGAGCTGGTTCAGCTGTTTGCAGAGGAGTCTGTGAAGCGCCTCCTGCTTCCTAGCCTTGTGCCCTCTATAGCTTCAATGAGTTGGACTCAGGGAGTTAGTGTGACGGATAGCGTATCTGAAGATAGGATTTCATGCTCTTTTTCTACATCAGCATTTAGTGACACAGTCAGCCTGTTTACCAAAGTAATGATAAGCCAGGTCATGGACTCTGTGGTTTCTGATGCACAAAGCAGAGGGTCATCTCCAACCGGAACTGTAACTGATATAGGCAGTCTACTGAGTGGTAAGTCCTACCCTCTGCCATCTTTCTCCGCCATTAGCATGGCAACAAGTGAGACCTCCAATGCTGCACGAGGCTTTGAGGCCAACATTGATGCTGAGGAAAGGGATACCATCAGTTGTTTCGGTGTACCTCAGAGCATTGTTTGTGATCAGAATTCAACCAGCCCGGTTGTTGTCTCGCTTTCAACCCCATCCACTGATAACTTAGGCGGTGATGATGACTTCACCGGCCTCATCAGCATGTTAGTGGTGAGACTTCTGTCAAAAATCCAAACCCAAACTGATCTGTACCCAGTTGACGTCACATGCACGTCACAAGACCTGATTCCAAAGGTTATAGCTGCCTTCTGTGCATGGTCAGACTGCTCTGAGACCCAAGCTTATCCCAAGAACCTGAAGAGTCATAAAGTATACAGCACCGTCTACAAACATCTGCTGAAGGAGTTTGGCTCAGAGAAAATACTCCAACTGGCCGTGTCGACTCAGGACTCCACATTCAATAGGATTCTTGTGAAGTCATTGAGCAAGGAGCTTCTCCACAGTAGTAACGAGGCATCAAGAGCAGCCTCAAGAACATCTTTCGAAGCCACCAGGCCTGAGGCTCTTCCCATGGCTGAGGATGTGAAGGCTACCAGAGGGAAGCTGTCTTTCCTACAAAGGCTTGCCAGACTGAAATTCGACTTAAAGGTACATCACACTTATTTAAGTTAACAATTGTGTCAATGTGAGTCAACAATGCTATTTCGAGAAATTGTAAAACCATCCATTAATTCCAAAACCATTTATGAATCTTGGTGTGCTGGTGTGTAAGATGTGCTTGTTAGTACCATGAGATTGTTCAGCTGTGACTGTTGTTTTGACATGTATTTGTCTTAGCCATTCATTATGGGGAACAAGAAGGATTCCAAGAAGAATTCCCGCCATTCTGAATCCAAAGACCAGACTACTGCTGAAGATATCACGTGTAAGTCCATACAGCAGGACATTTACTGTTTGAGATATTAGTGTACAAAGCTGTTATTGCAAAAATATTAAACCCTATATACAGTACATGATATATTATCGATAGTAATCTCTTTGGTAAAATTATTTATAGTTTCCCAATCTCAAGATTCTGGTTCTCATTTATTTGTGAAAGTAATAATGAGTTGAAACTAAGAATACAATATAACATAATTTCTAAATTAAAGTGCATGTCAACTTTCTCTCTTCTGTTGCCCAACATAGTGGCACATCCTGCCACATTTGGACTCCCAGAGGGTCTTCCCTCCACCTCTCAACAGGAGAAGCCTCGCAAACGTCCCCTTCTAATCAGGATGTTTTCCGCCATCTCCATAGGCCTATCCAAGCCATTCAAACGGTTTTCAAAGCAAGCTTAATACAACGATTTCCTTTAATACAGTAATATTTGCATTGAACTGATGGCCTTTGTCTTATTTTGTGTTGCCCTGTTAACACATTTGATTAGAAAATGCATTGATTTTTAGGTTAGTTTATTATGCAGTCATAGTCACGGTGTAGGCTAAACAGAGTAATGTTGTCCTGAATACTGTATAGTACATGCCCCCCACACACACACACACACATACAGACCCTGGCATTAGTGTGATTAATGGAACATACACATAGTACTTCAGATATGTCCCACATCCAACATTCAACCAGATATCAATGATTCAGTGTAAAATACATGTGCTGTAAAATAATCCGTACTTAATTTCCAACCAATAGAATAATACATGATGCAGGACACTCAGTTTAAGGGAATGAACTGGTTTAACTTCTCAAACAGAAACACTCACATTTCCATTTTCTGTGGATTGCCTACGTTTACATGTTATGTATGCTAGTGTGACCTTTGACCTGTAGATGGCAGTAAAGGTCTACTTTTGCTGCAGATCCTCTTCTAAAGCACAAACCTCTCTGGACAAGTAGCCTACACATTTGTCCCTAGTGAGAGAGAGTGTGTGTGTGTGTGGCAAAAAAATACTTAATATTGCACTACACTTTTATTTTACAGATTCATTTTGCATTCTGTAGCATAGCACAGCTATAGTTTTTTCAAATGCACCTGCAGCATGTTTCTGCCTACATATGCTTTTCTGCGTGACTTGTGTTGTGAGAGGAGAACCAGAATTCAAACATAAACTCCTGGATTACATTTTATAATATTGTTAGATATTTTTTGTAACATGTGGTAGCATACATGTTTCACACGGTAGCAAGTCAAGCTAGTTAGTTAGATGTAACAACATTACATTATATGGCCAATGTTTGTGTGTGTCCTCTTAGCTCTTACCTTCGACATCAACAAGCGACGTACGGGTATCTTTGCTCTGCAATCTCCTATCCCCATTGGTTTCACTGGGAAGACTTCCGGTGGTGTGTCATGGCGGTGTGGTAAAGCTTGCTCAAAGGGAACAATAACCAATCCGTACTGTCTTCAGACGGCGGGGTTGGGACTTATTTCAGGCTTAACATCGCCACGAACGTCCACATTCGTATTGGAATTGCAAGCAGTCATCCGCGGTTTCCATCCGCTCGGCCATGGCGGCACATAAACCAGTGGAATGGGTTCAGGCCGTGATCAGCAGATTCGACGAGCAGGTAATATTATAGTGTTATGTTATACGAGTTCGAAGTGGGAGTAGTTAGCTATCTGCAACTGCAAGCAGTGACTCTTTTGTTGAGGGCTTGCACATGTAGATAGCTAATTTATTTATGTCACTGTAAATTGCTTTCTAGCTAGCTAGCTATAGATAGTAACTACTACGTTAGGACAAATATTTTTATATCTGTGTCAGGATGATGTGTAACAAAAGTGCAAGTTACTTTTAGTTACCTAGCTAGTAAGCTACCCATGTAACTAGCTAATATAGCTAGCTAGCCAGCTGAACATGCATTTTAATGGTGTATATATTTTGGGTGTTGGTATAGCTAACTCGGACTATTGGGAGTATTTGCACACAACGTCTAATATTGGCGAATTCTTCCTAGACAATTGGGGAAAATATAGGAAGTCATTTAACTTAGCTACCTAGCTAACTGTAAACAAATGAGAGGTGTGACTCCAACGTGCACTGATTGAAATGCAAAGTCTGTCACACGCAGTGGAAAAAAAGAACACACTCGTTGCATGCTGTCAGCCAACATTCATGTTACTGTCTGCCTGGGGAATCTGGATTTTCAACCTGAACATGTTTCTGCTCTGATGAAACGTTAAACGCTCAATAATAAGATCAAAAGCAACATGGATCCGTACAAATTGACAGACATCCGTTTGTTGTTCAATACCTACTTCCATAATTACTACATCCTTAAATTAAGATCTACGTAGTGTGAGTTTGTCTCAATCCAATATTTGAGCGTGCTTATGTGTTTGTGGTCACCACAGCAGCAGTCTACAAGGCTCGCCCAACTACAAGATTCTGGCAATTCTGGCAAAGTTTTATTCTTACCCAGAGTTGGATGAACTCGTGGATACAATTTTTAGATCTGCGTGCAGTATGAAGGAAGTTAGAGGTAGTTCCGAGAGCCGATGCTGACTAGCATTTGTACAATGACTGAAGGCTACAGGTACACTAAATCAAAATAAAATTGTATTGGTCACATACACATGGTTAGCAGATGTTAGTGCGAGTGTAGCGAAATGCTTGTGCTTCTAGTTCCAGACAGTGCGGTAATATCTAACAATTCCCCAACAACTACCTAATGCACACACATCTAAAGGGGTGAATGAGAATATGTACATATAAGTACATGGATAAGCGATGGCCGAGCGGCATAGGCAAGGTGCAGTATATACATGTGTTATGAGCAATGCAAGATATGTAAACATCATTAAAGTGGCATTGTTTAAAGTGACTAGTGATCCATTTATTAAAGTGTCCAGTGATTGGGTCTCAGTGTAGGCAGCAGCCTCTCTGAGTTAGTGATGGCTATTTAACAGTCTGATGGCCGATCAAGATCAAGGTTTTAAAATGCTCCAGCTGACTTGTTGGAAAGTGTATGTTGTTGCTTGACAGCTGATATGTCTGTAAAGCAGCTTTGGGTCTCAATTTTATCCAAACTGAGCTTTGTCTGTTTTGGTCATCAAAGACCACCGCCAAAGGGACTGAAACAAATGGTTCTTGCAACCATGCTGCAGTGCAAGCAGTGCTGCCAGAAACTCCTCACCTTCTTTAAACTCCTTTGTGTGAAAGCTGTGTTACAAATAAACTTTAAAAGGGTTTGCGCTATGCAGTGGTTTGTATTTAGACTAAACATGCATAAGTGCCATTGCGCACTGGGCAACTGCCCTCAACTCCAGTACAACTTCAGGTATAAGACTCTGTCTCATACCTCATTTTCTTTGCCTTTTGAAAGGGGATATCAGCACTTTGTGTGCAGTTTGGGTAGGTTCTGGGCCTCAGGTTCAGAGGCTACGGAGGGACTCTGTAGCACAGAGTGGTGATTGTATTCAGGCTTAGCAGCTCTGCTCGGCTTATTACAGTTTGATGAAAGTGTAATAAGGGATTAAATCCACCTCGTGTTGTTAAGACCATTTAGAAGCCTCCAAGTCATAGGATTGAATGTGTTGGCTTTATCAGGTTGGAGTTCATAGTCAGAATCACATTTTCTGTGTGAACCTTGCTTATTTTGCCCAAAAACCTACCCAGTGTCCAGAAACAATGAAAGTGTTCTGAACAATAAGTCTAAATCACAGTTGAATGCAACTTCAGATTCCTAAATCTTTTGGTTGTAATGCATGTCATAAAGCTACCACAGAGAGGAAGAGTGAGGTTGGTGGATGCCAATGTGATGTACTAGATTAATGAGAAATAAGAACCTCAACCTAGTAGTATTGGTCATTACAGCATCAGCCCAGAAAGATATGAAGCAGGGATGGGCCTGTGTGGACTGTGCGCTCAAGTTCAGACACCTGACTATTCTCCTACCCCCTATCTTGGGACTTTCATTCCCAGGCCAAGGTTTCTCCCTGAGGGGCCCCAGTAGTAGAGAGGATCCAGCTAGTAAGCAGTCCTAGGCCATGAGCCTCTTCCTTAGCATGGATGCATGTCTGAACCTAACTGTTTCCTTAACCATGATTAGGCCTACAACAGTGTAGTCTCCACTTACCATACTCCCAAGCTTTGTTCATTACTTGGCTGTTGGGGAAGCCTGGAAGTGGAAATCGAGGCTAACAACATCCTGGCTCTGTTGCCCCACGACTATGCCAGGGCCTGAAGGAGAGCCGGAGCCACATCAAAGAGGAGTGCTCCATGCAGAAAAGTTCACTTCTCAACTGTGCTGCCGCTTATTGCTCATTAACATTCCAGGCTTGATGTGCTCTGCATACAAGATCCAAGATGGCGTAGCAGTAAGGCGTGTTTGTTTTCGTCGCGTGTAAATATTCCGTTTTTTTTTGTATACATTGAAATATAATTAAATCAATTTTTTCCATTTTTGAATTATATATACTTTCCTGCAACCTGCCTCACCCTATGTGATGAGGCGGGTTGAAGCTAGCCATCAGAAGCTAGTCGGCTAATTAGCTACTAGCTATTTAGTCATTGTTAGCCACTGCTAGCGGTCTTTACCTATAGCTCAGACACCAGACGCTTTAGCCCGGATAATACCTGCCAGTTTGCACAGCGCAATATCAGCCCTGAGCATATCGGACTGCTTTTTTTTCTCCACTACATCACTGGATTCCTTCAGCAAGCTCTGGACCAGTACACCGGATCATCGCAGCAAGCTAGCTGCTACCAAGGGGCTATTGTCTCCCGGCTAGCAAACGAAGTACACCAACTACAATACCTCTCTTGCCAAATGGCCTGGACCCTTTTTCGACACGGAGCCCCGCCGAACCATCACGACTGGTCTGCTGACGTAATTCAGCCGATGTGCGCTCAACCGGCCTCTGCGTTGTGGATGTTGGTGAAGATCCATCTGCTAGCCCTGGCCGCTATCTTCCTAAACAGAACGGCTCCCTGTTTCATCGATTGATGCTCATTGGACCCTATGATCACTCTGCTACACAGCTGATACTTACTGGACTGTTCATTAACACGGTACTTCATTTTGTTTATCTGTCGGCCCCAGCCTCGAACTCTGGCCCTGTATGTAGCTAACTGACCCTCTCTGCCCATTCATCGGCATTTACTCGTTGTTGTTGTCTTAGGTGTTTACCCGTTGTTGTCTCTCCTGTTGTTGTCTTAGCTCTCCCAATCAACACCTGTGATTGCTTTATGCCTCTCTCTAATGTCAATATGCCTTGTATACTGTTGTTTAGGGCAGCTCTCATTGTTTTATTTTACTGCGGAGCCCCTAGTCCCGCTCAACATGCCTCAGATAGCCTCTTTGTTCCACCCCCCTACACATGCGGAGACCGCACCTAGCTTAACTGGTGCCTCCAGAGATGCAACCTCTCTCATCGTCACTCAATGCCTAGGTTTACCTCCACTGTACCCGCACCCTACCATACCATTGTCTGTACACTATGCCCTGAATCCATCCTAACATGCCCAGAAATCTGCTCCTTTTATTATCTGTTCCCAAGGCAATAGACAACCAGTTCTTATAGTCTTTTTGCCGTACCCTCATCCTACTCCTCCTCTGTTCCTCTGGTGATGTAGACGTTAACCCAGGCCCTGTGTGTCCCCAGGCACTCTCATTTGTTGACTTCTGCAGCCGTAAAAGCCTTGGGTTCATGCATGTTAACATCAGAAGCCTCCTCCCTAAGTTTGTTTTACTCACTGCTTTAGCACACTCCGCCAACCCTAATTTCCTAGCCGTGTCTGAATCTTGGCTTAGGAAGGCCACCAAAAATGTTGAAATTTCCATCCCCAACTATAACATTTTCCGTCAAGATAGAACTGCTAAAGGGGGCGGAATTGCAATCTACTGCAGAGATAACCTGCAGAGTTCTGTCATACTATCCAGGTCTGTGCCAAAACAATTCGAGCATCTAATTTAAAAAATGAATCTCCAGAAATAAGTCCCCTCACTGTTGCCGCTTGTTATAGACCCCCCTCAGCTCCCAGCTTTGCCCTGGACACCATTTGTGAATTGATTGCCCCCCATCTATCTTCATAGTTCGTACTGTTTAGGTGACCTAAACTGGGACATGCTTAACACCCCGGCCGTCCTACAATCTAAGCTAGATCCCCTCAATCTCACACAAATTATCAAGGAACCCACCAGGTACAATCCTAAATCTGTAAACATGGGCACCCTCATAGATATCATTCTGACCAACTTGCCCTCTAAATACACCTCTGCTGTCTTCAACCAGGATCTCAGCGATCACTGCCTCATTGCCTGCGT
This sequence comes from Brachymystax lenok tsinlingensis, assembly GCA_030435695.1. Classification (NCBI taxonomy): domain Eukaryota; kingdom Metazoa; phylum Chordata; class Actinopteri; order Salmoniformes; family Salmonidae; genus Brachymystax; species Brachymystax lenok. Next base: position 26,350,213 of record CM059794.1, read on the forward strand.
CCGTTATGGTTCCGCGGTCAAACGACCACCCCTCATCACTGTCAAACGCTCCCTAAAACACTTCTGCGAGCAGGCCTTTCTAATCAACCTGGCCCGGGTATCTTGGAAGGATAGTGACCTCATCCCGTCAGTAGAGGATGCCTGGTTGTTCTTCAAAAGTGCTTTCCTCACCATCTTAAATAAGCATGCCCCTTTCAAATTTAGAACTAAGAACAGATATAGCCCTTGGTTCACTCCTGACTTGACTTTCCTTGACCAGCACAAAAACATCCTGTGGCGAACTGCACTAGAATCGAATAGTCCCTGCCATATGCAACTTTTCAGGGAAGTCAGGAACCAATATACACAGTCAGTTTGGAAAGCAAAGGATATCTTTTTCAAACAGAAATTTGCATCCTGCAGCACTAATTCCAAAATATTTTGGGATTACTGTAAAGTCCATGAAGGATAAGAGCACCTCCCAGCTGCCCACTGCACTGAGGCTAGGAAACACTGTCACCACCGATAAATCCACGATAATTGAGAATTTCAATAAGCATTTCTCTACGGCTAGCCATGCTTTCCACCTGGCTACCCCTACCCCGGCCAACAGCTCCGCAGCAACTGGACCAAACCCCCCGCTTCTCCTTCACCCAAATCCAGACAGCTGATGTTCTGAAAGAGCTGCAAGATCTGGATCCCTGCAAATAAGCTGGTCTAGACAATCTGGACCCTCTCTTCCTAAAATTATCTGCCGCCATTGTTGCAACCCCTATTACTAGTCTGTTCAACCTCTCTTTCGTATCGTCTGAGATTCCTAAAGATTTGAAAGCGGCCGCGGTCATCCCCCTCTTCAAAGAGTGAGACACTCTAGACCCAAACTGTTACAGACCTATATCCATCCTGCCCAAGTGAACAAACAGATCACCGATCATTTCGAATCCCACTGTACCTTCTCCGCTTTGCAATCCGGTTTTCGAGCTGGTCATGGGTGCACCTCAGCCACGCTCAAGGTCCTAAATGATATCATAACCGCCATCGATAAAAGACAGTATTGTGCAGCCCTCTTCATCGACCTGGCCAAGGCTTTCGACTCTGTCAATCACAGCATTCTTATCGGCATAGCCTTGGTTTCTCAAATGACTGCCTCGCCTGGTTCACCAACTACTTCTCAGACAGTGTTCAGTGTGTCAAATCGGAGGGCCTGTTGTCCGGACCTCTGGCAGTCTCTATGGGGGTGCCACAAGGTTAAATTCTTGGGCCGACTCTCTTCACTGTTTTATATCAATGATGTCGCTCTTGCTGCAGGTGATTATTTGATCCACCTCTACGCAGACGACACCATTCTGTATACATCGGGCCTTTGGACACTGTGTTAACAAACCTCCAAACGAGCTTCAATGCCATACAACACTCCTTCCGTGGCCTCCAACTGCTCTTAAATGCTAGTTAACTACTTAGGGAGCACTACCCGGTGAAATGTAAGGCGCCAAATTCAAAATCCAAAAGTTGAATTATTAAACATTCGTCAATATACAAGTGTTGCATAGCCATCAAAAGCTCTGATTCTTGGCAATATCACAGCGTTGTAAGATTTCAAAAAGGTTTTACGGCGAAAGCACAACATTTGATTGTTTGAGGATAGCCCCTCTCATATTTTATGCATTAGCATAAATCCATAACCAAAGCGGGTCTCATAAAACGCATTAAATCGCTAATATAAAATCCCTTACCTTTTGAAGAACTTCTGCTGAGGGCTTCCCAAGTGTCCAACAAAGACATCCAATGGTTCTTTTGTTAGAAAAAGTCATTTATTATATCCATAAATCTCCGTTTGGTTGGCGCGTTATGTTCATTAAATACAGCGTCCACTCGCCCATTGAACCGTGAAGAGAACACGTTCAACCTATACCTATACACTTGTCCAAGAACAATCAAACATCATTGATAATGTATCCTTAGGAACACTTATGTATATTTACTATAATATTTCAACCGGATTATAAACTGGACAATAGGAAAGGAAAAAACCACAGCGCGCGCGAGCCTGTGAACGCGCATCCTCTTTTTTTATTTTTATTTCACCTTTATTTAACCAGGTAGGCAAGTTGAGAACAAGTTCTCATTTACAAGGAACATAAGGCAATAAATAGGCCATGGTGGCAAAGTAACTACAGTATAGCAATTTAACACCAGAATGGTAAATGTGCAGTAGATGCATGTGCAAAGTAAAAATACTGGGGTGCAAAGGAGCAAGATAAATAAATGACTACGGTAGGGGATGAGGTAGTTGGTTGGGCTATGTACAGGTGCAGTGATCTGTGAGCTGCTCTGACAGCTGGTGCTTAAAACTAGTGAGGGAGATAAGTGTCTCCAATTTCAACGATTTTTGTAGTTCGTTCCAGTCATTGGCAGCAGAGAACTGGAAGGAAAGGCGGCCAAAAGAGGAATTTGATTTGGGGGTGACCAGTGAGATATACCTGCTGAAGCGAGTAATACGGGCTGGTGCTGCTCAGCGAGCTGAGATAAGGCAGGGCTTTACCTAGCAGGGACTTGTAGATGACCTGGAGCCAGTGGGTCTGGCGACGAGTATGTAGCGAGGGCCAGCCGACTAGAGCATACAGGTCGCAGTGGTGGGTGGTATAAGGGGCTTTGGTGACAAAGCGGATGGCACTGTGATAGACTGCATCCAGTTTGCTGAGTAGAGTATTGGAAGCTGTTTTGAAGATGACATCGCCGAAGTCGAGGATCTGTAGGATAGTCAGTTTTACTAGTGCAAGTTTGGCAGCATGAGTGAAGGAGGCTTTGTTGCGAAATAGAAAGCCGATTCTAGATTTAATTTTGGATTGGAGATGTTTAATGTGAGTCTGGAAGGAGAGTTTACAGTCTAGCCAGACACCTAGGTATTTGTAGTTGTCCACGTATTCTAGGTCAGAGCTGTCCAGGGTAGTGATGCTAGTCGGGCGGGCGGTTGAACTGTAGCGGACGGTTGAAAAGCATGCATTTGGTTTTACTAGCGTTTAAGAGCAGTTGGAGGCCACGGAAGGAGTGCTGTATGGCATTGAAGCTCGTTTGGAGGTTAGTTAACAGTGTCCAAAGAAGGGCCAGAAGTATACAGAATGGTGTCGTCTGAATAGAGGTGGTTCAGAGAATCACCAGCAGCAAGAGCGACATCATTGCTGTATACAGAGAAGAGAGTCGGCCCAAGAATTGAACCCTGTGGCACCCCCATAGAGACTGCCAGAGGCCCGGACAACAGGTCCTCCGATTTAACAGACTGAACACTTTTGGCAAAGTAGTTGGTGAACCAGGCGAGGCAATCATTAGAGAAACCAAGGTTGTTGAGTCTGCCGATAAGGATGTGGTGATTGACAGAGTCGAAAGCCTTGGCCAGGTCAATGAATACGGCTGCACAGTAATGTCTCTTATCGATGGCGGTTATGATATCGTTTAGTACCTTGAGCGTGGCTGAGGTGCACCCGTGACCAGCTCGGAAACCGGATTGCAAAGCGGAGAAGGTACGGTGGGATTCGAAGTGGTCAATGATCTGTTTATTAACTAGGCTTTCAAAGACTTTAGAGAGGCAGGGCAGGATTGATATAGGTCTATAGCAATTTGGGTCTAGGGTGTCACCCCCTTTGACACCCTAGACCCTAGATGACCGCAGCAGCTTTCCAATCTTTTGGGATCTCGGACGACACCAAAGAGAGGTTGAGCAGACTGGTAATAGGAGTTGCAACAATGGCAGCAGATAGTTTTAAAAAGAGAGGGTCCAGATTATCTAGTCCAGCTGATTTGTACGGATCCAGATTTTGCAGCTCTTTCAGAACATCTGCTATCTGGATTTTGGTGAAGGAGAAGCTGGGAAGGCTTGGACAAGTAGATGTGGGGGGGGCGGAGCTGTTGGCCGGGGTTGGGGTAGCCAGGAGGAAAGCATGGCCAGTGAGAGAAATGCTTGTTGAAATTTTCGATTATCATGGATTTGTCGGTGGTGACCGTGTTACCTAGCCTCAGTGCAGTGGGCAGCTGGGAGGAGGTGCTATTGTTCTCCATGGACTTGACAGTGTCCCACAACGTTTTGTAGTTAGAGCTACAGGATGCAAATTTCTGTTTGAAAAGCTAGCCTTTGCTTTCCTGACTGATTACGTGTATTGGTTCCTGACTTCCCTGAACAGTTGCATATCGCGGGGACTATTCGATGCAATAGCAGTCCGTCACAGGATGTTTTTGTGCTGGTCAAGGGCAGTCAGGTCTGGAGTGAACCAAGGGCTGTATCTGTTCTTAGTCCTACATCTTTTGAAAAGGGCATGCTTGTTTAAGATGGTGAGGAAGTTGCTTTTAACCTGTTAAGGCTAGGGTCCCCATTTTCTGAATTTTCGCCTGTCTGACGTGCCCAAAGTTAAATGCCCGCCACTCAGGGCCAGAAACTAGGATATTCACATAATTAGTACTATTGGATAGGAAACACTCTGAAGTGTCTAAAACCATTAAGATATAGTCTGTGGGTATACCAGAACAGATATAGCAAATTTCTAACCGGAATTCCTTTTTCTGTTGCCCTCCTCTCACTTTGAAGGCCTGGTAATATAAATCAATGGGGAATAGGACACAGATTGCAGTACCTATGGCTTCCACTGGATGTCAACAGTCTCTGGAAAGTGTCTGGAGGAAATAGCCCTGAGCAGATCCTTATAGAAGAAAAAAGACTACAGGAAGGGAAAAATGTAAACAACCGTCCACGTTCACGAGAACGTGAACGCGCCCAGCTTTCTTTTCCTTTTATAACATTTCAGTTACCATCCGTGTAAAATATGATCGCTATTATTCATAAAAGAATACATAAGGATGCATTATTAATGATATTTGATTTGTTTGTGAAAAGATAAGAGGTATAACTTGAACGCGATCCCTTCACTGTAAAACGGGCGTGTAGACTGACAATGCTTGGTGGAGTAGCTGAACATAACGTGCCAACAAAACTGAGATTTATGGATATAATGAATTACTTTTTCTAACAAAAGAACCATGGATTCTCTTGTTTGGACACTTGGGAAGCCATCAGCAGAAGTTATTTGAAAGGTAAGCGATTTATATTAGCTGTGATATGGACATTTTGAGAACCGAGCTGGATATGAATTTATGCTAAGGAGGAAAACATGTGAGGTACTAGCCTCAAACAATCAAATGTGGTGCTTTCGCCGTAAAGCCTTTTTAAAATCTGACAACGCAGTGATATTGCCAAGAAGCAGAGCTTTTGATGGCTATGCAACACTTGTATATCGAAGGCTGTTAAATATTACAAATTTTTATTTTGAATTTGCTGCGTTATGTTTGCTCTGAAAATGATCCCGCTAGCGGGATCCGTGCGCAGAGAGGTTAAAGAACGACCAGGCATTCTCGACTGACGGAATGAGGTCAATATCCTGCCAGGATACCCGGGCCAGGTCGATTAGAAAGGCCTGCTCGCAGAAGTGTTTTAGGGAGTGTTTGACAGTGATAAGGGGGGGTCGTTTGACCGCGGGCCCATAGCGGATGCAGGCAATGAGGCAGTGGTCACTGAGATCCTGGTTGAAAACAGCAGAGGTGTATTTGGAGGGCAAGTTGGTCAGGATAATGTCTATGAGGGTGCCCATGTTTACAGATTTAGGATTGTACCTGGTGGGTTCCTTGATGATTTGTGTGAGATTGAGGGCATCTAGCTTAGATTGTAGGACTGCCGGGGTGTTAAGCATATCCCAGTTTAGGTCACCTAACAGAACGAACTCTGAAGATAGATGGGGGGCAATCAATTCACATATGGAGTCCAGGGCACAGCTGGGTGCTGAGGGGGGTCTATAGCAGGCGGCAACAGTGAGAGACTTATTTCTGGAGAGATTCATTTTTTAAATTAGAAGTTCGAACTGTTTGGGCACAGACCTGGACAGTATGACAGAACTATGCAGGCTATCTCTGCAATAGATTGCAACTCCTCCCCCTTTGGCAGTTCTATCTTGGCTGAAAATGTTGTAGTTGGGTATGGAATTTTTGGTGGCCTTCCTAAGCCAGGATTCAGACACGGCCAGGACATCAGGGTTGGCGGAGTGTGCTAAAGCAGTGAGTAAAACAAACTTAGGGAGGAGGCTTCTGATGTTAACATGCATGAAACCGAGGCTTTTACGGTTACAGAAGTCAACAAAAGAGAGGGCCTGTGAATAGGTTTGGTGCTGAGGGCTACAGGGCCTGGGTTTACCTCCACATCACCCGAGGAACAGAGGAGGAGCAGGATGAGGGTACGGCTAAAGGCTATCAAAACAGGACGTCTAGTGCGTTGGGAACAGAGAATAAAAGGAGCAGATTTCTGGGCGTGGTAGAATAGATTCAGGGTATAATGTGCAGACAGGGGTATGGTGGAGTGAGAGTACAGTGGAGGTAAGCCCAGGCACCGAGTGATGATAAGAGTGGTTGCATCTCTGGAGGTGCTGGTAATACTGGGTGAGGTCACCGCATGTGTGGGAGGTGGGACAAAGGAGGAATCTGAGGCATGTAGAGTGGGCCTAGGGGCTCCACTGTAAACTAAAACAATGATAACTATCCTAAACAACAGTAAACAGGGCATATTGACACTTGACAGAGACATAAAGCAAGGCATTATGCAAACACAGGTGTTGGTTGGGAGAGCTAGCTAGGACAACAAAGGGTAAGACCGCAAGGCTAGTCAGCTAAGACAACAACAACAGGTAAAATTGGCGATGAATGGGCAGAGGGTTGGTTAGCAACACACAGGGCCTGAATACGCAGCTGGGGCCGACAGATAAATACACAATGGAGTACCGTGATTAATGAATAGTCCTGCAGGTATCAGCTATGTAGCCGAGTGATCATAGGGTCCAGTGAACAGAAATAGATGGGGCAGGGGGGCGCCGCGAAGTAGTCGTTACTACGCCGGCACGCCAGAGACACTGCGTTTAAAGTTAAGAGTTAGCAGGCCGGGGTTGGTAGAACCGTCTGCTCCGACGGAGGCCGGTTGCAGGCGGAGCGGATGGAGTAAACGTCGGTAGACCAGTCGAGGTGGTACGACGGGGCGTCGTGTCGAGAGGGATCAAGCCAGATGGCGAGAGAGGTATTGTTGCTAGCCGGGAGATGCGCCTGGGTCGCGGCTAGCTGGAGCTGGCTCTGGGGCTGGGGCGTTAGCCACTAGAGCCACTCGGTCACTCAGTGGCAGCTAGCTAGCTGTGGAGATCAGGTGTAGTGGTCAAGGGTTTACGGCAGGGATCCGGCGTTGTGGTGGAGAAACAGTCCGATGGTGGTAGGCTGGCAAGTATTATCCGGGCTAAAAAAAGTCTGGTGTCTGTGCAGTAGGTTAAAGGCCGCCAGCGTTGGCTAACAGTGACTGAAATAGCTGGTTAGCTCGCTAGCTCCCAATGGAATTCAGTCTAAAAAGGTCTAAAAAATAGCGGTTAGGTAACACATTGGGTGAGGCAGGTTACCGGAAGGTATATTTAATATAAAAATGGAAAAGAGATTGAAAATAAAATTTAAATATATACAAAAAAGACTAAAAATACAAAGTACACGAGGGGACGAACAAAAACACGTCTGCACTGCTACGCCATCTTGGATTTTCTGTTTACATCCGTTTACATCCGATGACTAGTTCGAAATTCTTGTTCTATTACCATCCAGAGCAACCTAACATCACCAAACACTGTCTAGAGACTGTTGACATCCAGTGGAAGCAATAGGTACTGCAATCTTACTCCCATATATGGCTGTTTTCAATAGGGAGGGGTTTAAAATGAGGCAATGTGTCAAAAACACTTTTTCCAGGACAGAAATTCCTCGGGTTTTTGCCTGCTATATCAGTTCTGTTATACTCACAGACAATATTTTAACACTTAGAAACTTCAGAGTGTTTCCTATCCAATAGTGCTAATTATGTGCATATCCTAGTTTCTGGGCCTGTGGCAGGCCTTTTACTTTGGGCACGCCAGACTCTCCAAAACCGACACCTCAGCTGCCGCTCCCTAAGAAGCTAAACGAAATGCATGCTCTTCAACCGATCGCTACCCGCCCGCCGACTAGCATCACTACTCTGGACGGTTCTGACTTAGAATATGTGGCCAACTATAAATACCTAGGTGTCTGGTTAGACTGTAATCTCTCCTACCAGACTCATATTAAGCATCTCCAATCCAAAATTAAATCTAGAATCGACTTCCTATTTCGCAACAAAGCCTCCTTCACTCATGCTGCCAAACATACCGTCGTAAAACTGACTATCCTACCGATCCTCGACTTCGGTGATGTAATTTTACAAAATAGACTCCAACGCACTATTCCGCAAACTGGATGCAGTCTATCACAGTGCCATCCGTTTTGTCACCAAAGCCCCATATACTAACCACCACTGCGACCTGTATGCTCTCGTTGGCTGTTCCTCGCTACATATTCGTCACCAAACCCACTGGCTCCAGGTCATCAGTAAGTCTTTGCTAGGTTAAGCCCCGCCTTATCTCAGCTCACTGGTCACCATAGCAACACCCACCTGTAGCATGCGCTCCAGCAGGTATATTTCACTGGTCATCCCCAAAGCCAACACCTCTTTTGGCCACCTTTACTTCCAGTTCTCTGCTGCCTATGACTGGAACGAATTGCAAAAATCACTGAAGTTGGAGACTTACCTCCCTCACTAACTTTAAGCGTCAGCTGTCAGAGCAGCTTACCGATCGCTGCAGCTGTACATAGCCCATCTGTAAATAGCCCATCCAATCTACCTACCTCATCCCCATATTGTTTTTGTTTTTCTGCTCTTTTGCACACCAGTATTTTTACTCATCTGCACATACATCACTCCAGTGTAAATTGCTAAATTGTAATTACTTTGCCACTATGGCCTATTTATTGCCTTACCTCCTTACTTCATTTGCACACACTGTATACGTTATTTTCTTTTCTATTGTGTTGACTGTACGATTGTTTATCCCATGTGTAACTCTGTTGTTTTTGTCACACTGCTTTGCTTTATTTTGGCCAGGTCGCAGTTGTTGAATAAAGGTGAAATGAATATAAAACACTAGCCCCACCACTAGGCAAGCTTACAGGGGCTCCTCCTGCCCATGAGGTCTGGCCCAGCTAGCACCTGTGTGAGTGTGATGTTTGTGTTCACACAGATGTAGCCTGTGGGTGTACGTTATAGTTGTGGTGGGGCGATCTTCTTCTTAGCACAGGGCTTCATTTCTCTGTGACTGCAGGACGTCTGCTCCTTGCCCTTTGTCAGGTGTCAGAGGCGTCCTCATAGCGCGAGAGGTGTGACATGGCACTTCTTGTGAGGATATGTGTAGTGTGGATATGTGTATACACATGATAAGAACGTGAAACCATGGCTTTGTGTAAATCTTTTATATATATATTTATGTATATATTACCAGTCAAAAGTTTGGACACGTCATTCAAGGGTTTTTCCTTTATTTTGACTATTTTCTACATTGTAATTTAATAGTGAAGACATCAAAACTATGAAATAACACACATGGAATCATGTAGTAACCACAAAAGTGTTAAACAAATCATTTAATATTTTAGCTTCTTCAAAGTAGCCACCCTTTGCCTTGATGACAGCTTTGCACACTCTTGGCATTCTCTTAACCAGCTTCATGAGGTAGTCCCATGGAAGGCATTTCAATTAACAGGTGTACCTTGTTAAAAGTTAATTTGTGGGATTTCTTTCTTCCTTAATGCGTTTGAGCCAATCAGTTGTGTTGTGACAAGGTAGGGGTGGTATACAGAGGATAGCCCTATTGGTAAAAGACCAAGTCCTAATTATGGCAAGAACAGCTCGAATAAGCAAAGAGAAACGACAGTCCATCATTACTAGATATGAAAATCAGTCAATGCGAAACATTTCAAGACTTTGAACATTTCTTCAAGTGCAGTCGCAAAAACCATCAAGCGTTATGATTAAAATGGCTCTCATGAGGACCGCCACAGGAAAAAGTAACTTTTTTCTGCAGAGGATAAGTTAATTTGAGTTTAAGTTAATAGTTTAAGTTAATTTAAGTTAATAGACCGGTGAAAATCTGTCCTTTGTTCTGAGACCAAATTTGAGATTTTTGTTTACAACTGCCATGTCTTTGTGAGACACAGAGTAGGTGAACGGATGATTTCCACAAGTGTGGTTCCCACAGTGAAGCATGGAGGAGGAGGTGTGGGGGTGCTTTGCTGGTGACACTGTCAGTTATTTATTCAGAATTCAAGGCACACTTAACCAGCGTGGCTACCACAGCATTTGACCAAGAAGGAGAGTGATGAAGTGCTGCACCTGGCCTCCACAATCACCTGACCTCAACCCAATTGAGATGGTTTGGCATGAGTTGGACCGCAGAGTGAAGAAAAAGCAGCCAACAAGTGCTCAGCATATGTGGGAACACCTTAAAGACAGTTGGAAAAGCATTCCAGGTGAAGCTGGTTCAGAGAATGCCAAGAGTGTGCAAAGCTGTCATCAAGGCAAAGGTTGGCTACTTTAAAGAAATCTCAAATATAAAATATGTTTTGATTTGTTTAACACTTATTTTGTTACTACATGATTCCATATGTGTTATTTCATAGTTTTGATGTCTTCACTATTATTCTACAATGTAGAAAATAGTAAAAATAAAGAAAAACCCTTGAATGAGTAGGTGTCCAAACTTTAGACTTTTTACCCCCTTTTTCCTCCCCAATTTCGTGATATCCAATTCGTAGTTAGTCTTGTCCCATCGCTGCAACTCCCTTACAGACTCGGGAGAGGCGAAGGTCGAGAGCCATGCATCCTCCGAAACACGACCCTGTCAAGCTGCACTGCTTCTTGACACACTGCTCATTTAACCCGGAAGCCAGCCACACCAATGTGTCGGAGAAAACAACACCGTACAACTGGTGATCGAAGTCAGCGTGCATGCGCCCGGCCCGCCACAAGGAGTTGCTGGAGCCTGATGGGACAAGGACATCCCGTCCTGCCAAACCCCCCCCTAACCCAGACTATCCACGATCTAATACGTTCACCCGTGGCTAGATTCTCCTGTGACTTTAGGATGACACATGCTTATTTTCTCCTCCTCCTTAGCTTCCTGTTAAAACGGGACATCAGAACAACCACACCAAAGTCAGCACAGAGCACAACAAGGAATGTCTCATCAACATCTCTAAGTACAAGTTTTCCCTCGTCATCAGTGGCCTCACAAACATATTAAAAAATGTGAACAACATGGTAAGTGGTGTTTTTTAACGTGTCTCTTTTAGCTGTTTATTTGACTTTAGCATGGGTAATGGAGATCACTACGTTTCACGTCATCAACCCTACCTCTTGGAAGGCGTGAATTGAGTCAACTCCAAGTCAACTCAAGTTTAGGATGCATGCTAAGGGCTGGAAGTGGTGTTTGCCATATCACTGTGTCCTCTGTGTCTGTAACCTCTCTTCTCCTGTCCTATCCTCCTCTCTCCAGCGGATATTCGGGGAAGCTGCTGAGAAGAACCTCTACCTTTCCCAGCTGATTATCCTGGACACACTGGAGAAGTGCCTGGCATCGGTGAGGAATACCCCATACAGTCTGCATCTACTGTATACCTTCTTACGTCACCATTTAGTTGGTCTGCTAACCTATCCCGCTACACTTGTTTGTTATGTAAAAACATTTCTCCATTTTAGTTTTTCCCCAGCCTGTCCCATATTAGTCCTATGGCCTCCCCCAACTCAAACAGTTTTCTGTTGATGAATTGAATTGAACATTGCCAGTCAAGAGCATTGGTCTCAAAATATTGCACCAGTATTCTAAAACGCTATGGGTCTTCCAACACAACGCCAGTATTACATTGGTTCAATGGATCATGGATGCCCCTGTTCTGTCTCTCTCTGCTTTTTCCAGACACACAGACCTACACTTAAACCCCTTCCTTCACTCGTGCTTTCTCTTCACTTCTGAAATAGGTTCCTCAGTTCTGCCACCCTGCAGAAGAAGATTACATTTCCAGGTGTTTCCTCAACTTGAGTTAGTGCTTTCACAGCCTCCAATGGGATTTTCCGGGAGTTTCCTGTATAGGTTTTTCATTAGGGCATGTCGTCAGACGGAAGCCAGCTGCTCCCCTCATGGACGCTATGGAATTCTTGTTAGAATTTGAGTTTTTATGTTTTACACATTTTTAAGTGTAGTAGTAGCCTTATTTTGTGTTAGACTACTTCCTACATATGGGTGAGCTACATATTTGGAATGCAGTTGTATGCAGTCTGTCCAAGTATGAGGCTGCCAGTTTGACCCCAGTAGTTTTGGAAATTAGCCAATGGGGAGAGCTGGTGAATCCCAGGTAGGAACATGCTGTGTTTGTGCTACTGAGCAAGGCACTTAACCCACAAATGTATTACATGTCCAGCTGTATAAATCCAAAATATGTGAGAAGTTGCCACTGATAACCTGAAAAGCACTCATTGTTTTCTCAGAGAACCTGGAGACGCCAGCTTACACCCTTTCCTCTCATAGTCTTCCCTCTCTTTTGCTCTGTATTCCTCTTGTGTGTGTGCACTGACATGTATGTGTAACTGATAGATGCTCGCACACACACTACATGTTATTGTTTTTAAATGTGTCTATTGTAAAGTCTTTTGTCTGTAAATTATTTTTCGTTATGTCGGACCCCTGTAAGACTAGCTGTTGCTAATGGGGATCCTAATAAATCAAATAAAATCCTCCCAGCAGTCAAAGGACTGCCTGCGTCTGGACGAGACCATGCTGGTGAAGCAGCTGCTGCCAGAGATCTGTCACTTCATCCACACGTATCGCGAGGGCCACCAGCACGCTGCTGAGCTCCGTGCCTCTGCCTCAGGGGTCCTCTTCTCCCTCAGCTGCAACAACTTCAACGCTGTCTTCAGCCGCATCTCCACCAGGTAACCCTGATCCTGAGGAACTGCAGACTGTGTTGGCTAATTCAGTGTCACTATCACTGTGTTGATGAGCAGTTGATCAGATGTGTTAGTACAGGGCTGGAACAAAAGCCTGCCCACCTTGTTGTTCTTTCAAGACCAAGGTCGATGGCAACTGACCTACATTATCTTTTGTGGAAAAATGCATTTGTGTCTTTAAAAAGTTCCACCCAACCAGATTTTCCCAAAGTGTAATATTACAAATGAAGTTATGTCTTCAGAAGTAATGATGAGGAGACTGTTCGTGCCCTCTTTCTACTAATACCATATGCCTTGTTCGCATACCTCAGCACTTCAGTTTAGCAGCCAGCCATGGACAAGGTCACTGTGAATGAACTGTTAACCCAGTCATGACAGAAATCCCTCCCTTCCCACCCAGGATGTTCAGGATGGTGCAACGTTACAGAATGTTCAGATGGATCAATAAAACAGGGAATCCTGTTACCTCTATTAGGTTAATTGTCACCCACGATGAAATCGGGAGGGGACTGTGGATCTGTCTCTGTCCGTTAGTACGTTCGTCACACGTGATATCTCAGACAGCTGGCCCGATTTTGACTGAACTTGAATTAATAGTGCGTCTTGCCATAGAGATACGTCATTTACAAAATTACACTGATAGGCCAAAGGGGGCTGCTATAGTATTCAACTGAAATTCCAAATGATGAATAAGGTTATCTCCTGCCCCATTTGAGCTATTGTCATGAAATGTGGTTCATATATGCAGCCCCTCATGAGCAGCACGTTTCTCATGAGGACCTATAAGCTCAGGCCAGTTTTTCTGCTAATTACACTTTTTGTCCCCCACCAAACTTAGAACAAGCATATCTCCTGCCCTGTTTGAGCTACAGTCATGTAATTTTTTACATGCATGCATTTCCTCATAAGAAACAAGTTTCCCATAACGACCGATATAATTTCGGGGCAGGAGATTATGAAATGTTTTTCCACATGTTCTGAATTGGCGCTTGTTGCATCCAAATGCATCCAAATGTCGCGCCATTGTAAATCGGAGATGGGACTGTGGATCTGTCTCCGTCCGTTAGTACATTCGTACAGTTGTACCTTCGTCACACGCGATGTCTGAGACGCGATTTTTGAAGAAACTTGGGTGAATGATACATCTTCCCATAGAGATCGGGCATTTACGTGGATTGGCTAAAAGGGGGTGCTATTGGAATTTCAGTTGATTTCAAACTTTGAACAAGCATATCTCCTGTCCTGTTTGCGCTATTGTCATGAAATTTGGTTCATATATGCAGCCCCTCATGAGCAACTAGGTTCCCATAACAACCTATATAATTTTGGTACTTACAAATGAAATGTTGTAATAATTGTCACTAATTGACACAAGGAGTGATACATCATCCGTGGGGGACAACATGTTTACTGTAGACTTGCAACATTCAGAAAGTTTAACATCATTGAAACACTCATGTCAGTTTCCTGTCTTGAAGGATGAGGGGATGATGTCAAAAAGCCAACCTCTACAAGGCTGTCCTCTTTTCCCTCTCTTCCACCCCCTCTTCTTTCCCTTCTTTCTACTGAGAAACTGGTAGAATAAAATCTCTGCATATCATGTGTTTGACTGGACGAACTTGTTCCATGACAGTGTCTGAGAGTCCTTATCCATTGTGTTCTCCCCCAGGTTGCAGGAGCTGACAGTTTGCTCAGAAGACACTGTGGATGTCCATGATATAGAGCTCATGCAGTACATCAACGTGGACTGCTCCAAACTTAAAAGACTGCTCCAAGGTAGCTACTCACAAACTCAATTCCTTGTATGTCATACTGTTTTTTTGATATTTTTTTGCTAATACTCTTACTTTTTACTACATCCTCTCAGAAACGGTATTAAAATTCAAAGCCCTGAAGAAACCTGCCCAACTTGCCGTCATTAACAGTTTGGAAAAGGTTTGTGCTCCAATATATCTATATTCAGTGCTGCTGTTTTGTGTTTATGAAGCTGGTGTATTATTATACACTACATGGCCAAAGGTATGTGGATACCCCTTCAAATCAGTGGATTTGGCTATTTCAGCCACACCAGTTGCTGACAGGTGAGCCGCGAAGTGATGGGCCACACAAGCTCACAGAACGGGACCACCGAGTGCTGAAGTGCGTAGTGTGTAAAAACTTGTCTGTCCTTGGTTGCAACACTCACTACCGAGTTCCAAACTGCCTTTGGAAGCAACGTCAGCACAAGAACTGTTAGTCGGGAGCTTCATGAAGTAGGTTTGAATGGCCGAGCAGCCGCACACAACCCTAAGATCACCATGCGCAATGCCAAGCGTCGCCTGAAGTGGTATAAAGCTCACCACCTTTGGACTCTGGAGCAGTGGAAACGTGTGCTCTGGAGTGATGAATCACGGTTCACCATCTGGCAGTCCGACGGACGAATCTGCGTTTGATGAATGCCAGGAAAATGCTACCTGCCCGAATGCATAGTGTCAACTGTACAGTTTGGTGGAGGAGGAATAATGGTCTGTGGCTGTTTTTCATGGTTTGGGCTAGGCCCCTTAGTTGAAGTGAAGGGAAATCTTAACGCTACAGCATACTAGACATTCTAGACAATTCCGTGCTTACAACTTTGTGGCAACAGTTTAGGGAAGGCCCTTTCCTGTTTCAGCATGACAATGCCCCCATGCACAAAGCAAGGTCCATACAGAAATGGTTTGTTGAGATCGGTGTGGGAGATCTTACCTGCACAGAGCCCTGACCTCAACCCCATCGAATACCTTTGAGATGAATTGGAACGCCGACTGCGAGCCAGGCCTAATCCCCAAACATCAGTGCCCAACCTCACTAATGCTTTTGCAGCTGAATGGAAGCAAGTTTCCGCAGCAATGTTTGAACATCTTGTGGAAAGCCTTTCCAGAAGAGTGGAGGCTGTTATAGTAGCAAAGGGGGGACCAACTCCATATTAATGCCCATGAATTTAGAATGAGATGTCTGACGAGCAGGTGTCTACATACCTTTGACCATGTAGTTTATTATTCATGGTATTCACTACTGCCACCTGTTGGCTGCTGGTGAAATGTTTAAAATACAATTTTCCACTTTGAGGACATCACTATGCAGGTTTCCATTGATCCAGGTTTGTTAGACAAAAGCAATGGAAAAAAAAACATTAAAATGTGTGATGAAACGGCAGCTATAAGAAAAATGCTCTAAAGAGACATTTTTTAACTTTCTTTATTGCGACAAATGATGGAAACAATGTTTTTCAAATGTATAGTGTTGACGGTACGCAGAGCACTGTCCTGACTGTCAAGAATAGTTATACTATCCAATTATTTCAGATCTACAGGAGTGCAAGGTTCACCATGGCACGGACCATGACAATACATTGGCACATAGGAATTATTAGACTATGGCATATATTAGTAAATTCTTGCATTCTATCTATCCATGCTGGCTTTTGTGGGCTACCTGAGACATGAAACAGATGGGTGGGAGGGCATACAGGCTGTCGCCAATTTCTTAACGTGCAATTTGCCTAAAGGATTAATGGAAACACTTGAACTCCTTCATGTTTATTCAACACTAGGTTTTTGCGATAATTTATTCTGTTTGTTGGTGTGACGTCATTACATCCAGCTGTTTTTTATCGACACAAGACAGTTGAATGGAAATGCACCGTAGCAGGCAATTGATCTACTGTGGCTTCCGGAAAGTATTCAGACCCCTTGACTTTTCCACATTTTGTTACATTACAGCCTTATTTTAAAATTCATGAAATAATTATTTTGCAAATAAATTAAAAAGCAGAAATGCCTTATTTACATAAGTATTCAGACCCTTTGTTATGAAATTGAGCTCAGGTCCATCCTGTTTCCATTGATCATCCTTCCATTGCTGCCACCACCATGCAAAAAAAATCTAAGCCTGTTTTTGCTTTGTCATTATGTGGTATTGTGTGTAGATTGAGAGGGGAACATTCTTTTATCAATTTTAGAATAAGGCTGCAATGTAACAAAATGTGGAAAAAGTCAAGGGGTGTGAATACTTACCGAATCCACTGTATTTTTGTTCTAAATGTCGCCAATAAATCACTGGACAAGTTCATGGAAACATAGCTACTGTCCCGTTCTAGAGAGGACAGTGCTAAATATTTGTGTTCCTTCGCAGGCCTTTTGGAACTGGGTGGAGAACTACCCTGATGAGTTTACCATGCTCTACCAGAGACCACAGACAGACATGGCAGGTCAGTATTCTCAATATCCTTTTATTGGACTGAAACAGAATGCAGATACTATCATTACATGCACTTTTTATTTTGGGGATTTTTTAAAAACTTTTTACGGAACAGTGTCCCGCTAGCGTGCCACCTCGACAACATCTGGTGAAATTGCAGAGCGCGAAATTCAAAATACAAAAATTGTAATATTAAACATGAATGAAAATACAAGTGTCATTTAGCTTAGAATCTTGGTAATCAAACTGCTTTGTCCGATTTACAATAGGCTTTACGGCGAAAGCATGGCATTTGATTATCTGAGGACAGCGCCCCCGCATACTTCCTGCATATAAATATATTTCAAACCAGCACAGGCGTCACAAAAATCCAAAATAGCGATAAAATAAATCACTTACCTTTGAAGATCTTCCTCTGTTTGCAATCCCAAGGGTCCCAGCTACACAATAAATGGTTGTTTTGTTCGATAAAGTCCCTCTTTATATCCTAAAAACTCAGTTTGGTTGGCGCGTTTTGTTCAGTAATCCACCCGTTCAACTCATTCAACATACAAACAAAAGAATCCAAAAAGTTACCGATAAACTTCGTCCAAACAAGTCAAACAACGTTTCTAATCAATCCTCAGGTACCCTAATATGTAAATAAACGATACAATTTAAGACGGAATGTAGTATGGGACTCAATCAATACTGGAGTTAAATAACAAAGAGCGCGCCCTCAGTCACGCTCGCCACAGGACTACAGACCCAAGGAGGAACCCAATGATAAACTACAGCTACTTGTTCATTTTTCAAAGGACAAGCTTGAAACCTTGTCTAAAGACTGTTGACATCCAGTGGAAGCAATAGGTACTGCAATCTGGGAGCAATTATTTTCATTGCGCAATAAGAAACCATACCAATTGCATGGGAGCTCAAAAAAGCCTTTTTTCCAGGTTGGATTTTCCTCTGGTTTTCGCCTGCCATGTCAGCTCTGTTATACTCACAGATGTTATTTTAACCCTTTTAGAAACTTCAAAGTGTTTTACAACTTATATGCATATCCTAGCTTCTGGGCATGAGTAACAGGCATTTTACTTTGTGCACGCCAGACTCTCCGAACTTCTGAACACTGCCCCCTAGCCCGGAGAGGTTAATGTGAAATCTTCAGTCTCAAAGGGACTGTAGGGAACAGATCAGGACGATAAATAAGAAGTATGATGAGTTAAGGGCTATCTCACTTGTCTGTCTGGCACGCCCTTTAGATGCTGCGGAGAGGCTGTTTGACCTGGTGGACAGCTTTGCTGAGAGTGCCAAGAGGAAGGCAGCGGTGTGGCCTCTACAGATTATCCTCCTCATCCTCTGTCCCGAGATCACACACGTCATCTCCCGAGAGGTGGTGGAGGAGAGCAAAGCCAACAAGGTGAGATGAGAGAGGGCACACACACTCACACACACACACTGGGATTAAATAGGTAGTGTGGCTGATAGTTGCTTTCTCTCTCTTGCTACAGAAACTGTTCCTGGAGAGCTTGAGGAAGGCCCTAGCAGGCCAGGGGGGCAGCAAGCAACTAACAGAGAGTGCAGCTATTGCCTGTGTCAAACTGTGCAAGGCCTCCACCTACATCAACTGGGAGGACCACTCGGGCATCTTCCTCCTGGTGCAGTCCATCGTTGTGGACCTCAAGGTCAGGAAAAACTAAACACTGTCGCCCTCTGGGGGCTAGGGAACGCTACAGCAGTGGTGTCTGTAAAACTGACAATGTCCTTTCTGTATAGAACATTTCTATCTACAACGTCCTGAACGGTAAACCCTGATTGATATGCCTACGGCTACCCCTTAGACTTTTATAGGGCAACTTTTGTGCTAGTGCTACCGCTATGGAGCTATGACCATTTTGCTAATACCTATCCAATCTTCTCAGACCTTCACAAACCCCCTTGCGTTAGAGTTAATTGGGAAATTGGTGGATTTGCAATATTGCAGACGGTCACATACAGCCGCCTCCTCCTATCTATCCCATCAGGCCCTGCTCTTCAACCCCACCAAGCCCTTCTCTCGTGGGGCAGGCAGCCAGAATGCAGACGTGGACCTCATGATTGACTGTTTCGTCTCCTGTTTCCGTATCAACCCTCACAACAATCAGCACTTTAAGGTCAGTCAGTCTGCTCAGCGCATTGGCAGAAAATGTGCAGACCATGTCTGAATGATACCTCAGTGTCAAAGTGGCTTTTTTGACGAAACATTGTCTTTATTAATCTCCTCAGGTCTGTTTGGCCTCCGCCTCCCCCTCTACCTTTCACTTTGTCCTAGTCAACTCCCTGCACAGAATCATCACCAATGTAAGTGTGTACTGTCTCCACTACTACTTACTACCAAGTTCAGTCGAAGTACATTTGATAGGACGGTGTTGATCTCATTGGCCTATCCCACAGCAGTGCAGTTTTAATGATCAAATTTTATTTGTCACATACACATGGTTAGCAGATGTTAATGCGAGTGTAGCGAAATGCTTGTGCTTCTAGTTCCAACCATGCAGTAGTATCTAACAAGTAATCAAACAATTTCACAACAACTACCTTATACACACAAGAGTAAAGGAATGAATACGAGTATGTACATATAAATATATGGTGTAGGCAAGATGCAGTAGATGGTATGGAGTACAGTATATACATATGAGATGAGTAATGTAGAATATGTAAACATTATATAAATGGCATCTATCCTCTTCGTCCTTTAGTCTGATCTGGACTGGTGGCCTAAGATTGATGCAGTGTACTGCTACTCTGGAGAGCTGCGACTAATGTTCTCAGACACTCTGAGCCGAGTGATGCAAGGCCTTCACACACACGCCCCACTACGCATGACGCCGGTGAGAAAGGGACCGCGCACATTCACACTCCCTTTCACACCAATCTTTTGAAACCCACTTACCTTTTGTTTACCTGTGTAGGCCAACCTCTTAGGGAAAGTATGTCTTAGCTACCCCTAAAGGTACAACTTCTCTCTCTGACAGAGTCTGTCATTTAAAGAGAAGATGACTACCAGCCTTAAGTTCAAAGAGAAAACCACAGACCTGGATACACGCAGCTACAAGTCCCTCCTCCTTGCCCTGGTCAAACTCATCCACGCCGACCCCAAACTCATGCTGCACGTAAGTCTGACACTAACCACCACATACATACTGAGACAATGTCCCTAGGTTCTGTTATACACCCTCCCTTCCGCTTGTGTGTATGGTTGTGTTTCCTCACCGCACTGTGTTCACCCATACATGCATGTTTAACATTGTGTGTGTGTTGTAGAACCCAGGGAAGCAGGCTCAGGAGACTCAGAGCAGCACAGCAGAGCTGATTGCAGGCTTGGTGCAGCTGGTGCCCTTGGCCAATACAGCCCAGCTCTCCCAGGAGGCCATGGAGGTCAGTTTACACTCCTTATCTCTTTTACTCTCACTCCATCTACTCTGCTTCTTTATTCTTTCTCATTCTATCCACTTCAGTTCTATTCCCTAGCATTGAATTATCAACTTCAATTAAGGCACATTTCTCCCTATCTGTCTCTCCCTGCCCAGGCTCTGCTGGTGCTACACCTGCCTGAGACCATTGAGCTGTGGAACCCTGAGGCCCCAATTGAAACCTTCTGGGACATCAGGTACAAGGACATGGTTTAGTTCTGGGGGCTTTTCAGTCCAAAGATACTCCATGTAGACAGACACACTGGTCATGGATTCAGTAGTAGTCACAGTCTTTAGGGGCGTGTGTTGAGATTCCATTGGGCTCTAACACCGGCCTATCCCATTGCAGCTCCCTGGTTCTCTTCCTGATCTGTAAGAAGCTGATTGGTCACCAGATGGTGAACAGTACAGAGGTGTTGAAGTGGCTGAGGGAGATCCTTATCTGCAGGAACAAGTTCCTCCTAAAGAACAAGGTGAGGTCAGGGGCTCTAACCTCAGATGAGAGTAACCATTGAGGGCTAGTTTCCCAGACACAGATTAAGCTTAGTTCTGAAATAAAAAGCACTTTCAATGGAGAATCTCCATAAAAAATAATGTTTAAGTCTAGGACTAGGCTTAGGTCTGGAAAACCATCCAGAGTGTTTTGTAGTTATAAAAGTCAAATACATGTGTTAGACATGTCTAAATATGTGTTGGTCTAACTCCTCTCTGCTCGTCCAGGAGTGTGCCACGCAGGGCAGTGGAATCCCCATCTGCAGACAGGCCCAGACCAAACTGGAGGTGTGTCTATACATGTTTCTGTGGAGCCCTGACGCTGAGGCCGTGCTGGTGGCAATGTCCTGCTTCAGACACCTGTGTGAGGAGGCTGACATCCGCTGTTCCGCTGATGAGGTGCTCGTCCAGACTATCCTGCCCAACTACGCCACCTTCACAGAGTTTGCCTCCGTCAGCAATATGATGGCCACCGGTCAGTAAAAACGCTATGTTTTATAGACTACTATAACGTGCTCTGAGAGTCACTATATAGGCCAACGGTTTCAGAAAATGACTCCGCTACGCGTTTCTCTATGTGTTTGTTAGGACGCTCCACCCTGCAGAAGAGAGTGATGGCCTTGTTGAGAAGGATAGAGCACCCCACTGCAGGAAACACTGAGGTGTGAAAGAATAAATAAACATTTAAATACAGTTTATCCTTGCTTACATCCCTCCAGGATTAGTGACTTATCCCTTCTTGTTTCCATGTCTCGCCCCAGGCATGGGAGGACACTCATGCAAAATGGGAGCAGGACACCAAACAGATTCTGAACTTTCCCAAAAACAAGGTGGAGGATGGTCAGGTAAGAGCACTTACATTTTAGGATTTGGGTGTGTTTCACCGTTAATAAAAAAAAGTATAAAATAAATAATACAGGGGACCACTGCCTCAAACTCTACCCTCTTTGTCTCCCCCTGCAGGAGTGGATCAACATGACAGGCTTCCTGTGTGCTCTGGGAGGGGTGTGTCTGTCCCAGCACAGCAAGCCCTGTGGCCCCACCAACTACAGCCCCCCCATGGGCCCCATGAGCGAACGCAAGTACTCTATGGTCTCTGTGGCCATCTGTGAGGTCTCCAACGCTGGAGCCTCAGCCACCTGCTCCTCCTCTTCCTCAACTGAAACCCCCCTGGGCAGGTTCCTTGACCGCCTGCTGGTCCTGCTGGTATGTGGTCATGAGAGGGTGGGTCTGCACGTCCGCACCAACGTCAAGGAGCTGCTGGGGCTGGAGCTCAGCCCGGTCCTCTACCACATGCTCTTCAACAAGCTCAGGAACAGCATCGGACGCTTCTTCGACACGCAGGGGCCGGTGAGTGTATGGGCTGCGGAGGAGGATGGGGCACGTTAACTAATGATTTGAATTGTATTAGCGTAGAAAATCATTCTGGGGAGTTTTACAAGGGGATGGTGACTTTTTTGCTGATTGCAGCACAGAACCCTGCCTCCGCTAATGTTGTCAAATTTCATTAGTTCATTATAAAACTGATTCGTTGACATTAGCAAGAATGTAGTTAAAACTGATTTAATTGATTTGTCTCTGTGCCCTTGCAGGTCCCCATCAATGACACTAACACCCAGTTTGTGGAGCAGACCATTGCCATCATGAAGAACCTACTGGACAACCATGCTGAGGGCAGTTCAGAGCACCTGGGACAGGCCAGCATAGAGACCATGATGCTCAACCTGGTCAGGTGAGACACAAACACTCACAGCTTATGAAATACCTAATCAGTTATCAATCGTCAGGACCTTATTCGGTCTTATCTCACCCCCCAGGTACGTGCGTGTCTTAGGCAACACGTTGCATGCTATCCAGATGAAAACCAAGCTGTGCCAGCTGGTGGAGGTGATGATGGAGAGACGAGACGACCTGTCCTTCTGCCAGGAGATGAAGTTCAGGTGAGCGACAGAGACTCCCTCCTGGACAGACCTAAACTCTAGCTTAACACTAGCTAAACGCTACTTAAAGCTTCAGTCAGCAGTTCAAACAATAAAAAAGTTGGATGGGGCTGGAGAAATATAACCATTCTCTAATTCACAGACAGAGCTATAGAATGACCATTCCTGATAACAACATGATAGTTTTAACAATGCCTTGAGGCTATATATTGTTTGTTTACATTTACTTTGTTTACAAACATTGAAGTAAAACAAGTGTATATTTTGAGTTCTGATGGGGTATGACAGTTGAACTAAGCTCATGAGGCATTTATAAGTTATATTCTTCAAGAATCAATGGGTGTACACATCATTCATTTATAAAGCCAAACATGGCTGTAGCATGTTTGGCTTCCCCCCCTTTAAATGCTACTGATAATTATTAACTTTTAGTACGAGTTTTGTTAATTCAACCCCTCACCATGTCTGCCAGGAACAAGATGGTGGAGTACCTGACAGACTGGGTGATGGGCACCTCCAACCAGGCTGCTGATGACGATATCAAGTGTCTGACCAGAGACCTGGACCAGGCCAGTATGGAGGCGGTGGTGTCGCTGTTAGCTGGCCTGCCTCTACAGCCAGAGGAGGGAGACGGGGTGGAACTGATGGAGGCCAAGTCACAGCTCTTCCTCAAGTAACTACAACATGCTTTACTCATTTACCTTTAGGTCATGTGGCTGACGTGCTTGTCCAGAGCGACTTAGTTATCTGTTGCTTCTCTTCGGCTTTCTGTTTACTGTCCATGCTGTAACATTTCCACACGCAAAAAAATACCTGTTTTCTGTATAGTAGTAAAGGAATACATTAACTTAAATGTGCACATAATTTGAATCCAAACTTCCTGTTAAGTGTTCTGAACCCTGCTTTACCCCCTGTACCCAGGTACTTTACCCTGTTCATGAACCTGCTGAATGACTGCAGTGAGGTGGAGGACGATGGCCAGCCGGTGGTTGGGAGGAAGAGGGGCATGTCTCGACGCCTGGCCTCCCTCAGACACTGTACTGTCCTGGCCATGTCCAACCTCCTCAACGCCAACGTGGACAGCGGACTCATGCACTCTATCGGTGATCTACTGTAGCAGTAGTATTTCTCCACCTTTTTATAGTGCCAGGAAATCTATAATGTTAGTCCTTCCATCTACCAAGGACCATAGCTTCCAAAATGAACAATAAAACCTCAGTTATAATGTCCCTGTATCCTCTGCCACCCTTCATGTCTCTCTTGTGCTCCCTCTCTGTCGCTCGGTCTCTCTATCCATCTCTCTCCTCCCCCTCCATACATCCTTCTCCAGGTTTGGGCTACCATAAGGACCTGCAGACACGGGCCACCTTCATGGAGGTTCTGACTAAAATCCTCCAGCAGGGGACAGAGTTTGACACACTGGCAGAGACTGTGCTGGCAGACCGCTTCGAAAGGCTGGTGGAGCTGGTCACTATGATGGGAGACCAGGGAGAGCTGCCCATCGCCATGGCCCTGGCCAATGTGGTGCCAGGATCCCAATGGGTATGTACGAAACACAGCCTTTTGGGTGACTAACCTTCACAATGACGAACACTACAATAACAAACCTGATTTATTAGTAGAATCAGACAGTTAGTGCAAGGCTGGAGCAAAAGCCTGCATGTCCTGTAGCTCTCCAGGAAAAGGGTTGGCCACCCCTGTGCAAGTATGAGAATGTGAGGCAGTAGTTATAGAAAGTGGTTGAAACATTAGTGTGTCCTCCTGTGTCTTCTTCAGGACGAGCTGGCCCGTGTGTTGGTGACACTGTTTGACTCTCGCCACCTGCTGTATCAGCTGCTGTGGAACATGTTCTCTAAGGAGGTGGAGCTGGCTGACTCTATGCAGACTCTCTTCAGAGGCAACAGCCTGGCCAGTAAAATCATGACCTTCTGTTTCAAGGTAAAACCACATTTCTCTCCCATACAGACAATTTTAAATGGTAGAACCTGAAGCACTCGCACCAAACCTGAAATTTTAAATGCATTTTAATGTTGACATTCTTTGTGTCAGGTTTACGGGGCGGCGTACCTACAGAAGCTACTTGAGCCTCTACTTAAAGGGGTCGTCACCACCCCAGAGTGGCACAACATCAGCTTTGAGGTGGACACAACCAGGTAGGAACATTCACCGGAAGCATTCCACTAGTTAGACTGTGGTAGTCTGGTATGGTGGTAAAGGATATCATGTCGATTTGAGCAATTTTGGGGGGTAACCTTTTTAAATAGAAGTTACCAAGGCAAATTTCAAGCAAAGAGGAGCTGAGTTTGAAGGTAGGCCTTGAAATGCATCCACAGGGACACCTCCAATTGACTCAAATGATGTCAATTAGCCTATCAGAAGTTTCTAAAGCCATGACACCATTTTCTGGAATTTTCCAAGCTGTTTAAAGGCACAGTCAATTTAGTGTATGTTAGCTTCTGACCCACTGGAATTGTCATACAGTGAATTATAAGTGAAATAATCTGTATGTAAACAATTGCACCAAGCACCAAGTAGATGTCCTAACCGACTTGCCAAAACTATAGTTGTTAACAAGAAATTTGTGGAGTGGTTTAAAAACAAGTTTTAATGACTCCAACCTAAATCTATGTAATCTGTATTTAATAATCTCAACCCACCCAATTCACATTCATTATATAGATAGGCAGTTTTTATTTTGTCTGGTTTAGCGTCCCAGATAAAGCGAAGTATTTTTTGCGAAATATGATTTGAAAAACGAATCATCAGGAGTAGGCAGCGGCATAAGTAAGTGAGTAAACTGAGATAGGACTAAGGAGTTAATCATGGCAATTTTACCATAAATAGACTGGTATTTACTGCTCCATGGTTGCAGGATCTTATCTATTTTTACAAGTTTTCTATTGAAATTCATTGTGGAGAGCTTATTTATATATATTTTGTGATATGAATACCAAGTATGTCTACTTCACTGTCAGACCATTTTATAGGTAAACTGCAGGGTAATGTTGTATTTTTGAATGATCCAATACGTAATATTGTACACTTATCATAATTCGTTTTTAGTTCAGAGAGTCCAGAAAAGTTATCTAGATCTTCAATGAGGCATTGCAGGGATCTAGCTTGCGGACGTATTATAAAACTTGAGTCATCGCCGTACATGGACATCTTTGTTTTTAAGCCTTGGATTTCTAATCCTCTGTTGTTATTGGATCTGATTTTAATAGCTAGCATTTTGATGGCCATAACAAATAGATATGGTGACTCGGACACACTTGTTTAACTCTTGACAATTCAAAACTCTCTGAGAATTAGTTGTTATTTACTATTTTACACCTGGGGTTGCTATACATTATTTTTACCCATTTTATAAGAGATTTATCGAGAAAAAAAAAATAATCCAGGCATTTATAAATAAAATCCAGTCTTACTTTATCAAGTGCCTTTTCAAAATACACTATAAATACCAGGCCTGGCTTCTTAGATGTTTCACGATGTTCTATTATTTCTAGTAGTTATCGTATATTATCTCCAATGTATCGTTCATGTAAAAAACCTGTCTGATCAGGATGAACAATACCTGGTAAAACCCTTTTTAATTCTGAGTGCTATGCATTTCGCTAGTATTTTTGCATCACAACATTGAAGTGTAAGGGGCCTCCAGTTTCTTAGATAGACTGGGTCTTTATATTTGCCATCTGGGTCTTGTTTTAATAATAGAGAAATCAAACCTTTCTGCTGTGTACCTGACAGACTACCATTTCTATAGGAGTTGTTAAAACAATCTAACAATGGAGCCTTTAGTATATCAAAAAAGGCTTGACACACCTCTACCGGTATGCCATCAAGCCCTGGGGTTTTTCCAGACTGAAAGGATTTAAAAGCCTCAACGTTCTTCCTCTGTAATTTTGGCCTTCGCACTGATCTTTCTGTACATTTGTTAAAAACATTTTTTTAAATATTATTTGGAAAGAATTCCTTACCGTAATCTTCATTCAGTGGGAAAGGATGAGACGGAAAAGACAACATCTGTCTAAAATAATTGGCTTCCACTTTTAAAATATAATTCGGAGAAGAATAGATGACTCAGTCTTCAGTAACGAGTTTCTGAAAATTATTTTTGTTAGTGTTCCTGTATTGGAGATTGAAGAATTGAAGAATTTTGTGCATTTTTCTCCGTATTCCATCCAGTTTGCTTTATTTTTGTAATCGATTACATTAGATAGTTCTTGAATAAGTTCCTTAAGTTCTTTTTGTTTTTCCTCTAGCTTTTGTAAATTTTGTATCTCTGTAGTATCGTTTTTATTGGTATCTACCTGTACTATTAGTTCATGGATTTCCCTTGTTAGTCTTGTCTCTTTAGCCAGAAACTGCTTTTTTATTATTGATGAATAATGAATTGAATGACCTCTGAAGGTACATTTAAAGGTATCCCAAACAATAAGGGTATTTGCTGAACCTATATTATACTGGGAAAATTCAGTTATTTATTATTTTATCTTAGTTTTGATTAAATTTCCTATGTCCCCGTCCACGTGGAAATTCTATAAGAGTTATGTGAAGGCCAATTAGATGATGATCCGATCGCATTCTGTCTCCTATTAAAGCTTTTTTAACCTTTGATACAAGAGAGAAAGAGACAAGAAAGTAATCATGACGACTAGCTTGATTAAGTCTCCATGTATATCTCACTAGGTCTGGGTTTTTTAGTCTCCAAATATCCACTATTTCTAATGTATCAATAATAGGGGCGGCAGAGTACCCTAGTGGTTAGAGCGTTGGACTAGTAACCGAAAGGTTGCAAGTTCAAATTCCCGAGCTGACAAGGTACAAATCTGTCGTTCTGCCCCTGAACAGATAGTTAATCCACTGTTCCTAGGCCGTCATTGAAAATAGGAATTTGTTCTTAACTGACTTGCCTAGTAAAATAAAGGTAAAAAAATATATAATTTGTGATTTCCTTAAGGAATGATGATGTAGAGTGATTACCTTTACGGTCCATTGAGGTACTTAACACTTATAGTCTCCTACCATAATGATTTACTTTTTATTTAAATCGTGAATGACAGTTGTTGGACTTTCCCCTTCCTCTCTCTCTTCCCCCTCTTCTCTTTTTGTCTTCTCCACCCTCCCTCACTCTGTAGACTAGAACAGTCAGAGAACCTTGACGAGAACCAGCGGAACCTTCTCCAGATCACAGACCGGTTCTTCCTGGCCATTATCAACTCCTCCAGCGAGTTCCCACCACAGCTACGCAGTGTGTGTCACTGTCTCTACCAGGTAGGTTCATTCCCCACCTCTGGCCTCACGCTGCTTTCTGGGTGAGTGGAGTGTGCTGCAGTCGCCTACAACTTCTCAAGCCACTGGCTTTCTTCTTCCACACTGTGCAATAATGCACTAGGCCACATCTCTCACTCGCTCTAATACACACACTGGCACAACCTTCTTACTTTCCTCTGACTTTCCACTCACGTTGCTGCTATACGTACTCGGCCGTCTCCTACATGTTCGTTCTTCATGTACTGTGACAGAACAGATTAAGGACTGTCCCTTCAATGGTGGTGGTTTGAAAAGGGGGAACATATGCAGTTGATTTACCTGACTACAGCAACATCAAGACACCACAAAGCAGCTAGTGTGTCCCTACTGTCAATAAACCGCTTACACACACACACACACACCTCCGTTTCCATTAAGCCTAACTTTTCCATGAAAGAACACCTCTGTATGGACACACACACTCCCCTAGCCTATTTCCTGTTTCCATCTGCATGTCTGATGAGTTGAGACCGCTGCTCTCTGCTTCCACAAAGACTGACTTTCTCTCTCTACTGACTTAAAGTATCACATCAAATGTTTCGATATCTCAATGAGATGAACGCAGGGTGTTTTGGAACCACTAATGTTATTTTGTTGGATACAACACCAAAATCACACAGAATGTGAAGCTTACAGTCGTGGCCAAAAGTTTTGAGAATGACACAAATATTAATTTCCACAAAGTTTGCTGCTTCAGTGTATTTAGATATTTTTGTCAGATGTTACTATGGAATACTGAAGTATAATTACAAGCATTTCATAAGTGTCAAAGGCTTTTATTGACAATTACATGAAGTTGATGCAAAGAGTCAATATGTGTTGACCCTTCTTTTTCAAGACCTCTGCAATCCGCCCTGGCATGCTGTCAATTAACTTCTGGGCCACATCCTGACTGATGGCAGCCCATTCTTGCATAATCAATGCTTGGAGTTTGTCGGAATTTGTGGGGTTTTGTTTGTCCACCTGCCTCTTGAGGATTGACCACAAGTTCTCAATGGGATTAAGGTCTGGGGAGTTTCCTGGCCAGGGACCCAAAATATAGATGTTTTGTTCCCCGAGCCACTTTGTTATCACCTTTTGCCTTATGGCAAGGTGCTCCATCATGCTGGAAAAGGCATTGTTCATCACCAAACTGTTCCTGGATGGTTGGGAGACGTTGCTCTTGGAGGATGTGTTGGTTCCTTTCTTTATTCATGGCTGTGTTCTTAGGCAAAATTGTGAGTGAGCCCACTCCCTTGGCTGAGAAGCAACCCCACACATGAATGGTCTCACGATGTTTTACTGTTGGCATGACACAGGACGGTTGGTAGCGCTCACCTTGTCTTCTCCGGACAAGCTTTTTTCCGGATGCCCCAAACAATCGGAAAGGGGATTCATCAGAGAAAATGACTTTACCCCAGTCCTCAGCAGTCAAATCCCTGTACCTTTTTCAGAATACCAGTCTGTCCCTGATGTTTTTCCTGGAGAGAAGTGGCTTCTTTGCTGCCCTTCTTCCATCCTCCAAAAGTCTTCGCCTCACTGTGCGTGCAGATGCGCTCACACCTGCCTGCTGCCATTCCTGAGCAAGCTCTGTACTGGTGGTGCCCCGATCCTGCAGCTGAATCAACTTTAGGAGACGGTCCTGGCGCTTGCTGGACCTTCTTGGGGGCCCTGAAGCCTTCTTCACAACAATTGAATCGCTCTCCTTGAAGTTCTTGATGATCCGATAAGTGGTTGATTTAGGTGCAATCTTACTGGCAGCAATATCCTTGCCTGTGAAGCCCTTTTTGTGCAAAGCAATGATGACGGCACGTGTTTCTTTGCAGGTAACCATGGTTGACAGAGGAAGAACAATGATTCCAAGCACCACCCTCTTTTTGAAGCTTCCAGTCTGTTATTCGAACTCAATCAGCATGACAGAGTGATCTCCAGCCTTGTCCTCGTCAACACTCACACCTGTGTTAACGAGAGAATCACTGACATGATGTCAGCTGGTCCTTGTGTCAGGGCTGAAATTTTGGGCAAAGAGGGACATTTGCATGGTTAAGAGGGAATTTGCAATTAATTGCAATTCATCTGATCACTCTTCATGACATTCTGGAGTATATGTAAATTGCCATCATACAAACTGAGGCAGCAGACTTTGTGAAAATTAATATTTGTGTCATTCTCAAAACTTTTGGCCACGACTGTATACATATCGATCTCCCTTCACTCAGTACAATCCCATACTACTACCATTGTGCTTTATTTTCAAAAGCAAAAATAACTTTGTTGCCTTTTATAAAATAATTAAAATAATAGTCATTTCACTAATAGTGGCGCCAACTTACTTGCTTCCATTTTCTATTAACAACTCCAGTGCATTCTGTTACAGCAGGGGTGTCAAACTCATTCTTTGGAAGGCCTGGTGTCTGCGGCTTTTTGGTTTTTCCTTTCAATTAAGACCTAGACAACCAGGTGAGGGGAGTTCTTTACTAAATAGTGATCTTAATTAATCAATCAAGTAAAAGGGAGGAGCGAAAACCAACACACTCGGCCCTCTGTGAAATGAGTTTGACACGTGCGTTAGTCTCTTTCTCTCTCCTCCAGACAGATGTGTTTTGCGATTGGAATGGGTGGAACAGTGTTTCTCGGAATGTTTCTAGAGGCTGAATTTGGCTGCAGTGGACATCAACACATCACCAGGGGAACAGTTTTCTATGGTGCACTTCTTTCTGCGTTGCTGCAGTGCATATACAGTGGAATGCTATGTAGTAAAGTTGTGTATGTATGTATACATATGTGTTATTATTTATTTAAATGTTTTAATATTTTTATTTAACTAGGCAAGTCGGTTTAGAACAAATTCTTATTTACAATGACTACACCGGGCAAACCCAGACGACCTTCGCCAATTGTGCGCCGCCCTATGGGACTCCAAAATCACGGCCGGTTGTGATACAGTCTGGAATCGAACCAGGGTGTCTGTAGTGACGCCTCAAGCACTGATTATAATATGTTTTAGAAATATAAAGGTTTTTAAGTGGCTTTGCAGAGATGGATAGTGTGACGTACTTAGCTTGCTGGGAAATGTTGGTTGCCGGGGTCTCTTGTCTCTCTCTTTCTCTGTCCTCCCTCATCTCCTCTAGTAACACAGTCATCTTGCTTAGTGATTGCTGTGGTTTTATGTCTGTTGTATTTGGGCCATATACTGTATAGGGCCTATTTGAAATTGGTTTATTGCACTTTCACCAAAGATTTGAATCTAAAGGCCTAGGTGAAGTGAGGATTGTCTGTCTTGTGTACATGCTTGTTGGTGTCTGTGTTGTCGACTATGGTTATAAGTTATTGCTCTGTAAAACACGGTGTGTGTCTGGCTGATCACCTGGGGGTCATTTTTCTGCTTTGCTCTGGGAGTCATGGCTCCATATCTCCATGTTTTTCGCTGTTGTTTTTTAGGCTGGTGAAATTCAACGTCATTTGTTACCCCTTCTTTGTTCTGTCGCGCTTTAAAGTGGAATCATATCAGTCAAAAATATCTAAATCCCAATTTATGTTCCAAAACCAACTTTATAAGAGCTGTTAAAAAATAGGTTATATTTAACTCAAAAGTACATGATTTATCAAAATCAAATCAAATGTATTTATAAAGCCCCCCTTACATCAGCTGATGTCACAGAGTGCTGTACAGAAACTCAGCCTAAAACCCCAAACAGCAAGCAGTGCAGGTGTAAAAGCATGTCAGGGATTGTTGGCAAAATAGCAGTTCAATGCATGATTTAATATAAATTACCAATACATTTCTTGGTAGTCCAAAAAATATTGCTATCAGGTTGTAAATCACATCTGGCCTGGTATATTCTTTGCTGCCTCCACCCATTCGAGATGCACTTTCAGTTTCAATGACTCAATATTTTGAACAGAAATGGACGACTATAACTAAGGCTGAGAAGGTCAAGACAATCAAACTAGCAAGGGCAATGATCAGAAGTCCACCATAAAGGGGCTAATAGGCTAGCGCACGTGTCAAACTCAATAGGACACACAAGCGAGTATAAATTAGTAAACATTTGAGTCATCAACTTTATGAAATTACAGCCTTGCATCAGTCAATTTAACTTCAATTGAATTTTACTTCAATTGCGCTGCTTTCATGTGCCCCGGTTACAGCGCTAAGCCGAGGGGAGGTGTACAGACATGCCACAGCATATTATTCACATCTGCAAGCATAGCAGCAAAGGTTGGACAAATATGATTTATGTCTTTGTTTTAATGTTAAAATGCTATATACAGCATCCTATGTACATAAGTGGATATTTATAAAGGGACACATTTTTTCAAAGAAAACAATGGCCAGTTTGGGTCTTGTTTTTTTTTTGAAAAGCATAAAGGATGTGTCTGGCCTGCAAATTTGTTGTTTTTTGTTAATATGGCCCGTGCGCTAATTTGAGTTTGACACCCCTGGGCTAGCACACCTATTTATGTATGTAGCTATTTATTTATTTAGCTTAAAACACAGAGCATAACATTAGCTAGGTAGCTAGCTAGCTGCTGGGAGGATGTCATGTCATTGGAACAGTGGGGTGAGCGACTGACTTTTACCACTCATATCGTTTTTCGATGGTTACAGCTAGAAATGCAGGTGCCATTTTTAGTTAACTAGCAAAAAAAAATGTGCGCTTTGCTAGCTATGCTGAACATCAACGACTGTTTTCCACAGTTCGCAGGGATGCGTGCTTAGTCCCCTCCTGTACTCCCTGTTCACCTATGACTGTGTGGCCAAACATGACTCCAACCCCATCATTAACTTTGCTGATGACACAACAGTGGTAGGCCTGATCACTTACAACGAAGAGACAGCCTATAGGGAGGAGGTCCGAGACCTGGCATTGTGGTGCCAGGACAACAACCTCCCCCTCAATGTGAGCAAGACAAAGGAGCTGATTGCAGACTACAGGAAAAGTAGGGCCGAACAGGCCCCCACAAACATTGACCGGGCTGCAGTGGAGCCAGTCGAGTTTCAAGTTCCTTGGTGTCCACATCACCAACGATATATCATGGTCTAAACACACCAAGACAGTCGTGAAGAGGGCACTACAACACCTATTCCCCCTCAGGAGACTGAAGAGATTTGGCATGGGTACCCAGATCCACAAAAAGTTCTACTGCTGCACCATTGAGAGAATCCTGACCGGTAATATCACCGCCTGGTATAGCAACTGCTCGGTATCTGACCGTAAGGCACTACAGAGGGTAGTGCGTATGGCCCAGTCCATCACTGTGGCCAAGCTTCCTGACATCCAGGATCTATATACTAGGCGGTATCAGAGGAAGGCCCCAAAAATTGTCAAAGACCCCAGTCACCAAGGTCATAGACCCCAGTCACTCAAGTCATAGACTGTTCTCTCTGCTACCACATGGCAAGAGGTACCGGAGCGCCAAGTCTAGGACCAAAAGGCTCCTTAACAGCTTCTACCCCCAAGCCATAAGACTGCTGAACAATTAATCAAATGGCCACCCAGACTATTTAAATTACCCCCCTCCAGTTTGTTTTTACACTGCTGCTACTCGCTGTTTATTATCTATCCATAGTCTCTGTACCCTCTGTATATAGCCTCGTTGTTATGTCATTTTCTTGTTACTTTTTGACTTATTTAAATATTTTTTTCACTAGTTTATTTAATAAATTATTTATTGAACTGCATTGTTGGTTATACCTGTTGTATTTAGCACATGTGACAAATACAATTTGATTAGATATCTCTTAGTTGTCAATCAAATGTGTTTGGTGATCGATCAAATGGGCGGGCAGGCGAGTTCCCATTCAGTTGTCAAAACGTAGGTTGGGACAAGAGTGCATTGGCAGGCAAGCTGCAGAAGGACGAGCAGGCTACTATTCCCCATTGTTTATCAGTACAGTTTTGACGGCCAACTAGCAAGTTTGAGAGGATTTATCTGATGTTCCCTCTTCAGATTTGAGCTCATCTCGCTCTGGCTAGCATAAGTTGTTGATCTTGTTGTTGATGTTCATAGGCAACTGATTAAGAGGGCATACCTTTTCATGGTTGTTTGCTTAATTTAACTAAGTTCCCAAATGTAAGAAGACTCCCATGGTATTTACATATTTGCAGAAATCCATTCAGGTGTATTTTGTGGCTTTTAGCAAATACGTTTTAATGATCTTAAGTCGCGCTGTTGCTACTGCCTGTAAACACACAGTCCAGTTCAAAGCGAATGATGGCAGGCTTCTGTGGAAAAAAGTAAATGAACAGATTTTAATAGGCTTTGATGTTGATAAAATGTAGTCAGATCCACTTTAAAATCAAGCTTGTCCTCTCCTGCTGGCATTTAGGTTGTTTTTCAAAGGCTTAATTTCCCTCAAAGCTTTAATTTAAAATGTCCTCTCTTAGCTACGCAAGTCCAGAGAGGAAGACCTATGAATACAAAATAATGATTCCCTTATGTCGAGATCACAGCTTATCTCATGATCACAACATGTGGTAAAAGTTTTGTTGAGATTACGAGATAATCAAAAGTACCATGCATCATCCATTAATTTGTTCAGATGCACAACCACCTCATCAAGGAGCCCTGTGGCTGTGTTGATCGCAGTGCGTCGTGGGGCATGTAAGCCTTGAACGATGCCTGACAGGCAGCACTGTCTCCAGGCTGCATGCTTCCCCAAGACCACAGCCAATTGCATGCTAATTAGCTAGGTAGTCTTGTTAGCTAGCAAGGTAGCTTGTTATCTATGCTGGTTGTTGCATAACTGATATGTGTATAATTATAAGGGACACTTCATGTTTTGTGCATAATATTGAAATTTACAGTGGGCTCCTTGCAGACAGCCTACAAGGCAGCAGCCTGACTGCTAATCTGCCTGCAAGGAGCTTTACCTATGAAACAAGGCACAATCTTGATTTATCAGCATCTGATGCTGCTATTGAATCAGATCAAGCTCTGAGGCTGAAATTCAATCTGATCAGCCTGTTAGGAAGGGAGCTCACCCACTCAGTAAATGTAAATATTATAAATTTAAACGTGAAGTGTTCCTTATGCATGTTATACACTTCAGTTATGCCAGCTAACAACAATCTAGCTAACAAGACTACCGAGCTAACATGCTAGCTTGTTAGCTCACAAGACTAGCCAAGTTAGCAGCGTTGTAAGGGACATTTCGAGTGGCCTGTAAGGCATCGTTGAGGGCTTAAATGCCCCACCGGGGCTTAGCTCCCTCACAAGCTCTTAGCTCAAGGTAAGGGACATTTAGCTTGCTAACGTTCTAACTAATAAACTGATAATGATCTCCAAACACAAATTAAAGCATGATGTTAGCATGAGTTGTAATATTGCTTATTGTAGCAATCAATAAAAATGTATGCACTGATCCACCGTGGGCTCTACCGCCTCAGCCACACAGTCAATCTATCATCAATTGGGGCGGCAGATAGAAATAGATAGAAATCAATATGTCCATTTCTTTTTAACAACTTTTGTTAATAGTGATCGTGAGATAAATAAGTTGTGATCTCACCGTAACGAGGCATTTTATTTAATGGAAGTCCTCTCTATACTTAGCTCTTTCCTTCTTCCTCAGTCACCCTCACTCTTTCTTGCACTCTTACTCTCTAACTCTTTCTTTCTCTCTCGCTTGTGCTCTGGCTGGCTTTGAGAAGGGTGGTGTGAGATCTTCTCTGTCATGTCGTACAAGCATCTAACTTTCTAATTTCCTTTCGTGTTTTCTCTCCACTCTGTTCCAACTCCTCCTGTTCTCCTCCCTCCCCCTTCTCCGCCCTCCTTTTCCTTCAGGTGGTGAGCCAGCGTTTCCCCCAGAACAGTATAGGGGCGGTGGGCAGTGCCATGTTCTTGCGCTTCATCAACCCTGCCATCGTGTCACCCTACGAGGCAGGCATCCTGGATGAGAAGCCCCCCACCCAGCATAGAGAGAGGACTAAAGCTAATGTCCAAGGTATGGGTTGGGAGCTTCCATCTTCTTTAAATAAGCACTTTGTGTGAAAATGACAGTAGTGGCTTTGACCAAAATAGTTTGATAAGATAATTGTCAAAAATGTATTATATTTATTACCTTTGATTTTAGTTATGTTGCTCTCTGTTTTGTTTTTTTCTCTCTGTCCTCAGATCCTCCAGAGCATTGCCAACCACGTGTTGTTTACCAAAGAGGAGCACATGAGGCCTTTTAACGACTTTGTGAAAAGCAACTTTGATGCAGCCAGGCGGTAAGTTAGGTTGAAGATTACAAAGGTTAAGACAACGGGATCCTTATATAACTCTTTGCAACAATGGGAACAGCTATGCTAGTTAGCAACGGCGCTATTACCAGATTTGTGACGACGTCTTAAACTGTATATTTTTACGCGGTAAGTCAGAAAAATTGTAGTACCAGATAAACTTCTGACAAGAAATCCCCACTTTGAAAGTGGATAAAATCACAAACA
The DNA here is from genome assembly GCA_030435695.1 of Brachymystax lenok tsinlingensis. Classification (NCBI taxonomy): domain Eukaryota; kingdom Metazoa; phylum Chordata; class Actinopteri; order Salmoniformes; family Salmonidae; genus Brachymystax; species Brachymystax lenok. The sequence continues at coordinate 26,386,919 of CM059794.1, forward strand.
GCTCTCTCAGTATCCTGAAAAGCAGGAAATTATTGGAGTCCCGACTTTCTCTTATGAAGCTGAGAGTTACTTACCTGGACTCAATTTATAATATGTTAGAGATATATGTAATAGATTTCCAGTTCTGTAATTAACCGTTCACTCTGTGAACCCTCCATATTGTCCAGTAGGTTCTTCATGGACATAGCTTCTGACTCTCCTCCCAGTGACTCAGTCAACCACAGCCTGTCCTTCATCAGTGATGGCAACGTTCTGGCCCTCCATAGGCTGCTGTGGAACAACCAGGAGAGGATCGGACAGTACCTCTCCAGCAACAGGTCTGTAACTCTCTCTCACACACACACACACAATGAGTCACCAGTCATCATGTTATGTGCACTACCAGTATAACTCTGTCTGACACCGGTCTCTCTCTTCCCATTCCATAGGGACCACAAGGCAGTGGGCAGGCGGCCGTTTGACAAGATGGCCACCCTCCTGGCCTATCTGGGGCCCCCGGAACACAAACCTGTGGCCGACACCCACTGGTCCAGCCTCAACCTCACCAGCTCTAAGTTTGAGGAGTTTATGACCAGGTAACTGTTCCCCTAGTGTGGTGTTAGTCCGTAAAATGTTCTAAGACACTAAGGATGCCAGCAGTTGGTGAGTGGAGTTGATTCAGAAGCATTCTATTGTCCGTTTGTCCCTGATTTCTAGGCACCAGGTCCATGAAAAAGACGAGTTTAAAGCACTGAAGACCCTCAACATCTTCTACCAGGCTGGAACCTCCAAGAATGGCAACCCTGTCTTCTACTATATTGCTCGCAGGTAAGACCTGGCCAAGGAGTGTACTGCATGTTAGTGTTGCATTCTACATACAGTGCATTGGGAAAGTATTCAGACCTCTTCCCATTTTCCACATTTTGTTATGTTACAGCATTATTCTAAAATGGATTAAATAAATAAAAAAATCCTCACCAATCTACACAGAATACCCCATAATGACACAGCAAAAACAGTTTTTTTTTTCGAAATGTTTGAAAATGTATTAAAAATAAAAAACAAATACTTTATTTACGTAAGTATTCAGACCCTTTACTTTGAAACTTGAAATTGACCTCAGGTGCATCTGGTTTCCATTTGATTATCCTTGATGTTTCTACAACTTGATTGCAGTCCACATGTGGTACATTCATTTGATTGGACATGATTTGCAAAGGCACATACCTGTCTATATTTGGTCCCACAGTTGACAGTGCATGTCAGAGCAAAAACCAAACCATGAGGTCGAAGGAATTGTCCATAGAAAGCTCAGAGACAGGATTGTGTCGAGGCACAGATCTGGGGAAGGGTACTAACAAATGTCTGCAGCATTGAAGGTCCCCAAAAACAGTGGCATCCATCATTTGTAAAATGGAAGAAGTTTGAAACCACCAACACTCTTCCAAGAGCTGGCTGCTTGGCCAAACTGAGCAATCGGGGAGAAGGGCCTTGGTCAGGGAGGTGACCAAGAATCCGATGGTCACTCTGACAGAGCTCCAGTTTCTCTGTGGAGATGGGAGAACCTTCCAGAATGACAACCATCTCTGCAGCACTCCACCAATCAGGCCTTTAGAAAGATGAATGGCGCAAAGTACAGAGAGATCCTTGATGAAACCTGCTCAGGACCTCAGACTGGGGCAAAGGTTCACTTCCAACAGGACAACGACCTTAAGCACATAGCCAAGACAATGCAGGAATGGCTTCGGACAAGTCTGTGAATGTCCATGAGTGGCCCAGCCAGAGCCCGGACTTGAACCCGATCGAACATCTCTGGAGAGACCTGAACATAGCTGTGCAGCGACACTCCCCATCCAACCTCACAGAGCTAGAGAGGATCTGCAGAGGAGAATGGGAGAAACTCCCAGAATACAGGTGTGCCAAGCTTGTAGCATCATACCCAAGAGTACTCAAGGCTGTAATCGGTGCAGAAGGTGTTTCAACAAAGTACTGAGTAAAGGCTGTAACGTAAGAAAATATGGAAAAAGGGAATGGGTCTGAATACTTTCCAAATGCACTGTACCTCTGTCTGTAAGGTGTTTGGTAGGAAGGGAGTCACTTTCTGGATCACTTTCTGACCAAACGGTCAATGGTGTGTGTGTGTGTGTGTGTGTGTGCATGTTAAGGGCTTAACGTGGAACTGACAGCGTTTTAGCAACATTAAATCTTGTAAATCTATTCATATACACCCCTAGGAAAGATGACGCCTTTATTTGTATTTTTTACTTTTTATGACAAGCGAGCACTTAGATATGGTCATTTTTGCACACACTGGACTGTGTGTTTACAGGCAGTAGCGACATTAGATCATTATAAAGCCTTTGACCAAAAGTCACAAAATACACCTGATTTGAATTAATGCAAATATGTAAATACACTACATGTCAAAAAGTATGTGGGCACCTGTTCTCCGAACATCTCATTCCAAAATCATGTGCATTAATATGGAGTTGGTCCCCCCCTTTTGCTGCTGTAACAGCCTCCACTCTTCTGGAAAGGCTTTACACTAGATGTTGGAACATTGCTGCAGGGTCTTGATTCCATTCAGCCATGAGCATTATTGAGGTTGGGCGATTAGGCCTGGCTCGCAGTCTGCGTTCCAATTCGTCCCTAAGGTATTTTATGGGGTTAAGGTCAGGGTTCTAGACAGGCCAGTCAAGTTCTTCCACACTGATCTCGACAAACCATTTCTAAACTCAGCAAAAAAAGAAATGTCCCTTTTTCAGGACCCTGTCTTTCAAAGATAATTTGTAAAAATCCAAATAACTTCACAGATCTTCATTGTAAAGGGTTTAAACAGTGTTTCCCATGCTTGTTCAGTGAACCATAAACAATTAATGAACATGCACCTGTGGAATGGTCGTTAAGACACTAACAGCTTACAGACGGTAGGCAATTAAGGTCCCAGTTATGAAAACTTAGGACACTAAAGAGGCCTTTCGACAGACTCTGGAAAAATGCAAAAGAAAGATGCACAGGGTCCCTGCTCATCTGCGTGAACGTGCCTTAGGCATGCTGCAAAGAGGCATGAGGACTGCAGATGTGGCCAGGGCAATAAATTGCAATGTCCGTACTGTGAGACGCCTAAGACAGCGCTACAGGGAGACAAGATGGACAGCTGATCGTCCTTGCAGTGGCAGACCACATGTAACAACACCTGCACAGGTTCGGTACATCCAAACATCACACCTGCGGGACAGGTACAGGATGGCAACAACAACTGCCCAAGTTATACCAGGAACGCACAATCCCTCCATCGTTGATCAGACTGTCCGCAGTAGGCTGACAGAGGCTGGACTGAGGGCTTGTAGGCCTGTTTTAAGGCAGGTCCTCACCAGACATTGCCTATGGGCACATTGCCTATGGGCACAAACCCACCATTGCAGGACTGGCAAAAAGTGCTCTTCACTGACGAGTCGCGGTTTTGTCTCACCAGGGATGATGGTCGGATTCGCCTTTATTGTCGAAGGAATGAGCGTTACACCGAGACCTGTACTGTGGAGCGGGATTGATTTGGAGGTGGAGGTCTGGGGCGGTGTGGTCTGGGGCGGTGTGTCACAGCATCATCGGACTGAGCTTGTTGTCATTGCAGGCAATCTCAACGCTGTGCGTTACAGGGAAGACATCCTCCTTCCTCATGTGGTACCCTTCCTGCAGGCTCATCCTGACATGACCGTCCAGCATGACAATGCCACCAGCCATACTGCTCGTTCTGTGTGTGATTTCCTGCAAGACAGGAATGTCAGTGTTCTGCCATGGCCAGCGACGAGCCCGGATCTCTATCCCATTGAGCACGTCTGGGACCTGTTGGATCTGAGGTTGAGGGCTAGGGCCATTCCCCCCAGAAATGTCTGGGAACTTGCAGGTTCCTTGGTGGAAGAGTGGGGTAACATCACACAGCAAGAACTGGCAAATCTGGTGCAGTCCATGAGGAGGAGATGCACTGCAGTACTTAATGCAGCTGGTGGCCACACCAGATACTGACTGTTACTTTTGATTTTGTGTTTGCCCCCCCTCCCCTTTGTTCTTAGACACATTATTCAATTTCTGTTAGTCACATGTCTGTGGAAGTTTATGTCTCAGTTGTTAAATCTTGTTATATTCATACAAATATTTACACATTAAGTTTGCTGAAAATAATCGCAGTTGACAGTGAGAGGACGTTTCTTTTTTTGCAGAGTTGATGTGGTCCTCGCTTTGTGCGCAGTGGCATTGTAATGCTGAAACAGGAAAAGGCCTTCACCGAACTTTTGCCACAAATTTGGAAGTACAGAATTGCTTAGAATGGCATTGTATGCTGTAGCTATAAGATTTCCCTTCACTGGAACTAATGCCCTGATCACACCGATAGCTTAATGCGTACTGTTTTGCGTAATGATCATCTGGATATGTGTGCAACAAAAGTTCAACATTCACCTTCTCCTACCATTTCTGTCAAGCCATCTATGCATACAGTTTGACGCATACGTTTTGATAAATCCAACGTATGCACCTCACAGAACGCACTGCAACTGCCTCTGCAACACATTGCTGCAAGGCAAATGAAGTGTTCCACTGGAAATGAATGTACTTCTAGTGTACCAAAATGCAATGATGCTGTCGGTGTGATCGAAGCAAAAGGGGCCTAGCCCGAACCATGAAAAAACGCCCCAGACCATTATTCCTCCTCCACCAAACTGTACAGTTGGCACTATGCATTGGGGAAGGTAGCGTTCTCCTGGCATCCGCCAAACCCAGATTTGTCAGTCGGACTACTAGATGGTGAAGCGTGATTCATCACTCCAGAGAATGCGTTTCCACTGCTCCAGTGTCCAATGGCGGCGAGCTTTACACCATTCCAGCCGACGCTTGGCATTGAACATGTTGATCTTAGGCTTCTGTGCGGCTGCTTGGCCATGGAAACCTATTTCATGAAGCTCCCGATGAACAGTTCTTGTGCTGACGTTGCTTCCAGAGGCAGTTTGGAACTCGGTAGTGAGTGTTGCAATCAAGGACAGACAGTTTTTATAGGCTACGCGCTTCAGAGCTCGGCAGTCCTGTTCTGTGAGCTTGTGTGGCCTACCACTTCGGCTGAGCTGTTGTTGCTCCTAGACATTTCCTCTTCACAATAACATCACTTGCAGATGACCGGAGCAGCTCTAGCAGGGCAGAAATTTGACGAACTGACCTCTTGTGACAGTGCCACATTTGAGCTCTTCAGTAAGGCTGTTCTACTTCCAATGTTTGTCTATGGAGATTGCATTGCTGTGTGCTCAATTTTATACACCTGTCAGCAATGGGTGTGGCTGAAATCGCCGAATCCACTAATTTGAAGGGGTGTCCACATAATTTTGTATATATAGTGTTCGACGGGAGTCTTCTTACATTTGGGAACTTTAGAGTCCTATTCATCAAACAACAGGTAGGCTTGATCTCCCTCAGTTGCCTATGCACATCAACAAGATCAACAACTAATGTTAGCCAACGTGAGATGAGCTAAAAATCTAACAAGAGAAAAGTAGATAAACCCTTGAACTTTTTTAGCTTGTAGTTGGCCGTCAAATTTGCACTGATTTAACAAAGGGGAATAGTAGCCTGCTCGACCTTCTGCAGATTGCCTGCCAAAGCATGCTCGTCCCAACCCTTGGGAACTTGCCTGCCCTCCCATTTGATCGATGCCAAATACAGTTGATTGACAACTAAGAGATATGCTAACTGTTGAAAACAGTTGTTCAAGTTTAGCATAGCTAGTTAGCAAAGTGATTCACATTTCTTGCAAGCTAACCAAATGACACCTGCATCTCTAGCTGTGCCCAGCCTTAGTTACATTGTCCAAAATATTGAGTCATTGAAACTGAAATGGGGCATTCTCGACAGGCTAGAGGCAGCAAACAATGTACCAGGCCAGCTGTGATTTACAACTTGATAGCAATATTTGTTGGACTACCAAGACATTTATTGGAGAATTAGCTATATTAATCATGCATTGAACTGCATCGATCTATTCTACCAACAGTGCCTTACTCAACGTCATGGAATTTTAAGTCAAATAGAACCTATTTTGGATTTGTAGCATAAAATAGGAATTTGATATTTTTGAATGGTATTATGATTGTCTGTTTAATATCTGCGAAGTAGTTAATCTGCCAGTTCCACCTTAAGAACTTGCAGGCCCTCCAGGATAACCCCCAAACCAAGCTGATGCCAAGGTTTAAAGATTCTTTCTCACGTTATACATTGACTCTTTCAAACAACACGTACAGTAAATGCATTCGAAATGTTTTCCTTTTCTTTATATCATAGAAACCATAAAACGTAGCAGTATCTGTCAACAGAACGGACAAGCAGTATAGACTACGTAGAGTAGAGCATTCATGTTTCCGCACCGATAGAGTATTATTAGTCATGTACAATGCATTCGGACTGTATTCAGACCCCTTGACTTTTTCCACCTTTAGTTAGTTTACAGCCAGCCTTATTCTAAAATTGATTCAATTGTTTCATCATTCTACACACACTACCCCATAATGGCAAAGCAAAAACAGGTTTTTATAAATGTTTGCGTGTGTTCCATATATATATATTATCTCACATTTACATAAGTATGGATGGGGAGTGTCGCTGCACAGCTATTTTCAGGTCTCTCCAGAGATGTTTGATCAGGTTCAAATCCAGGCTCTGGCTGGGCCGCTCAAGGACATTGAGACTTGTCCCGAAGCCACTTCTTCGTTGTCTTGGCTGTACGCTTAGGGTTCTTGTTCTGTTGGAAGGTGAACCTTCGCCCCAGTCTGAGGTCCTGAGCACTCTGGAGCAGGTTTTCATCAAGGATCTCTCTGTACTTTGCTCTGTTCATCTTTGCCTCGATCCTGACTAGTCTCCCAGTCCCTGCTGCTGAAAAACATCCCCACAGCATGATGCTGCCACCACCATGCTCTGTAGGGATGGTGCCAGGCTTCCTCCAGCCGTGACGCTTGGCATACTGCCCAAAGAGTTCAGTCTTGGTTTCATCAGACCAGAGAATCTTGTTTCTCATGGTCTAAGTGTCCTTTAGGTGCTTTATGGAAAACTCCCTGTAGGCTTTCATGTGCCTTTTTTACTGAGGAGTGGCTTCCGTCTGGCCACTCTACCATAAAGGCCTGATTTGGTGGAGTGCTGCAGAGATGGTTGTTGTTCTGGAAGGTTCTCCCATCTCCACAGAGGAACTCTGGAGCTCTGTCAGAGTGACAATCGGGTTCTTGGTCACCTTCCTGACCAAGGCCCTTCTCCCCCAATTGCTCAGTTTGGCCAGGCAGCCACCTCTAGGAAGAGTCTTGGTGATTCTAAACTTCTTCCATTTAAGAATGATGGAGGCCACTGTTCTTAGGGACCTTCAATGTTGTAGAAATGTTTTGGTACCCTTCCCCAGATCTGTGCCTCGACACAATCGTGTCTTGGAGCTCTAGGGACAATTCCTACGACCTCATGGTTTGGTTTTTGCTTTGACATACACTGTCAACTGTGGGACATTATATAGTCCAATCAATTGAATTGACCCTAGTAAGATTCCAATAAAGTTGTAGAAACATCTCCAGAATGATCAATGGAAACAGGATACACCTGAGATCAATTTCCATTCTCATAGCCAAGGGTCTGAATACTTATGTAAATAAGGTATTTCTGTTTTTCATTTTTAATAAATTATCATTATGGGGTATTTTGTGTAGATTGATGAGGATATTTTTTTATTTAATTTATTTTAGAAAAAGGCTGAAATGTAACAATGTATAAAAAGTGAAAGGGTCTGAATACTTTCCGATTGCACTGTATGTGTATACATTTGCCTAGATATTATTTGAATACAAGTTTGAAAGATATAGCCATACAGCACAACTACACTCTGTAGATGGTGGTCAAATTGTTGGAAGATGAGAGAGGATACACATTTAGGCAGTAACAGTTGAAAGTTGTTTTTTAAAATAAAAACAATAACAAACCTCTCCCTTTAATATTCTGAGTCATACGTACATAGGGTTAGCCCTCTCCAAATTCCATCGAGACTTGACTCTAGTACTGACGGCGGATGGGTTTAGAAGGCTTTGAAGGCAGTCACCGTGACTAGAAGGTTCCAGGTGACTACAGAATACAGGATTTGTGTGTGGAGTCCGTGGCCTCTGCTCTGCGTGCTTCCTGTGTTGGGGTTCTTGGCGGCGGAGCTCGGTTTCCCTGTAGTGCTTGTGCGTGTGGAGAGGCCGTGCAAGGGGGTGGAGATGAACACAAACGATGTCTGGTCCCCCGAGCTGTTGGCAGACCCCCTGTCTCCGTGCGTCCCAGGCTCCAACAATGCAGACTTAGCCAAGTACCCAGAAGTGACGACTGCAGCCCTATCCGGTGTGAGGCCTCCACGGCCTAGCCCTCTGGCATCAGCCCCCAGCGGAGGCTCTGTGTGGGATGTAAAGTGCCACTCCCCTCCTGAAGTGGCAAGATGGGCTTGCCCACATGTTGGCCTAGTGTAGCAGGGGCAGCCCAACACCGCAGCACGGGTGTGTTTGGCCCAGAGCAAGAGCAGTGTGATGTTCTCCTCCTCTTCACAAGCCCAAGGGTTATCCCCAAGTGTCAAGAACTCAAGCCCCTCCAACCGGTCAAACACCCCCTCCGGCACCCAGGAGAAGTGATTAGCATGCAGGTAGAACCTCCTCAGCCTGGGCAGCCGGTCCAATGACCCCAGGAGGATCTGAACCAGGTAGTTGTGGGACAAATCCACCATCTCCAGATTATGAGGCATGTTGGTGGGCACGGTCCAGAACCGGTTGTGACTCAAGTTTAGGGCTTGTAGGCTGGGTAGGGTGTTGTTGATGAAGACCACCCTCTCCAGCTCGTTGGCTGACAGGTCCAGTACCCGCAGGTTCCAATGGTAGGCCGTGTCGTTCTTGTCCAGGGTTCGGAGCTGGTTGCCAGCGGCCCGGATGTCCCAGAGGGCCCTGGGAAGGTCGGAGGGGAAGCGACCCAGGAGGTTATAGGACAGGTCCAGGGTACGCAGGTGGGCGTAGTGGCTGAGCTGGCCGTCCAGATCACAAAGGCTGTTGGGAGAGAGGGGAGTTCTTATTTTAGAAGTTAGGACCCAACCTGCTGAAGAGGATGATAAGGAAGAGGATGATGAGAAGGAAGAAGTGTCTTCCTACCTGTTGTGTGAGAGGTTGAGGAAGCGGATGTTGTGCTGCAGGCCTGGGGGCAGCTGTGAGAGGTGCCGTGAGGAGCAGTCCACCACACGGTGGCCCCGGCTGCAGGAGCACATGGCGGGGCAGATGGACAAGACCAGCCCCCCCAGCACCACCAAAAGGAGGAGCAGGAAGAGGCAGGCCAACGGGGCGTGGGGGAGCATAATGAGGGCTCTGAGAGGGGGCGAGAGAGACAGTGAGCGGAGACTCTGGACTGTAGGACATAGATCTGCAACACTTCTTTGCTCCATGATTTATATACTCACAAATGGAAGGGCACAGTTTTGATACTGTATGGACCTTCATCAAGACCATCACTCATTCACATACATCTGCAGAATAATAATACTGACAGTTAAATTATCTACTGACCCCATTAGCATTTAAATATTGATTAGCAATAGCTCATTTAAGTCAAATCTTTGTTAGCTTTTCCAAGCTGCAATTACCAGGAGCTTAAAGGGATACTTTGGGATTTTGGCAATGAGGCCCTTTATCCACTTCCCTAGAGTCAGATGAACTAGTGGATACCATGTTTATGCCTCTGTGTCCAGTATGAAGGAAGTTAGCGTTGTAGTAGTTTCGAGAGCCAATGCTATCTAGCAATAGCGCAATGACTGGAAGCCTATGGGTATCTGCTAGCATGCTAGTATTCCAACAGATTGCTAGACAACGTCAGTTGGTGGAGTATTAGCTACATTATCACCCTTATTCATAACCGGCCTAGTTTCCCTGCAATGGAATCTCTGTAGAAATGATTTAAGACCCTTGTCTGGAGCTACTGCTGTTTTGAGATGGCCTTTGATGCATAGCAACAGCCTCCCAGATGGGAGAGGGGCAGTAATAAACACCAGGAGACAGCAGTGAAACACTACACACTGGTTCTGCATCCAGCCTGTAAGAAAGTCATGACTGGGAACCATCTATTATACTTAAAGCACATAATGTAACTATACAACTGGGTAGATTGGACCTCACTAAACCCAGAGCCCTCTCCCCTCCATCGCCTCTCCTCCATATAGTTCCCATTCACGTCATTGACACCCCTCTGACATTATTACATTGTAACGCCAGGCCATATGCTAACAGTCCTGCTTGAGTGTTTCCCAAACTCTGTCCTCCGGGACCCCAAGGGGCGGCGCACGTTTGGGTTTTTGCCCTAGCACTACATAGCGGATTCAAATAATGAACTAATCATCAAGCTTTGATTATTTGAATCCGCTGTGTAGTACTAGGGCAAAAACCGAAACGTGCATCCCTGGGGTCCACAGGACAGAGCTTTGGAAACGACGATCAAATAACTGTGTTGCGGTTTACAAGGGCCCCAGTCAGTCTGTGTGCCGGCAAGCTTGAAGCCTTGCCAGCGGGTAGGATCTTAGAAATACTGCAGTGAGAGCCGGCTGAATTCCTTTAGAGTGGCACACAAACACTCTCGATCCCACACACGCACACACGATTGTGTCCTGTCCTCTCTCACCCTGTCTTCTGGCACACATGACTGAGTATCTGGGGACAGCGTGTGTGTGTGTGTGTGTGTTTGTGTGTGTGTGGTTGTATTAAGAAGAGCTTGCCAAACATCAGTGTGGCAGGTTTTATCATTACATAGTAAGCTGAATGCTCTAGAAACTTCATCAGGTTATGACATACTGCAAGTTAGTCTTATGATGCAATTAACATTACAATTCATACCCAATATCAAAAAAACTTTTAAATTACATAACAATAACATTTACGTTAGAGACCATGCGTGCACCTATCCCCCTTTGTCAATTAATTGTCTTAAGTTGTGTGGCACATTTGTGTCGATCGGTATATTAGTGCTTTCAAAATACTATGAAGTCTTTTTTTCTCCAAGGACACGATCGGAATTTGCTCAATAAATAGCTGTGATATCTAATGGAGATTTCAGCACCGTTGGAGAGATTTAAGCCATAGACTGACATAGACAAATCACCCTGCTGCAGTCCACTGAGCTAATGTGGTACAGAATCAAATACATTACTGCTTCACTGTGTGTGTGTGTGTCTAGTTCTGTGCACATGTGTTATCATGTACACCCGTCTCCTACTGTTTTTCTCTCCATGACATTAGTCACTCACCTGATCCTCTCCATCGCTTCACTCCGTCATCTTGCTCTTTTCGTCCTCTCTCCTTCCCTCGGCCAGCCCTCTCACTTGCTCCCCCCTCTTTTTTTCAGAGCAGCAGGCTGGAGAGAGTGATTGTCAAGTCCAATCTGGGGGGTGTTAAGTTGCCCTTATTATTCATGCACCATTTTCTTTTTCGTCTCTCCGTTTTTGCGCAGGCTTTCTTTTGGGGTATTCCTCTCTTTCACATTCTTCCTCACTCGCACTCTCACTTATTTTTTTCTCCCTTGCTCTTCTTCCTTCTCTGGTGAAGGTGGACCTCTCTCTCTCTCTCTCTCTCTGTCTCTCTGTCTCTGTCTCTGTCTCTCTCTGTCTCTCTCTCTCTCGTGCTGTGTTGGCGATGGCCAGTGGCGGGCAGGCTCTCTTGCTCCGTCTCAAAACCCTCTCCTGGGTTGTGGCGTCCTCCTAGCATGCCAGAGCAGGGTGCCCCTGATTGCGCCAGTCATCCTCCACCGCTCCTCTGCAGGCTCCTGATGCACTTAGGGAAAGAGCAGTCAGAGAGAGAGAGGAGGAGGAGCGAGGGAGGGAGGGAGGATTGGAGGATTGCAGCACAGTGCCTGTCCCCTCTGCTGATGATGACACGTGGGGGGACTGTGCTGACTCCAATCTTTTTACAGTCAGGATCCCGCACACTTGATAAAAGCAATTCTTTCTCCATTATCCCCCCCTCTCTCTTTTTTTTTATACACATACAGTATACTGAACAAAAATATATACACAACATGCAACAATTTCAAAGTTTTACTGAGTTAGTTCATATAAGGAAATCAGTCAATTTGAAATAAATTCATTAGACCCTAATCTATAGATTTCACATGACTGGGAATACAAAGATGCTTCTGTTGGTCACATGTACGTTAAAAAAAAGGTAGGGGTGTGGATCAGAACCAGTCAGTATCTGGTGTGACCACCATTTGCCTTATGCCGTGCGACACATCTCCTTCACATAGAGTTGATCAGGCTGTTGATTGTGGCCTGTGGAATGTTGTCACACTCCTCTTTTTAATGGCTGTGCGAAGTTGCTGGAACTGTAACAAGCTGTCGTACACGTCAATCCAGAGCATCCCAAACGTTCTCAATGGGTAACATGACTGGTGAGTATGTAGGCCATGGAGGAATGGATACTTGTCAGATCCTTGCGAAATTGGGCCGTGCATTATCATGCTGAAACATGAGGTGATTGCGGCACATGAATGGCATGACAATGGGCCTCAGGATCTCGTCACAGTATCTCTGTGCATTCAAATTGACACTGATAAAATACAATTGTGTTTGTTATCCATAGCTTATGCCTGCCCAAACCATAATCCCACCGCCACCATGGGGCACTCTGTTCACAACGTTGACATCCGCAAACCGCTCGCCCACACAGCGCCATACTGGTGCATGGTCTGCGGTTGTGAGGTTGGTTGGACATACTGCCAAATTCTCTAAAATGACATTGGAGGTAGCATATGGTAGAGAAATGAACATTCAATTCTCTGACAACAGCTCTGGTGGACATTCCTGCAGTCAGCATGCCAATTGCACGCTCCCTCAACTTCTGTAGCATTGTGTTGTGACATTTTTTGGGTGGACTTTTGCTGTCACCAACACAAGGTGCACCTGTGTAATGATCATGCTGTTTAATCAGCTTCTTGATATGCCACACCTGTCAGGTGAATGGATTATCTTGACAAAAGATAAATGCTCACTAACGGGGATGTAAACAAATTTGAGAGAAATAAGCATTTTGTGCGTATTTCTGGGATATTTTGCATGTTGCATTTTATATTTTTGTTTGGTGTACATACAAACGCGCTAACTCATTCTAACGTGGGCTGTTCACTGAACATTAGTGCCTCATGCGTTCAACTTTCACATTCTCATAGTTACACTATGTTCCATTTCCCCTTCACACACTCTCACACACACATATACACACAGCATTTTGTCCTCATTTGCTCACACAGTGATTTAACACACACATCTTCACACACACAGTTGCCCTGATTTCCCTGTAGTACTGTACAGATCTGGCAGGGTGACATTGTTCTGGCTGAATGCGTATGGGATACATAACACACACACACACACACACACACACTGCCCCCTGACGGCAGCGCTATCTCACATCACAACTGGCACCTGCAACGACTGGCTGCCTCCACCGCCCTCAGCAGCAAATTAGCACTGTTTTTGTTTTAACGGTACAGTTTTTGTCTCACCATCCTCCTGTTCTTCCTCCATTTCAGCTGCCTTCAGGAAGCACCCTGGCAGTCTGCTTTAAGAACAGCTTTTTGCGAATGTGCTGATCCATGAATACGTGTTCTGTGACTAGTGGCTTTGTTTTATGGCCAACGTTGCTGTGGCCATATTAATAAAATCCTTGTTTTTAGGGGGTCTGTATTGCTGTGAATATTTAATTCTGCACTTCAGCCAAAGCAAGCTGCCCTGCTACTGCTGGCAACATCATTCAGCGACTAGCCAGCATGAATTGCTGCCAGTAATCACCATTCACAATTCTCCAGAAAAAGTCTCAGCAAATGCAACCTAGTAAGAAAGACCCTCCATAGTGCAGTGGCTGGTGCTAGCACGGCAACACCAGACCAGTCAAAAGTGTGAAACTCTGCATGGCAACACCAATCAGCGGTGTTAGTTTCGGGAGTTCAACCAATAAGCTGTGAGAGTTTGTGATGCGAAACTAATGTTTTCTATTCACCTCAGATCATTAGATTAAAAAAAAATGCATTCTCTGAAAATGACTGAAATATCTGAATGCTATAATCATGTCATGTTAACAGGTTTGTTAATAAGTTGAAGCATCAAGAGAATTGCTACACAAACCACGTGTTTGTACGAGGGAAAAGGTGTTTTAACAAAGGTTTCCCACCTTGCAACCTACTTGTGTGAAAACCAACTGTAGTCACAGCACATGCAATTGTTTTAGAATGATAAGGACTGATAAAATTACGATTTATAGTCTTACTAAAAGTCATACTCTTACAATAGCTTGTCATGATAATAGAAAGAATAGACCTGTGTTGAGATGAACATGGCATGGATTCTGTAGAAAGATTGTTATGATAGATTGAGTTGGTCGTTTGAATACTACGTCAGACCTGGAACTGCAGATGTGAAAGGAGTAAGAGTGAAACAGGACTGAAAATAGTCTTGGTCTTGCCCAAGTTGAGCTACTTCTCATGCTGCTTTCTTTCTCTCCCTCTACCTCTCGCTTTTCTTTCATATCTGCCGCAGTATCAACACAGGGAGTTCTGCAATCATTTTTCAATAGAAACATTTCCCTTTTAGTACTCAGCTGGAGAATGTGTCTGGAAGAAGCTGTGAATTAGAGTAGTGGGAAGGGTGGAGAGAGGGAAGGGAAGGCAGAGAGGGTTTTGGATTTATGATGCCTGTATCTTTCAGGCAACATTCTTTATAGGGTGGGATAAAGCAGGTGCCGTGGCTGCCATCTGGACAGCAGGGCTTGTGGTGTAGGCGGATGATGCTCTCTCCTCAATCACCAAGAAGTAGAGTGAAATACAGCCTGTCCTTAACCAATGAGCCTGTAGTCTGCCTCACTGTGTGAGGCTGATGTAGTACACAAATACAAACCAGTATTTACCATCAGCAGATTTATTGCATAAATACATGATTGATGTACAATGAGCATTTCACATCTGTCATTTGTCAACAGGTTAGAATATGTGTAGATGGAAATAACTGTGTGGTTGTTTCTTTCCATCTCCCATCATTGTTGTTTCTGTGGTTTCTCTTCAGATGAGACATTGAGGCGCTATTTGTGGTTCTGACATTTCCCTTTTTCTGTCTCCATGGCCTGTCTGCTCTCTCTACTGTTAGTGTACTGATGTACAGCTCTGAATACACTGGGAGTGACTGCAACACTGCAGTAATGCACTCACTAACAGTGTCGAGCCAGCCCTACTGAGAGACTAACTCCCTGCTCACTCTTTCTCTCATTTTCACATTCATTTTATCCCTTTCTATCCATCGTTTCTCAGTTTAATTATATAGTTCACCCCTTGTTTCATTTCCTTTTAGAACTTCCTCTCTCACCATTTTGCCCAATGAATGTCTCAGCCTGGGTAGTGACTGGAAATGTTCACTTGCTTTGCGTGCACACACACGATTTACATTACTTCAGTGCATCCTTCTCTGAATTATCTCACCACTGGGTATGATGCTGATGTTTAGGCTCTTACATCACTGTGCTCTTCTCCAAAAAGTACACGGGAGAAAAAGCAATTGTAGCATGAAATAAATATCACTGCTACAGATTGGTCAGGCTGAATTAATATGGATGTGACTTGAATCAAAACAATTGGGAAAGCTTTCTCAGTGTACATTTGGTTGTCTTAATACCAAAGAAAGACCATAGGGACCATGTATTTAAAAATCGGATTATTGTGGCCAATGTAAAAGTTATACCGTTAAATAGGGAAATGGATTGGCTTGGTTTTGACAATAAAACTGGCTATAGGCCTAGTTGAAGATCCATTTCATGAAATGTTTAATCAGAAAGAGGTATAGCTGAAGTAAGCGGAACACGGATTAGCATCAGTTTGGGTTTCCTTTGTTGGCTGTAGGGGTAGGAGAGTGAGTTTCCTGTGTGTTACTATCTGTCACTGCTTGGAGACTGGTAAAGGCAGGTCAGGGGGGGTGGGGTGGGATGATCTGTGCTCTCTGGTGGAGGGGGGCTGGCCTGGTCTGAGGGGGGACCCAGGTAAACATCCAGCAATGGTGGAGGAATCGCTTCTGGGATATCTGGTGGTGTACGAGAGCGAGATGGAGCATTGTTTGGCCCCAGATCAACAACCTGCAAGGAGGTAGGAGGCTGATGGTCATGGGTGTGTGCTATGGCAGTGGTCTCTGAAGACGTAGGTGGAGGAGGAGATGAGGAGTTGTCCGGAGGTTGCACCTCCTCAGTCTGGGTCTTTTCTTTGTGCACTGCAGCAGTTCCGTTGCTCGGTTGAACATCATCTGAAACAGTCTCTCTTCCGAATGTACTTCCTGCCGGAATCTCACCCATCCGGAATTCCTCGTCAGTCTCCTGGAGCAGAGACAGCCTCTTGGAGAGTCGCTGAGACAGGAAGCCAGAGAAGGAGATTCGATTGGAGCCCCTCAGGTGGACGTCACTGCTTTCGTCATTATCCAGTCGAGACTGGACTCCACTGTCCAGAAACGGAGAGGGGCCAGCCCAGGCTGTATTCTGCAGCTGCATCCTCTGTTGTCTGCTCTTCCTCACGAAGATGACCCCAAACACGACAAACATCAGAACCAGCGTCATACCAATCAGTACAGCCACCGTTGTGCCATGGTTCCCCGTCGTTTTGCTCTTGTCTTTGTTTGCCGTTTTTGTCGGAGGCGGCATTGGTTTATTTTTTGTGGTGTTGGCAGCGACGACTTGTTTTGTAGTGGGGACCATTATTGGGGATTGGCCCTTGGTGCTGGTAATGGCAATACTAGCAGTAACAGAGGCTGCAGTGGTGGCAAGGGTCTTGGTGGGCTGGGTCGACGTCCATGGAGTGGAGATGTGGGTTAAAGAATTGGTCATGGCTATAGAGGGAGGTAGGGTGGCGGGTAAAGTGGCAGCACTAGGCAGCTCAGATGGGCCTGTTGGACCTCTTTCAGTGGGGTGTGAAGGGGTTGATCTCCTGTTTGTGACTGGAGCCTGGGAGGGGGTGCTGGGCAATTGAGCCTTCCCACTTGTGTTAAAATTTAATTCAGCTCTTGTCGGTGTCACTCGAAATCCAACACCAGTTTGCGTGGGTCGGATCCTTTCTGTGGAGTTGTTGGACTGCGACATCGGAGGATTGGGTAGACCAGGCCCTTTTTGGATCTCTGTTGGTTGATTTGGTGTCGGTGAGGTTGTTTGAGAGGAAAACTCAGAAGGTCTAGGTGATGCTTTTGGACTTACTTTGCCCTGGCTGGAGGGTGTAACTCCCCCCTTACCGGAGACTGATTCCCCATAGTGGGCGAAGTTTTCTCGGCTCCTTCTGCTGTGATCTCCACCGTGGAGTTGTTTTTATATCTGGTTGTTTGGTGGTCTTGAGGTGACTGGGAGTTCCTCTTTGTGCTCGTACTTAAAGGGTGGATTGAAGGCAGATAAGAGCTGATATATCTGGTGGACACCTGGTCTGGATTCTGTGGTTCACTCTTCACTGTGAGGTTCAACTCAACTGAAGGAGCTACGGTGCTATGGTTTCCTTCATCTGGTGCATTGTTGAGGTGCTCTTGTGCCATTTCTAAGGTTGAAACTTTGTCTGAAGTTGAAGTAACCTCACTGCTCTTGAAGTCTGTAGAGTGGCTGTTAGGCTGAAGTGTCACTGTGCTATTCAGTCCCAGTGGCAGCATCCACAAAAACAACACAAAAACAGGACCCATTCCCTCCATTGCTGTTCAGGTTATCCTCTGAAATCTGCTGTGTCCTGATGACTGACTGATGAAAAGAAGAAAAGCAAACGTGTCATTACTGTATCGATAAGCATGATTTATCATGAGGAAACATGAAGGGCAAAATGTTAGCGCTACTTTTGGCATTTCCTTCCTCAAACTACAATTCAAAGTAGGCGTAGAATATTTTTTCAGACTGTTTTCTGGGGAATCTAACTTCTGTTTTTGTCCTATTTCTTTGTAAGAATTAATATATAAGGTCATATGTTACACATTAGGATGTTTATGTCCAATCATTATTGATTAGCTAACATTAGTGATAGTTTGTGTATAATGTGTATTACACCTCCCACAAACAACTATTTTGAAATTAAGGTTTTCAAAGGTTTTTGTTTTAAGCTGCTTGCACATTCTCTGGCAAATCACACATGTCGTCGTTAGAGCCACAGATCTCACAATAACCCTTTAATATTTACGTCCCCCACCCTTAAAGTATGTTGTACTCACCAGAGCCTACACAGGATGTAACCCTAGAATCCTGGCCTTCCTTAACCTGCTCCAAGTTCACAAAAAGCAGAATGCCTGTATGAGTTGGTGTCTCTCAGCTGGAAGAGGTCCTCTTAGTTTGCTATATGTGAAGCAAAGAAAGCAGCCGCTGTAGGAGGCTGCGAGGCCCTAGTCTTGTATTGCAGAACCTTCTCTTGCCTCACTTGACAGGAAGTGAGAGCTGTGAAACTGAGGTCTGATGACAAATGACACCCTGTTCATTTTAACACAGCAAAGTCCACAGTGGATGTTTTAATGCAGAACAAATGTACACTTTAATATGCACCCTGGGATAGACCCCTTGACGTTTTCTCAGCCTTATTCTAAAATGTATTAAATTGTTTTTTCCCCCCTCTTTTTGCACACCCCATAATGACAAAGCAAAATCAGGTTTTTAGATTTTTTTGATAATTAATTAAATAAATAAACGTGTGTGTGTGTGTGTGTGTGTGTGGAAACGCAGCAGAAAAAGAAACGTCCTCTCATTATCAACTGCATTTATTTTCAGCAAACTTAACATGTGTAAATATTTGTATGAGTATAACAAGATTCACTAACTGAGACATAAACTGAACAAGTTCCACAGACGTGACTAACATGCCTAAGGCACGTTCACGCAGATGAGCAGGGACCCTGAGCATCTTTCTTTTGTTGTTTTTCAGAGTCAGTAGAAAGGCATCTTTTAGTGTCCTAAGTTTTCATAACTGTGACCTTAATTGCCTACCGTCTGTAAGCTGTTAGTGTCTTAACGACCATTCCACAGGTGCATGTTCATTAATTGTTTATGGTTCACTGAACAAGCATGGGAATCAGTGTTTAAACCATTTACAATAAATATCTGTGAAGTTATTCCGATTTTTACGAATTATCTTTAAAGGACAGGGTCCTGAAAAAGAGACGTTCCTTTTTTTGTATGTATGTGTATACAGTTGAAGTTGGAAGTTTACATACACTTAGGTTGGAGTCATTGAAACTTGTTTTTTAACCACACCACAAATTTCTTGTTAACAAACTATAGTTTTGGCAAGTCTGTTAGGACATCTACTTTGTGCATGTAATTTTTCCAACGATTGTTTAGACAGATTATTTCACTTATAATTCACTGTATCACAATTCCAGTGGGTCAGAAGTTTACATACACTAAGTTGACTGTGCCTTTTAAACAGCTTTGAAAATTCCAGAAAATGATGTCATGGCTTTAGAAGCTTCTGATAGGCTAATGGACATCATCTGAGTCGTTTGGAGGTGTACCTGTGGATGTATTTCAAGGCCTACCTTCAAACTCAGTGCCTCTTTGCTTGACATCATGGGAAAATCAAAAGAAATCAGCCAAGAACTAAAAAAAGAATTGTAGACTTCCACAAGTCCGGTTCATCCTTGGGAGCAATTTCCAAACGCCTGAAGGTACCATGTCCATCTGTACAAACAATAGTACGCAAGTATAAACACCATGGGACCACGCAGCTGTCATACCGCTCAGGAAGGAGACGCATTCTGTCTCCTAGAGATGAACGTACTTTGGTGCGAAAAGTGCAAATCAATCCCAGAAGAACAGCAAAGGACCTTGTGAAGATGCTGGAGGAAACCGGTCCAAAGGTATCTATATCCACAGTAAAACTAGTCCTATATCGACATAACCTGAAAGGCCGCTCAGCAAGGATAAAGCCACTGCTCCAAAACCACCATTAAAAAAGCCAGACTACAGTTTGCAACTGCACATGGGGACAAAGATTGTAATTTTTTGAGAAATGTCCTCTGGTTTGATGAAACAGAAGTAGAACTGTTTGGCCATAAGGACCATCGGTATGTTTGGAGGAAAAAGGGGGAGGTTTGCAAGCCGAAGAACACCATCCCAACCGTGATGCACGGGGGTGGCAACATCATGTTGCGGGGGTGCTTTGCTGCAGGAGGGACTGGTGCACTTCACAAAATAGATGGCATCATGAGGCAGGAAATTTATCTGGATATATTGAAGCAACATCTCAAGACATCAGTCAGGAAGTTAAAGCTTGATCGCAAATGGGTCTTCCAAATGGACACTGACACCAAGCATACTTACAAAGTTGTGGCAAAATGGCTTAAGGACAACAAAGTCAAGGTATTGGAGTGGCCATCAAAGCCCTGACCTCAATCCTATAGACAATTTGTGGGCAGAACTGAAAAAGCATGTGCGAGCAAGGAGGCCTACAAACCTGACTCAGTTACACCAGCTCTGTCAGGAGGAATGGGCCAGAATTCACCCAACTTATTGTGGGAAGCTTGTGGAAGGCTACCCAAAAGGTTTGATCCAAGTTAATGAATTTAAAGGCAATGCTACCAAATACTAATTGAGTGTATGCAATCTTCTGACCCACTGGGAATGTGATTATAGATATAAAAGCTGAAATAAATTATTCTCTCTACTATTATTCTGACATTTCATATTGTTAAAATAAAGTGGTGATCCTAACTGACCTAAGACAGGGTATTCTTACTAGGATTAAATGTCAGGAATTGTATTTAGCTAAGGTGTATGTAAACTCCCGACTTCAACTATATGTATAGATAAGTATTCAGACCCTTTACAGGCAGTGATTACATCCTGAAATCTTTTTGAGTATGAAGCTACAGGCTTGGCACACCTGTATTTGGGGAGTTTCTCCCATTCTTCTCTGCAGATCCTCTCAAGCTCTGTCAGGTTGGATGGGGAGTGTCGCTGCACAGCTATTTTCAGGTATCTCCAGAGATGTTCCATCGGGTAGAAGTCCAGGCTCTGGCTGGGCCACTCAAGGACATTCATAGACTTGTCCCGAAGCCACCCCTGCGTTGTCTTGGCTGTGTGCTTAGGGTTGTTGTCTTGTTGGAAGGTGAACCTTCACCCCAGTCTGGGGTCCTGAGCACTCTGGAGCAGGTTTTCATGAAGTATCTCTCTGTACTTTGCTCCGTTCATCTTTCCCTCGATCCTGACTAGACTCTCAGTCCCTGCCGCTGGAAAAACATACCCAAGGAATGATGCTGCCACCACCATGCTTCACCGTCAGGATGGTGCCAAGTTTCCTCCAGACGTGACGCTTGGCATTCTGCCCAAAGAGTTCAGTCTTGGTTTCATCAGACCAGAGAATCTGTCGTGCCTTTAACTGAGGAGTGGCTTCCATCTGGCCACTTTACCATAAAGTCCTAATTGGTGAAGTGCTGCAGAGATGGTTGTCCTTCTGGAATGTTCTCCCATCGCCACAGAGGAACTCGGGAGCTCTGTCAGAGTGCCCATCGGGTTCTTGGTCACCTCCTGGCCCTTGGCCCTTCTCCAAGGGGTCTGAATATTTTCCAAATGCACTGTAGTTTGTTTCAGACGGAACTGAATGTTGTGGCCTGGGAAATGTTCTGTTGAATAAATGGTTACCTATCACTCCTAAAATGATGGTGAGAAAGCCGTTGGCCACCTTGTTGCCTTGCTGCTGAAGCATGTTACATGGTAAATTGTTCAGTTGTCGCTACCACTCATTCAGTTCAATTATACGGTCGTGTTTGTTTGGTGTCTTTTGTGCTATTGGTTTAAAACTGTCAATCTAAATAATAAATAAAACAAAACACAGCCTCAGTGGTCCAATTAAAGGTTCAAGACGTAGTGTCAAAGACGAGCGGTGGTTCGTTCAGTGTTTATTTTGAGTTGAATTGTTGAACATGTCTTTCTGTGTAGATTGTGGTTGATGCTTCAGTTTTGCTCTCCTTTTTTTCACACGCCAACAATATCAAGTCCAAGTTTTTATTATCGTGTGCTCAGGTTTATATACTGAGTGTACAAAACATTAAGGACACCTGCTCTTTCCATCACATACAGTGCCTTCAGAAAGTATTCATACCTCTTGACTTATTCCAGATTTTGTTACGTTACAGCCATATTCTAAAATTGATTAGTTACCCCCCTCATCAATCTTCACACAATACCCCATAATGACAAAGTAAAAACATGTTTTTAGACATGTTTTCTAATTTATTGAAAATTAAATACAGAAATATCTAATTTACATAAGTATTCACACCCTTGACTCAATAAATGTTATAATCACATTTGGCAGTGATTAATGTAGATTTGGCCTCGTTTTAGGTTATTGATGCAGACACCACTGTGCTTGAAAATCTGGAGAGTGGTATTCAGTAATGTGTTGTATTGGATTTGCCCCAAACATAACACTTTGTATTTAGGACAAAAAGTTGATTGCCTTGCCACATTTTTGGCAGTATTACTTTAGTGCCTTGTTGCAAACAGGATGCATGTTTTTGAATATTTTTATTCTGTAGAGTCTTCCTCATTTTCACAATGATGTTGATCCATCCTAAGGAAAAAACTATCACATCTGTTAAACTCAAGGATTTTACCTCACGGTAAAATCCTTGAACACTTTCCTTCCTCTCCCACAACGGATTTAGGAAGGGCACCTGTATCTTTGTAGTGACTGGGTGTATTGATACACCATCCAAAGCCTAATTAATAAACTCATTTTCTCATTTTTAACCCATGTACCAAGGCATTTGCGAGGCATTTAAAACCTCCCTAGTTTTTGTGGTTGAATCTGTGTTTTTGAAATTCACTGCTCGACTGGGGGACCTTACAGATAGTTGTATGTGTGGGGTACAGAGATGAGGTAGTCGTTCAATAATCATGTTAAACACTATTATTGCACACAGAGTGAGTCCATGCAACTTATAATGTGACTTGTTAAGCACATTTTTACTCCTGAACTTGTTTAAGCTTGCCAAAACAAAAGGGGTTGAATACTTATTGACATTTCAGCTTTTCATTTTTAATTAATTTGTAAAATATTCTGCTAAAATATTTCCACTTTGACATATTGGGGTGTATTGTGTTTCAGCCAATGACAAAATATCTCAATTTAATCCCTTATTGCAATGTATGACTTCATCAGGTCTTTGTTCTTCGATACAGTTTGTGTCATCATAAATCATCTTCAGTCAACCTAATCTAGGGCACAGATTTTGTTAATATATTAATTAAACAATTGATTTTTTAACTCCCCAAGGGGCTATTTTCCTGATAGAAATCCATGTACGACATCCACTTCTGTAATTGACTATATTAAAACACTTGGTCCTATAAATAATATAACCTATTAAACTAGTGTCAGGATTTTTGTTTACAGTAATGGAATAATTTCACATCTATTTCACTGCTGTCGTTGTACTCATGCAACCCCCTGTATTTATTGTGGTCAACCGTTTCTGAAGCTTTTGTCTAAACACTTGTGTTCTTACTCCATCGATTCAAAAAAAGAATGCCATTCATTCACACATGTTCACAAATTTGCCATTTATTTGGGTTGTGGCATTTAAACATATTGTATTTTTACAGAAAAGAGAAAAAAGTTAGACTTAGTAGAGAGGAGTGGAAACAAAAGTGTTAGGAGTTCTGTGACTGCTCGACTGACACGTGAAGGTTGAGGGGGAGACTTATTCATGTAACAAGTAGGCTTGGCAGGCCCAATGCCATCGCTGCCCAGCCAAGAATGGCAACAAGATGTTCAAAGTCTACCCTTGGTATAGTATTTGTGCATGGAATCACTTCAGATGAAGGAAAGGAAGTTCACATCAAGTTGGTGTAAAGTAATAATTTTAACTGAACTCGCATCTGACGAGCAAGCATGTTGGCATATTTGAGTGTGTTTTATTATATTTTTTTAATACAGGTAGACAGGACATTTAGATTGGACAACATATATAATAAAAATGTTTGACATTTAATGTCTTGGGGAGAAGCGACCACATTCAGTTTTATTTATATATATATATATATATATATATATATATATATATATATATATGGGAGAAAATGTTTGAGTGCTTGTTTGCTGAGAAGGAATCTTTTAGCCAACAGTGTCAATAGAGACGGGGCTTCCATTCGATTACATATTGTAGTTGAGTGTTCAACCAGTCCAAAACCATCTCAAATTTGACGCATGTCTATTATCTTCAACAAAATATACTTTCTACATAAGCTTAATACCCTTTTGTTACACTTAGTTAATAAAATATTTTCAGTTCTACTGCCATTATGTAAAGTTGGCATAGTGTACTGCTAATATTGTTGAATTGGGCAGTTAAGAGCATTGGGCCAGTAACCGAAAGGTCACTGTTTTCAATCCCCTAGCCGACTAGGTGAAAATCTGTCAGTATGCCCTTGAGCAAGGCACTTTACCCTAGTTGCTACTGTAAGTCACTCTGGATAAGAGCGTCTGCTAAATGACTCAAATGTAAAATATAAGTGACCCACCCGTACAAAGATCCTGAACCTTTGTAGTAAGCGTAATTAACTTAGGCAGTTGGCAGTAGTGTGCTGTTCGTAGCACATTATTTCAAATGAATTTCTTGCTGCTCCCAACAGCCTATCACCAATTCAAATGTTCTTTATAGAAATCAATTTGAGACAAAATCATTCCAAATTACATCAGATTAATGCAGTTTACAAAGCAAATATCTAAAAGCTCCTAAATTGATTACATATAGCTGGAGTACTTATAAAAAATAACAAATACGCTTTGTTTTGACTTGAGGCACAAGACTGGAGCTGATCTGGCCTGTTGATATCTATGCCTGAGTGAAGTTCAGCTCCGAGCCAGGCCATGGCTCTCTGAGGCTGGAGAGGGAGTGCATGCAATGCTCTACTCACACCACTAGGGGCATGTTCTCTAGATCCTGGGGGATTTCCAGACCCAAATCCCTGGAGCTAGAACTCTGCATCTGCATGGCCATTTCGCCAGTTGTTCCCACATCCCCCATTTGGCCCCTGACCCCTTCTGCCTGCTCCTCCTCCCTTTCCTCCTTCTCTTCTTCCCCCTGCTCTTCATCCTCTTCTCCATCCACCTGGACCTCCTCCAACATGACACTGGTATCACAGGGCCCAACTATGCCCCCCTCAGAGTGCTCCGTGTCCCAGTAGCCCACGCCACTAGCCAGGTCCACGTTACTGCGGGCGGGGCGAGGGGCACGGGCTTGGCGCCTAAGACTGCACACCTGGGAGGCCAGGACCACAGTAGAGACTAGCAGACACAGGACCAGGCCCCCGGCACAGGTCACTACTATGAAGCCCAACTGGGGCTTGATGAGGCAGCCCGGTGTGGCCTCTGTGGGAGAGCTGGAGGTGTCTGGCTCTGGGGAGAGGGTCGTGTTGTTTTCCTCTTGGGTAATGGAGGTTATGCCCGGTTGATATGTGGCATCAGTGGTCTGAGGCTGAGGACTGCTGGTGTGTGAAGCTTGTCCAATCAGAAGGAAGAAGAGAAGATGGAGAGAGATTCTGGAGCCTTCCATTCTTCAGGTTCCTGAAATGGTAGGATAGGAAGAGAATAGCTTTTGTTGTTCATGCCAGCAAACAGTCTCTGTATTGTGACGTTTTGTTAATGTTTGAATATAGTTCTAGAAATTGTGAGTTACATATGGGGTCCGCAGAGTTATTGTAGGGTGTCGTAATTTTTTTTTACAGTAGAAAAGAGGAGAATATCTTCATTCTAATAACTTTATTTCTCAACTCCTAATATTGAGCAAATTACACTCATTGGAGCTCATTACACTCACTGGAGTCTCTGACATAGGCTTTGAAAAAGCACCCTCGAGTACCAGTCGCGGCAAGTGCCGCTGGCTGCTGGTAGGCTTTCTTGACTTGGACATTTTTGCCAACACATGGCTAACCTTTGTTTAACCAGATAAGCAGCTGCTATTTGTGAAAATGTGTTTGGAGTTAGCCTATTGCTAGAAAGGTATGTTAGAGTTTACACTTTCTCTTCCAATTATAATGTGGGGAGGTCAAAATAATGAACAACTGTCTAGAAAATCTATTAATTTAAAAAAAGATTACTTCTCCCTGCCATTATCATTCACCTGATGAGACAAGATGTGATTTATAAAAAAAAAAAATCTAACTAGCCCAGTTAAGACTTTCACTCACTGTCACAGTACAATTTACTCAAAATGAATGAAACAGTCAATGTGTTACAGAAGTAGACCAATAAACTTGCTTTACCATAAATAATAACTTCTAGCAAGTTAGTTCTATGAAATAACTTTCAGGAACGTGATACATACAATACATGTCAGAATAAGCTAGACGTCTTAAGTAACATTTTTACAAATCATGGTTTTGTCTTTTTCATTGCGATGTTCACTAAAACTGAATCTTACCACAAAAACACATTATTTGGTCATTATAATTTTTTGTACAATGTATTTTGGAGATTGTATGGGCATCTCTTACCTGGGCAAGGGCACAGCCTTAGAGCACGTGTGTGTGTGTGTGTGTGTGTGTGTGTGAGAGAGAGAGAGAGCGAGAGATTGGCAAGGTTAACTGGACTAGGAAGATGTCAGTATAAGGAGCGGGCGAGCGTGTGTGTCTGTCAGAGGAAGCACCTGCTGTAACACAAGCCTCTTGAGATGCAGACACTTCCTATCCCCCCTCGGTTCTTTTTCTGACTTAGTTATTTCTAGGCTCCTTGGACCTCCACCGCTACAGCATACAGATGTCTCGCATGCTGCAAGAGGAAAGAGGCAGAAGGGTGTATGTAAATGAGTTTAGGCCGACAATTCAGTCCGAGACTGCCAGCTACCAGTAAATTATACTAATAATACTGCTAGTGATTCACTTTTTTTTAATTATTTGGTATTTTGACATGGTTATGCTGAGACCAAGACAAAAAAAACATTGTGTATGAAGTGCTTTAAGAATGGGATGCATTTCTATTTTTATCTGTATGAATCCACGGTCAGACTGTTCTATCAAAACAAGAACATACCAGAGTCTTTTTGGATGTATTTAACCAGTAAAGGTATTGCTTTTTAGAGGTTGACCTGGCTGGTAGAAAAGTGCACTTTCTACCTCCTCTTCCATCAGACCTATCCTCAACTTCTACCACCTCCTCTTCCATCAGACCTATCCTCAACTTCAACCACAGCCTCTTCCATCAGACCTATCCTCAACTTCAACCACAGCCTCTTCCATCAGACCTATCCTCAACTTCAACCACCTCTTCCATCAGACCTATTCTCAACTTCTACCACAGCCTCTTCCATCAGACCTATCCTCAACTTCTACCACCACCTCTTCCATCAGACTTATCCTCAACTTCTACCACCACCTCTTCCATCAGACCTATCCTCAACTTCTACCACAGCCTCTTCCATCAGACCTATCCTCAACTTCTACCACAGCCTCTTCCATCAGACCTATCCTCAACTTCTACCACCACCTCTTCCATCAGACCTATCCTCAACTTCTACCACCACCTCTTCCATCAGACCTATCCTCAACTTCTCTTTCCCTTCCCGCAGGTTTAAGACAGGCCAGATCAACGGAGACCTTCTGATCTACCATGTGCTGCTGACCCTGAAGCCTTACTACGCCAAGCCCTACGATATCATAGTGGACCTGACCCACGTGGGGCCCAGCAACCGCTTCAAGACAGACTTCTTGTCCAAGTGGTTTGTGGTGTTCCCGGGTTTCGCCTACAAGAACGTGATGGCGGTCTACGTGTACAACTGCAACACATGGGTGAGGGAGTACACCAAGTACCATGAGAGGCTGCTGACAGGCCTGAAGGGCAGCAAGCGGGTGCAGTTCATCGACTCGCCGGCGCGGTTGGCGGAGCATGTAGAGGCAGAGCAGCAGAAGCTCCCAGCGGCTACGTTAGCCCTGGAAGAGGATCTCAAGGTGTTCCACAACGCCCTCAAACTGGCCCACAAGGACACCAAGGTCTCAATCAAGGTCAGTAGCACAGTGGTCCGTGTGTAACCTGAGCATTAACCCTAACTTTCAAACTGGCCTACAAGGACAACAGGGTATGGGGAACAGGGAAGTGTGAAGGGCAGGTGGGAACAGGTATAATTGTTTACTCAAAGGTCCAATGGAGCTGTTTTTTTTATCTCTATCAAATCATTTCTGGGTAACAATTAAGTACCTTACTGTGATTGTTTTCAATTAAAAGGTTCAAAAAGGGCCTCCCGAGTGGCACAGCGGTCTAAGGCACTGCATGGCAGTACTTGAGGCGTCACTACAGACCCAGGTTCAATCCCAGGCTGTGTCACAGGCTGTGACCGGGAGGCGGCGCACAATTGGCCCAGCGTTGTCCAGGTTAGGGGAGGGTTTGGCCGGCCGGGATGTCCTTGTCCCATCGCGCTCTAGCGACTCCTTGTGGCGGGCTAACCACCTGTGAGCTGACTTTGGTCTCCAGTTGTACCGTGTTTCCTCCCCCACATTGGTGAGGCTGGCTTCCGGGTTAAGCAAGCAGTGTGTCAAGAAGAAGTGCAGCTTGATAGGGTCGTGTTTCGGAGGACGCATGGCTCTCGACTGTCACTTCTCCCGAGTCCGTATGTGAGTTGCAGGGATGGGACAAGACTGTAACTACCAATTGGATACCACGAAATGGGGAAGAGAAAAATATAAAATATTGTCAAAAAAATTCTTAGTGAAGGACAAGTACTCAAGCATGCATTTTGATAGAACTGTCTGGGAGTGGTCTAAGTGGGCAGGGGAAAACTGAACATTTGCTTTTATTGGCAGAGTTTTGGAGCTCTTTCTTATTGGTCTATTAACTAATTTACAGCATGGTAAGGTCACAACTCCATCGCACCAAAACAGGCAGAAATTTCAGTTAGTCTTTTCAAACAGCTCTTACACTAAAAGGGCTTCATCATTTTCACAATTTTAAGTGTTATTCCAACCTCAGTGTAGAAATATAAATATTAATATAAACTCAGCAAAAAAAGAAACGTCACTTTTTTAGGACCCTGTCTTTCAAAGATCATTCGTAAAAATCCAAATAACTTTCCAGATCTTCATTGTAAGGGTTTAAACACTCTTTCCCACGCTTGTTCAATGAACCATAAACAATTAATGAACATGCACCTGTGGAACGGTCGTTAAGACACTAACAGCTTACAGACGGTAGGCAATTAAGGTCCCAGTTATGAAAACTTAGGACACTAAAGAGGCCTTTCGACAGACTCTGAACACACCAAAAGAAAGATGCCCAGGGTCCCTGCTCATCTCTGTGAAAGTGCCTTAGGCATGCTGCAAGGAGGCATGAGGGCTGCAGATGTGGCCAGGGAAGGAATGATCCTTACACCGAGGCCTGTACTGTGGAGCGGGATCGATTTGGGGGTGGAGGGTCCGTCATGGTCTGGGGCGGTGTGTCACAGCATCACCGGACTGAGTTTGTTATCATTGCAGGCAATCTCAACGCTGTGCATTACAGGGAAGACCTCTTCCTCCCTCATGTGGTACCCTTCCTGCAGGCTCATCCTGACATGACCCTCCAGCATGATAATGACACCAGCCATACTGCTCGTTCTGTGTGTGATTTCCTGCAAGACAGGAATGTCAGTGTTCTGCCATGGCCAGCGAAGAGCCCGGATCTCTATCCCATTGAGCACGTCTGGAACACGTTGGATCGGAGGGCTAGGGCCATTCCCCCCAGAAATGTCCGGGAACTTGCAGGTTCCTTGGTGGAAGAGTGGGGTAACATCTCACAGCAAGAACTGGCAAATCTGGTGCAGTCCACGAGGAGGAGATGCACTGCAGTACTTAATGCAGCTGGTGGCCACACCAGATACTGACTGTTACTTTTATTTTTTCAGAAGGCGAACAAGTTCCACAGACAGTCACATGTCTGTGGAACTTGTTCAGTTTATGTGTGTTGTTGAATCTTGTTATGTTCATACAAATATTTACACATGTTAAGTTTGCTGAAAATAAACACAGTTGACAGTGAGAGGACGTTTATATATAACACAGTAAAATCACGTTTTTTACTTCTTTGGGCCTCAATCAATTCATATAGATTAGTTTGTTGCCGAAGGGAAAGTAGATGGTTGAATTCATTGGCTATTGAGTCCTGCTTTGTGTAGCAACATGAGACATCTGGTCTGTGTTGTCATTGTTGACATGTACACACTTGTATCTCAACAACAACCCTCCCTATTATCCCAGGTGGGCTCCACGGCCGTCCAGGTGACCTCAGCAGAGCGTACCCGTGTCCTGGGTCAGTCGGTGTTCCTCAATGATGTCTACTATGCCTCTGAGGTCGAGGAGATCTGCCTGGTGGACGAGACCCAGTTCACCCTGACCATGTCCAACCAGGGCACGCCCCTCACCTTCATGCACCAGGAGTGTGATGCCATCGTCCAGTCCATCATCCACATCAGGACGCGCTGGGAGCTGTCGCAGCCAGACTCCATCCCCCAGCACACTAAGATCAGGCCCAAAGATGTGCCGGGTACCCTGCTGAACCTCGCCCTGCTCAACCTGGGCAGCTCCGACCCCAGCCTCAGGTCAGATATTCAACATGGCTAAATACTAGCCTCTAGTGGATTCTGGGAAATGTAGTCCCATGGATATCTCGGGGGTCGTCAATCAGAGCAGGTCTTGGTGTAGCGTGTTCTCTAAAATATGAGCAGTAGCTAAGTACAACAATTTATTTACAACTTCTTCAGCCAACTTCCTGATTGGAAATGGAATATAATAGCAAACTGTCCCCTCTACAGGTCTGCAGCCTACAACTTGCTGTGTGCCTTAACCTGCACCTTCAACCTGAAGATCGAGGGCCAGCTGCTGGAGACCTCAGGCCTGTGTATCCCTGCCAACAACACCCTCTTCATAGTCTCCATCAGCAAGACGCTGGCCGCCAATGAACCACACCTCACCCTGGAGTTCCTGGAGGAGTGCATCTCCGGCTTCAGCAAGTCTAGTGAGTCTAGAACACGAATGCACAGAAACACACTCACAAATGCATTGACTGAAATGCTCTCTCACTCTTTCTCACTTTTCTCAGTCACACCCACTCGCCCACTTTCTCTTTTACAGACTGAAACTTTTTCTTTCAACTTTCTTTCAACACACATGCTTTTGTTGGGGAACTGTTTGATTGCCTTATCCATCAGTGTGTGTTGTGCCATGGCTCTGGAGCCCTCAGCTCTCAGTGTGGTTGTCATGTCATTCCTCCACACTGCAGCAACAGAGGAGCTAATGTTATCCAACCTCTGACGATGATTTCCGGCGCTGACAGAAATGGCAGCCTCACTTCACGTTCTCAGGAAGCTATGCAGTATTTTGTTTTTTTATGTATTACTTCTTACATTGTTACCCCGGGAAATATTAAGTTTTATTACATACAGCCGGGGGAACTATTGGATATAAGAGCAACGTCAACTTACCAACATTACGACCAGGAATACGACTTTCCTGAAGCGGATCCTCTGTTTGGTCCACCAACTAGGACAATAGACTGGATCCCAGCCGGCGACTCAAAACAACGGCGGCGCAGGAGAAGGAAGAGACGCGGCGGTCTTCTAGTCAGGCTCCGTAGACTGGCACGTCGCGCACCGCTCCCGAGTATACTACTTGCCAATGTCCAGCCTCTGGACAACAAGGTATACGAAATCCGAGCAAGGGTTGCCTTCAAGAGAGACATCAGCGACTGCAACGTTCTTTGCTTCACGGAAACATGGCTCACTCAGGACACGTTATCAGAGTCGGTACAGCCACATGGTTTCTCCACGCATCGCGCCGACAGAAACAAACATCTATCTGGTAAGAAGAAGGGCGAGGGTGTGCCTTATGATTAACGAGTCGTGGTGTGATCATAACAACATACAGGATCTCAAGTCCTTTTGTTCACCTGACATAGAATTCCTTACAATCAAATGCCGACCGCATTATCTACCAAGAGAATTCTCCTCAATTATAATCACAGTCGCATATATCCCCCCTCAAGCTGACACATCGACGGCACTGAAAGAAATTCATTGGACTCTATGTAAACTGGAAACCACATATCCTGAGGCTGCATTTATTGTGGCTGGGGATTTTAACAAGGCTAATCTGAAAACAAGGCTCCCTAAATTGTATCAGCATATCGAATGTGAGACCCGGGCTGGCAAAATCCTGGATCATTGTTATTCTAACTTCCTCGACGCATACAAGGCCATTCTCCGCCCTCGTTTCGGGCAAGTCTGACCATGACTCCATTTTGTTGCTCCCAGCCTACAGACAGAAACTAAAACAGGAAACGCCCGTGCTCAGGTCTGTTCAACGCTGGTCTGACCAATCTGATTCCACGCTTCAAGATTGCTTCGAGCACGTGGACTGGGATATGTTACGGATAGCATCAGACAACAACATTGATGTATACTCTGATTCGGTTAGCAAGTTTATTAGCAAGTGCATCGGTGATGTTGTATCCATAGCAACTATTAAAACCTCCCCCAATCAGAAACCGTGAATTGATGGCAGAATTCGCGCAAAACTGAAAGTGCGAACCTCTGCTTTTAACCAGGGTAAGGCGACCGGAAACATGACTGAATACAAACAGTGTAGCTATTCCCTCCGCAAGGCAATCAAACAAGCTAAGCGTCATTATAGAGACAAAGTAGAGTCACAATTCAACGGCTCAGACACGAGAGGTATGAGGCAGGGTCTACAGTCAATCACGGACTACAAAAAGAAAACCAGCCCCGTCGCGGACCACGATGTCCTGCTCCCAGACAAACTAAACGACTTCTTTGCTCGCTTTGAGGACAATACTGTGCCACTGACACGGCCCGCTACCAAAATCTGCGGGCTCACCTTCACCGCGGCCAATGCGAGTAAAACATTTAAGCGTGTTAACCCTCGCAAGGCTGCCAGCCCAGATGGCATCCCTGGCTGTGTCCTCAGAGCATGCGCAGACCAGCTGGCTGGTGTGTTTACGGACATATTTAATCAATCCTTATCCCAGTCTGCTGTTCCCACATGCTTCAAGAGGGCCACCATTGTTCCTGTTCCCAAGAAAGCTAAGGTAACTGAGCTAAATGACTATCGCCCCGTAGCACTCACTTCCGTCATCATGAAGTGCTTTGAGAGACTATTCAAGGATCATATCACCTCCATCCTAGACACCCTAGACCCACTCCAATTTGCTTACCGTCCCAATAGGTCCACAGACAACGCAATCACACTGCACACTGTCCTAAACCATCTGGACAACGGTAATACCTATGTAAGAATGCTGTTCATCGACTACAGCTCAGCATTTAACATCATAGTACCCTCCAAACTCGTAATTAAGCCCTAGGTCTCGGCCCAGCCCTGTGCAACTGGGTCCTGGACTTCCTGACGGGCCGGCCCCAGGTGGTAAGGGTAGGAAACAACATCTCCACCCCGCTGATCCTCAACACTGGGGCCCCACAAGGCTGCGTTCTCAGCCCTCTCCTGTACTCCCTGTTCACCCATGGCTGCGTGACCAAGCACGCCTCCAACTCAATCATCAAGTTTGCTGACGACACTACAGTGGTAGGCTTGATTACCAACAACAACTAGACGGCCTACAGGGAGGAGGTGAGGGCCCTTGGAGTGTGGTGTCAGGAAAATAACCTCTCACTCAACGTCAACAAAACTAAGGAGATGATCGTGGACTTCATGGAAACAGCAGAGGGAGCACCCCCCTATCCACATCGACGGGACAGTAGTGGAGAAGGTGGAAAGTTTTAAGTTCCTCGGCGTACACATCACGGACAAACTGAAATGGTCCACCCACACAGACAGCGTGGTGAAGAAGGCGCAACAGCGCCTCTTCAACCTCAGGAGGCTGAAGAAATTCGGCTTGTCACCAAAAACACTCACAAACTTCTACAGATGCACAATCGAGAGCATCCTGTCGGGCTGTATCACTGCCTGGTACAGCAACTGCTCCGCCCACAACCGTAAGGCTCTCCAGAGGGTAGTGAGGACTGCACAACGCATCACCGGGGGTAAACTACCTGCCCTCCAGGACACCTACACCACCCAATGTCACAGGAAGGCCAAAAGGACAACAACCACCCGAGCCAACCACCCGAGCCACTGCCTGCCACTTCCTCTATCATCCAGAAGGCGAGGTCAGTACAGGTGCATCAAAGCTGGGACCGAGAGACTGAAAAACAGTTTCTATCTCAAGGCCATCAGACTGTTAAACAGCCATCACTAACATTGAGTGGCTGCTGCCAACATACTGACTTAAATCTCTAGCCACTTTAATAATTGAAAATTGGATGTAAAAAATGTATCACTAGCCACTTTAAACATTTTTGTATATAATGTTTACATATCCGACATTACTCATCTCATATGTATACACTGTACTCTATACCATCTACTGAATCTTGCCTATGCCGTTCGGCCATCGACTCAAATCTCTAGCCACTTTAATAATTAAAAAGTGGATGTAATAAATGTATCACTAGCCACTTTAAACTATACCACTTATATAATGTTTACATATCCTACATTACTCATCTCATATGTATATACTGTACTCTATACCATCTACTGCATCTTGCCTATGCTGGTCAGCCATCGCTCATCCATATATTTATATGTACATACTTGTATTTATTCCTTTACACTTGTGTGTATAAGGTAGTTGTTGTGAAATTGTTTGATTACTTGTTAGATACTACTGCATGGTCGGAACTAGAAGCACAAGCATTTCGCTACACTCGCATTACATCTGCTAACCATGTGTATGTGACAAATAAAATTTGATTTGATTGTGTGTGTGTGTGAGTGTGTTTAGGTATTGAGCTGAAGCACCTGTGTCTGGAGTACATGACCCCCTGGCTGCTCAACCTGGTGAGGTTCTGTAAGCACAACGACGATGCCAAGCGCCAGCGCCTCAGCGCCATCTTGGATAAGCTCATCACCATGACCATCAACGAGAAGCAGATGTACCCCTCTATACAGGCCAAGATCTGGGGCAGCCTCGGCCAGGTGAGTCGCCACACACACACACTTGCTCTCACACACTCACGTATGCATACACACCAGTTGTTTGACTCTTAGTTACATTTTAGTCAAACACTCTTATTTTAGAGGGCACATGTTTGTTTAATGTACTGTTAAATGTCTCCAAGCCCAATAAAAAGTGCTTTCTGGCTTTCTCAGAGATTTAGGCTGACAGAGATGGGAGGCAGTCAGGTAGAAGATAGGGTGGGAACTTTTGCATTTTTATAGGCCCAAGGAATGGTTTATGAATCCAACATGCCGAATCATAGCCAGTGTTTGTCAATATAAACATTTTTATTTATTTAAATTTTTTACTGAAGGTATCGAAATGACAGGACTCTGGGGGTGAACGTGTTCTTCCTAAATATCATTATCTACGTTCTAAAAGTTTCATAGCTTGTCTCAGATGACTGCAATATAGACATCTGAATATAGCTATCTCCATAGATAATATAAACATGTTCTAAACTCATGGTAGAGTATCTTTCACACCCAATGCATTTCTTTTAAATATTTTCGGGGTGGTGAACAAGTGAGCACTGTGGGGAGAAAGGCAGTTCCTTGTGTCTCATTTTGTGACTGTCAATTCTACATAATGTATTTATTTCTGAACAGTCCCTAACGTTTAGCCCCACTGAATGCAACCCAGATTGTATGTGACCTGTGACTGCCCTCAGATAACTGACCTGCTGGACGTGGTGTTGGACAGCTTCATTAAGACCAGCGCTACAGGAGGCCTGGGCTCCATCAAGGCTGAGGTCATGGCTGACACAGCTGTGGCTCTGGCCTCAGGGAACGTCAAACTGGTCTCCAGCAAGGTTGGTATCGACACTTTGAGCTAGTTTACAAGGCTAACACATGCAAACTGGGCCAACAGTTTTCAATGGACAAATGGCTAACAGTTTCCTGTCAGTCTCATGTTAACAATGACAGGGTAACATGGATAGGATAGTGTTCCTGCACTGGGAACACTCCTCTGTGTCAGTCTCATGCTAACACAGCAAGTACTCCTCCGTGTCAAGCCCTGTATCCAAACATGGATGAAGTCACTGTCACTGTCCTTGTCCTCAATGAACCCTCTGGTCGGAGACCACTTTCCTCTCAAAAACTCCACAATGTCACTAACTCATAGTAAACTTCAGTAAAAAACTGTTAGAATATTAATCACGGCCTAACAGTCCCAAGAGAGATTTTCTAAATAATTATTTTGGATTAAGCAAAGAAATATTCCTGTGTTATTAATATTATTATGCAGACAGTTTTAGTATGATATGAAGATAGACTCATGGAAACACTTTGTCCCAGACAACATGTATTCATCTAAAATGTCCTTCCGAACAACATTTACATGAATACTTACCAATTTAGTTTAGTTACGACTTCTCTCCACTTACATAATCCAAACTGACCGAATCATCAACTCAATGTCCATCATCTGTGAGCTGTTTATCCCAATTCTCCCTCTTACTGAGATAGAAACACACAAACCCTCAGAGCCCAGGCAGACAATAGTAAGCCAGGCCCTCGCTCCTATTAAGGCAGACACTGTAAAGCGTGGCAGTGAATGGTCGTCATTGTGAAGATGTTTCGCTAAGGAACAGCAAACACAGTGCTCTTTTAGTTGAAGTGTCACAGCAGCCATCTTAGTCATTTACATCTATTTAAGTG
Source organism: Brachymystax lenok tsinlingensis (assembly GCA_030435695.1). Lineage (NCBI taxonomy): Eukaryota > Metazoa > Chordata > Actinopteri > Salmoniformes > Salmonidae > Brachymystax > Brachymystax lenok. Next base: position 26,423,635 of record CM059794.1, read on the forward strand.
ACTAATCAATGACTTTAAGCTTCACATTTGATTTGTAATTTGTAGGGTTTGTGTGTTCTGATATAGTAATCTTAATGTACACGTCATCCATCAGAGGGTGGGCATTGTTTGGTTGGCATGTTCCAGCCCAGCCACTACTGATGTCATGACAGGCCAGCTATTGGGGACAAAGGGTAGTTTGTCTGGTCCCTTTGGCCTATTTGTCACCCAAGGCTTGAGCCAATTATGTTTTATTTTACACATCTAATCCCTGCCATCTTCTCTCTGCCTCCTTTTATGCCAACATCCAAAAATACATCTGAAGTTTGTTTAGGGATACTGATCGCTTTTAAAAGAAAATAACCCAAAAAGATGCTGCTCTTGGCAGATATTCATTCTGTTGATGTTAACGTCATCAGTAAGCAAACAGTTGTCTCTAAACACAAAGTATATGATGTCATATCACTGACTACCTTTTTATTACCTCATAATGATTGGTTATCTCCACACACCTTTTAACCAGGTGATTGGCCGGATGTGTAAGATCATCGACAAGACGTGTCTGTCTCCCACGCCCACCCTGGAGCAGCACCTGATGTGGGATGACATCGCCATCCTGGCCCGTTATATGCTGATGTTGTCCTTCAACAACTCTCTGGACGTAGCAGCTCACCTGCCGTACCTGTTCCATGTGGTCACTCTGCTGGTGGCCACCGGACCCCTGTCCCTACGCGCCTCCACACACGGCCTGGTCATCAACATAATCCACTCTCTCTGCACTTGCTCCCAGCTCAACTTCAGAGGTGAGGAAGCACACCGTATCTACCCTGCAGACCATATACCATCTTTAGTTAAACGGCATACCCTTCCCTGGTCATTAATGTGTAGGGATGCCACCGGGCTCCCTTGCAAATAAGATATAATTGAGAGATCTAACGTAAACACAGCATGCAGTGAACCATGAAACTGCTTCAATAGAGGTAGATTTCTATGTTATTTTTATTTGCTATAGGTATCAGCATTCAGGGTTTCCTCTTTCAGAAGTGCAACAAGTCATCTTCTCCTCTTGTCATGATCTCTTCCAGAGGAGACCAAGCAGGTTCTGAGGCTGAGCTTGACAGAGTTCTCCCTGCCTAAGTTCTACCTGCTGTTTGGCATCAGTAAGGTCAAGTCTGCTGCGGTCATCGCCTTTCGCTCCAGTTACCGCGACCGCTCTTTCTCCCCCGGATCCTACGAGAGGGAGACCTTCGCCCTCTCCTCCCTGGAGACCGTCACTGAGGCCCTGCTGGAGATCATGGAGGTGAGGGAGACACACACACACATTACTTGATATATTGTGCTTAATGTATACAGTATAATGTCCAGAATACACGCCAAATCCCAATGTCTAACTGAATGTGTTCTCTCCTGAAAGGCGTGCATGAGGGACATCCCAGTGTGCAAATGGCTGGACCAGTGGACCGAGCTGGCTCAGAAGTATGTTGCCAAATTTCCTTTGAGACAGGTTCACTTTGACCACTATCAATGAATATATACACACTCTTTTGTGAACATCTCAAATGCCACCTATGTCGTCCACCAGGTTTGCGTTCCAGTACAACCCATCCCTGCAGCCCAGAGCCCTGGTGGTGTTTGGCTGCATCAGTAAGAGGGTGACCCACGGCCAGATCAAACAGATCATTAGGATCCTCAGCAAGGCCAGCCCCCTGCTCAGCATAGACCGGGTGGGTCTACACCCACACACACACACAGGCTGTTGGAGTGCTGAGTTGGAATGAGCAACTCAATCTTCCAGAAATGACACACACACACATTGAGGGCTGGTGTTGAGTGTATTTTACCTTTCCTTAGCTGAGTCTGTACAGGCTGCCTGTGGGCTCTTATCTGCATTATGCAGAGAGCTGAGTGTTTGGGAGTGCACCAACCCACTAATCCACTAGCTAACATAATAAATACTATGATACACTCTTCCTCTTCATCTCTCCCCCGCTACTCTCGCTCTCCCACTCGCTTTATGTCCTCTTTCTCTCTCTCCTGCTCTCTCTCCTTCATTTCTTTCTTTGTTTCTCTCACCCCACCACCTCTCTTTCACTCCGGTGTTCATTCTCTACTAATGCCTCTTCTCCTTCTTCTCTTCATCCACAGGGGCTGGAGAGCTGCTTAAAGGGACCTGATAACTACAACAGCCAGGTGCTGATTGAGGCCACAGTCATAGCTCTGACTAAGCTGCAGCCCCTTCTCAACAAGGTACACAAACCGCAAACACAGGACACATGCAATACATCATCTGATCGTCTGTGGTCTACTGCTTGTCAAATCAAGGTTTATTGGTCACGTACACAGATTTGCAGATGTTATTGCAGGTGCAGCAAATTGCTTGTGTTCTACTATTCGAAATAAAGAACCCATCTGTAAGTTGTTGGTTCGTGATTTTTAATAACAATTTGGAGTTGGAGCAGGGCTAGATTTGTTCTTTGTTGTCTTAATGTGCTTGATGCTGTTCCCGTATATAATGTGTGTAACCTCATGGGTTATACTGTATGCTCCTCCAGGACTCACCCATGCACAAGGCAGTGTTCTGGGTGGCTGTGGCTGTGCTGCAGCTGGATGAAGTCAACCTGTACTCTGCTGGGACGGCCCTGCTAGAGCAGAACCTACACACTCTGGACAGCCTGCGAGTTTTCAATGACAAGGTGACACACACACACACACAGACACACACACACACACACACACACACAGACAGAAACAGACACACACAGAGAGACAGAGACACACACACACACACACACACACACAGAGACAGAGAGAGTGAGACACACACAGAGAGAGAGACACACACACACACACACACAAACACAGAGACAGAGACACACACACACACACACAGAGACAGTTAACTTCCGGGCGCCGACAGAGATGGCAGCCTCGCTTTAAGTTCTCAGGAAGCTATGCAGTATTTTGTTTTTTTATGTATTACTTCTTACATTGTTACCCCGGGAAATATTAAGTTTTATTACATACAGCCGGGGGAACTATTGGATATAAGAGCAACGTCAACTTACCAACATTACGACCAGGAATACGACTTTCCTGAAGCGGATCCTCTGTTTGGTCCACCAACCAGGACAATAGACTGGATCCCAGCTGATGACCCAAAACAACGTCGGCGCAGGAGAAGGGGTAGACGGGGCGGTGTTCTGGTCAGGCTCCGTAGACGGGCACATTGCGCACTGCTCCCGAGTATACTACTTGCCAATGTCCAGTCTCTGGACAACAAGGTAGACAAAATCAGAGCAAGGGTTGCCTTCCAGAGAGACATCAGCGACTGCAACGTTCTTTGCTTCACGGAAACATGGCTCACTCAGGACACGTTATCAGAGTCGGTACAGCCACATGGTTTCTTCACGCATCGGGCCGACAGAAACAAACATCTATCTGGTAAGAAGAAGGGCGGGGGGGGTGTGTGCCTTATGATTAACGAGTCATGGTGTGATCATAACAACATACAGGAACTCAAGTCCTTTTGTTCACCTGACATAGAATTCCTTACAATCAAATGCCAACCGCATTATTTACCAAGAGAATTCTCCTTGATTATAATCACAGTCGCATATATCCCCCCTCAAGCTGACACATCGACGGCACTGAAAGAAATCCATTGGACTCTATGTAAACTGGAAACCACATATCCTGAGGCTGCATTTATTGTAGCTGGGGATTTTAAATTTTATCATCATATCGAATGTGAGACCCGGGCTGGCAAAATCCTGGATCATTGTTATTCTAACTTCCATGACGCATACAAGGTCATTCTCCGCCCTCCTTTTGGCAAGTCTGACCATGACTCCATTTTGTTGCTCCCAGCCTACAGACAGAAACTAAAACAGGAAACGCCCGTGCTCAGGTCTGTTCAACGCTGGTCTGACCAATCTGATTCCACGCTTCAAGATTGCTTCGAGCACGTGGACTGGGATATTGTAACGGTTTTGACTTGAGCTTATTGTTTATAGGGGTGCCAGGTAGGTTGTGCCTACCAGAGAAAATATTGGTTTCTCCTTTTGGTTTGGGAGGGAATGAGTCCCATCTGGTCCATCAAGTCTACACCAATACAAAGGACTCATGTAAAAGTCAGGATGAACATACACTTTTCATAAACCCTTACAACATTGGAAATAATTTCAAAACAACGGTATTCTTTAGCGTGGGTTGTATTACCAACATAAATGATCACACACACATAATAATAATAATAACAAATAATGAGCTCTGGATCCTCCAGAAAAGGCTACAAAAGTACACTTTTAAATGCAACAAAACAAACGGAAGACAGAAGCTTCGTAACTGAGTGTTGAACACATCCTCAATCGCGTCTCAATCACAACCCCACTTTTGCGCAGCTGATGCTGGCTATTTAATTGGGAATTAAAGGGGAAGAGCTCTATGGGAAGGAGAATCACTGAGACGGTTCAGACAAATTCAGGGCCATCACAATATGTTCCGGATAGCATCAGAAAACAACATTGACGTATACGCTGATTCGGTGAGTGAGTTTACTAGCAAGTGCATCGGTGATGTTGTACCCACGGTGACTATTAAAACCTTCCTCAACCAGAAACTGTGGATTGATGGCAGCATTCGCGCAAAACTGAAAGCGCGAACCACTGCTTTTAACCAGGGCAAGGTGACCGGAAACATGACTGAATACAAACAGTGTAGCTATTCCCTCCACAAGGCAATCAAACAAGCTAAGTGTCAGTATAGAGACAAAGTAGAGTCACAATTCAACGGCTCAGACACGAGGAATGTGGCAGGGTCTACAGTCAATCACGGACTACAGAAAGAAAACCAGCCCCGTGGCGGACCACGATGTCCTGCTCCCAGACAAACTAAACAACTTCTCTCGCAAGGCTGCCGGCCCAGATGGCATCCTTGGCCGTGTCCTCAGAGCATGCGCAGACCAGCTGGCTGGTGTGTTTACGGACATATTTAATCAATCCTTATCCCAGTCTGCTGTTCCCACATGCTTCAAGAGGGCTACCATTGTTCCTGTTCCCAAGAAAGCTAAGGTAACTGAGCTAAATGACTATCGCCCCGTAGCACTCACTTCCCTCGTCATGAAGTGCTTTGAGAGACTAGTCAAGGATCATATCACCTCCATCCTACCAGACACCCTAGACCCACTCCAATTTGCTTACCATCCCAATAGGTCCACAGACGACGCAATCGCAATCCCACTGCACACTGCCCTAACCCATCTGGACAAGAGTAATACCTATGTAAGAATGCTGTTCATCGACTACAGCTCAGCATTTAACACCATAGTACCCTCCAAACTCGTAATTAAGCTCGAGACCCTAGGTCTCGACCCAGCCCTGTGCAACTGGGTCCTGGACTTCCTGACGGGCCGGCCCCAGGTTGTGAGGGTAGGAAATAACATCTCCACCCCGCTGATCCTCAACACTGGGGCCCCACAAGGCTGCGTTCTCAGCCCTCTCCTGTACTCCCTGTTCACCCATGACTGTGTGGCCAAGCACGCCTCCAACTCAATCATCAAGTTTGCAGACGACACTACAGTGGTAGGCTTGATTACCAACAACGACGAGACGGCCTACAGGGAGGAGGTGAGGGCCCTCGGAGTGTGGTGTCAGGAAAATAACCTCACTCAACGTCAACAAAACTAAGGAGATGATCGTGGACTTCAGGAAACAGCAGAGGGAGCACCCCCCTATCAACATCGACAGGACAGTAGTGGAGAAGGTGGTAAGTTTTAAGTTCCTCGGCGTACACATCACGGACAAACTGAATTGGTCCACCCACACAGACAGCGTGGTGAAGAAGGCGCAACAGCGCCTCTTCAACCTCAGGAGGCTGAAGAAATTCGGCTTGTCACCAAAATCACTCACAAACTTCTACAGATGCACAATCGAGAGCATCCTGTCGGGCTGTATCACCGCCTGGTACGGCAACTGCTCCACCCACAACCGTAAGGCTCTCCAGAGGGTAGTGAGGACTGCACAACGCATCACCAGGGGTAAACTACCTGCCCTCCAGGACCACCAGAAGTCACAGGAAGGCCAAAAAGATCATCAAGGACAACAACCACCCGAGCCACTGCCTGTTCACCCCGCTATCATCCAGAAGGCGAGGTCAGTACAGGTGCATCAAAGCTGGGACCGAGAGACTGAAAAACAGCTTCTGTCTCAAGGCCATCAGACTGTTAAACAGCCATCACTAACATTGAGTGGCTGCTGCCAACATACTGACTTAAATCTCTAGCCACTTTTAATAGTGGAAAATTGGATGTAACAAATGTATCACTAGCCACTTTAAACAATTTTGTATATAATGTTTACATATCCGACATTACTCATCTCATATGTATACACTGTACTTTATACCATCTACTGAATCTTGCCTATGCCGTTCGACCATCGACTCAAATCTCTGGCCACTTTAATAATTAAAAAGATGTAATAAATGTATCACTAGCCACTTTAAACGATGCCATTTATATAATGTTTACATATCCTACATTACTCATCTCATATGTTTTTCCTGTACTCTATACCATCTACTGCATCTTGCCTATGCCGGTCAGCCATCACTGATCCATATATTTATATGTACATACTCGTATTCATTCCTTTACGCTTGTGTGTATAAGGTAGTTGTTGTGAAATTGTTCGATTACTTAGATAGATACTACTGCATGGTCGGAACTAGAAGCACAAGCATTTCGTTACTCGCATTAACATCTGCTAACCATGTGTATGTGACAAATACATTTTCATTTGATTTTAGAGACACTCACTCACAGAGACAGAGAGAGACAGACACACACACACATAGAGAGACACACACACACACAGAGACACACACAGACAGACAAACACACACAGACAGACAGACACACACACACAGCGACACACACACAGAGAGACAGACACACACACAGAGCCACACACAGAGACAGACACACACACAGAGACATACACAGAGACAGACACAAACAGACAGACACACACACAGAGCGACAGAGGTACACAGAGACAGACACACACAGAGACACACACACACACACACACACAGAGAAAGAGACACACAGAGACAGAAACACACCGTTTTCTTATGATCAATTAGCCTTTTAACCCTTGTGTTGTCTTAAAGGTTAAAAATGACCCGCCACTATGTTTAACAGCAGAGAAAAACCCCTAAATTATATTTTTTCAAATTTAAGTTTGATTACTTTTCCTAGAGGGACCCCAACATTAGAAAAAGTGAAACATTGCCTTTGTTCATATTTCCATGAAAGCTGTACACCACCAGGGCACAAAGAATGTCTTAGGGTCATTTTTGACCCGGCATTTATAAAATAATTTACGCACCACAACTACAAAGACACACACATTCGGTTCAATGACAAAAATTTAACATATTCATCACATATTGACACTATTTATATGCTGAAGTATCTGCTAAATGACCATATTTATTTGTTTCTACATTTCCCCTCCATCTCCCATCAAGAGTCCAGAAGAGGTGTTTATGGAGATCAGGCGTCCTCTGGAGTGGCATTGTAAACAGATGGACCACTTTGTGGGCCTCAACTTCAGCTCCAACTTCAACTTCGCACTGGTGGGACACCTGCTCAAAGGTAAGGGAGAGGGCACCTGACTGCATCTCGGTCCTAGCAACTCCCATTCCTGTGACAGTACTGCGTATCATATGATATACATCTCCTCCTCTTCAAAGGGGGAGACATTCTAGACCCAAACTGTTACAGACCTATATCTACCCTGCCTTTCTAAGGTCTTCGAAGTTAACAAACAGATCACCGACCATTTCGAATCCCACCGTCCCTTTTCCGCTATGCAGTCTGGTTTCCGAGCTGGTCATGGGTGCACCTCAGCCACGCTCAAGGTCCTAAACGATATCATAACCGCCATCAATAAGAGCCAATACTGTGCAGCTGTTTTCATCAACCTGGCCAAGGCTTTCGACTCTGTCAATCACCACATTCTTATCGGCAGACTCAATAGCCTTGGTTTCTCTAATGACTGCCTCGCCTGGTTCACCAACTACTTCTCAGACAGTGTTCAGTGTGTCAAATCGGAGGGCCTGTTGTCTGGACCTCTGGCAGACTGCTGGTGATTCTCTGATCTACCTCTATGCAGACGACAACATTCTGTATACCTCTGGCCCTTCTTTGCACACTGTGTTAACTTCTTGCCGCACGGATCCCGTGAGCTGGATCATTTTCGAAAAAAAACAAAGCGCGCCAAATTCAAAATAAGAATACGTAATATTTAACATTCATGGAAATACAAGTGTTGCACTTGGTTACAAAGCTTAGCGTCTTGGTAATCTAAATCTGTTGTCAGATTTCAAAAAGGCTTTACAGCGAAAGCAAAACATTTGATTATCTGAGGTCAGCACCTTCACAAAAATAGTTTTTTCAACCAGCACTGGTGACACAAAATCACAAATTAAAGATATAAAAACTCACTTACTTTTTAAGATCTTCTGATGTTTTCAACCAGGAGGGTCCCAGCTACAAAACCGCTGTTCGTTTTGTTCGATAAAGTACATATTTATATCCGAAAAACACAGTTTAGATGGCGCCATTAAATTCAGAAATCCACAGGAAACACCTCCGTCAAAACGGCGACAGAAAAGTCAAAATTGCTCCCAGTAAACTTAGTCTATTTTTGTCAAACAAAGACTCTACAGTGGGGCAAAAAAGTATTTAGTCAGCCACCAATTGTGCAAGTTCTCTCACTTAAAAAGATGAGAGAGGCCTGTAATTTTCATCATAGGTACACTTCAACTATGACAGACAAAATTAGGAAAAAAAATACAGAAAATCACATTGTAGGATTTTTAATGAATTTATTTGCAAATTATGGTGGAAAATAAGTATTTGGTCACATACAAACAAGCAAGATTTCTGGCTCTCACAGACCTGTAACTTCTTCTTTAAGAGGCTCCTCTGTCCTCCACTCGTTACCTGTATTAATGGCACCTGTTTGAACTTATCAGTATAAAAGACACCTGTCCACAAACTCAAACAGTCACACTCCAAACTCCACTATGGCCAAGACCAAAGAGCTGTCAAAGGACACCAGAAACAAAATTGTAGACCTGCACCAGGTTGGGAAGACTGAATCTGCAATAGGTAAGCAGCTTGGTTTGAAGAAATCAACTGTGGGAGCAATTATTAGGAAATGGAAGACATACAAGACCACTGATAATCTTCCTCGATCTGGGGCTCCACGCAAGATCTCACCCGTGGGGTCAAAATGATCACAAGAACGGTGAGCAAAAATCCCAGAACCACACGGGGACCTAGTGAATGACCTGCAGAGAGCTGGGACCAAAGTAACAAAGCCTACCATCAGTAACACACTACGCCGCCAGGACTCAAATCCTGCAGTGCCAGACGTGTCCCCTGCTTAAGCCAGTACATGTTCAGGCCCGTCTGAAGTTTGCTAGAGAGCATTTGGATGATCCAGATGAGGATTGGGAGAATGTCATATGGTCAGATGAAACCAAAATATAACCTTTTGGTAAAAACTCAACTCGTTGTGTTTGGAGGACAAAGAATGCTGAGTTGCATCCAAAGAACACCATACCTACTGTGAAGCATGGGGGTGGAAACATCATGCTTTGGGGCTGTTTTTCTGCAAAGGGACCAGGATGACTGATCCGTGTAAAGGAAAGAATGAATGGGGCCATGTATCGTGAGATTTTGAGTGAAAACCTCCTTCCATCAGCAAGGGCATTGAAGATGAAACGTGGCTGGGTCTTTCAGCATGACAATGATCCCAAACACACCGCCCGGGCAACGAAGGAGTGGCTGTAGAAGCATTTCAAGGTCCTGGAGTGGCCTAGCCAGTCTCCAGATCTCAACCCCATAGAAAATCTTTGGAGGGAGTTGAAAGTCCGTGTTGCCCAGCGACAGCCCCAAAACATCACTGCTCTAGAGGAGATCTGCATGGAGGAATGGGCCAAAATACCAGCAACAGTGTGTGAAAACCTTGTGAAGACTTACAGAAAACGTTTGACCTCTGTCATTGCCAACAAAGGGTATATAACAAAGTATTGAGATAAACTTTTGTTATTGACCAAATACTTATTTTCCACCATCATTTGCAAATAAATAAATTAAAAATCCAACAATGTGATTTTCTGGATTTCTTTTTCTCATTTCGTCTGTCATAGTTGAAGTGTACCTATGATGAAAATTACAGGCCTCTCTCATCTTTTTAAGTTGGAGAAAATGGACAATTGGTGGCTGACTAAATACTTTTTTGCCCCACTGTATATAATCCTTAGGTTGTCTAAAATGTTAAAAAACTATAAAACTTCACGCAGAAACTACTACTAAACTACTATAAGGCAAATTCCCAAGCCAGTGCTCTCCCCAGAACGCGCCCAAACACTGTTTTTCAGCCGGCGCACTCTTTCCTCCATGTGAAAAAAACATATACATTTTTCAAAATACAAGCCCAAAGCCATCAATAGTAGACTGTTACCATATAGGGGAATCCATAGGAAAATGGTGGACGGATTCAATGCTTTTCACTAGCTTTTCAAAATAAGAGCATGGGAGCAGATTATTATTATTTTTTTCTGGTCGGATTTCCTTCGGGTTTTCACCGGCCAAATCAGTTCTCTTATAGCCACAGACATAATTTTAACGGTTTTGGAAACTTCAGAGTATTTTCTATCCAAAGCTACTAATTATAAGAATATCCTACCTTCTGGGCCTGAGTGACAGCCCGTTTACTTTGGGCACGTCAGACAGGCGGAAACTAGGAATTCTGCCCCCTAGCTGTAAGAGGTTAACTAACCTCCAGACGAGCTTCAATGCCATACAACTCTCCTTCCGTGTCCTCCAACTGCTCTTAAATGCAAGTAAAACTAAATGCATGCTCTTCAACCGATCGCTGCCCACACCTGCCCGCCCGTCCAGCATCACTACTCTGGACGGTTCTGACTTAGAATATGGGGACAACTACAAATACCTAGGTGTCTGGTTAGACTGTAAACTCTCCTGACTCACATTAAGCATCTTCAATCCAAAATTAAATCTAGAATCGGCTTCCTATTTCGCAAAAAAGCATCCTTCGCTCATGCTGCCAAAAATACCCTCGTAAAACTGACCATCCTACCGATCCTTGACTTCGGCGACATCATTTACAAAATAACCTCCAACACTCTATTCAGCAAATTGGATGCAGTCTATCACAGTGCCATCTGTTTTGTCACCAAAGCCGAATATACTACCCACCACTGCGACCTGTATGCTCTCATTGGCTGGCCCTCGCTTCATATTCATCGCCAAACCCACTGGCTCCAGGTCATCTATAAGTCTTTGATAGATAAAGCCCCGCCTTATCTCAGCTCACTGGTCACCATAGCAGCACCGACCCGTAGCACACGCTCCAGCAGGTATATTTCCAAAGCCAATTCCTCCTTTGGCCGCCTTTCCTTCCAGTTCTCTGTTGCCAATGACTGGAACGAATTGCAAAAATCACTGAAGCTGGAGACTCATATCTCCCTCTCTAACTTTAAGCACCAGCTGTCAGAGCAGCTCACAGATCACTGCTTTGCTTTATCTTGGGAAGGTCGCAGTTGTAAATGAGAACTTGTTCTCAACTGGCCTACCTGGTTAAATAAAGGTGGAATAAATACAAATAATAAACCGCAGCTTCTGTGTCACTATCGCTTAAGTAAACATTCATAAAATGTTTGAAATTATTTAATTTGTTTGGGTCTAATCTAGCTAGATAAAGAATAGATAGATGAAAGACATTGGCCTGACTTGCCGAGCCACTGATGAAAACCTGTCTTCCTCACTCAGTCAGAGACTCAAACTGGCTATATTGACTAGGTGCCCTTGTCCTGCAGTGACAAAGAGCTTGGCAGCAGTTGTTGGTGTTTTCACTTGTCTCTGTAGTCTGTACGTGTCACTAGCTGCATTTAACGACTCAAATACCAGTGGGTCGCTAGCGGGATCATCCCGACACTACTAGCGCAAACCTGTAGCGCCAGATTTAAAATCCGAAAATTGAATTATTAAACATCCAGCTATATACAAGTGTTCCATACTCATCAAAAGCTCTGTTTCTAGGCAATATCACAGCGTTGTCAGATTTCAAATAGGCTTTACGGCGAAAGCAGCACATTCATTTGTTTGAGGCTAGCACCTCACATATTTTCCAATAGCCATGTATCGATTAGCAATCATGGCACACACATAACACATTTCACAGCGAAAACAAAGTAATTACCTGTTGAAGAACTTCTGCTGAGGTCTTCCTAAGTGTCCAACGAAGACAATCCATGGTTCTTTTGTTAGAAAAAGTAACGTCTTTTATCCATAAATCCTCCATTTGGTTCATGCTTATAATCAGAAACGACAGCCTCCATTACTCCTTTGAAACTCGGCGCCGCCTCGTTAAAATTATACCTATAAACTTGTCCAAAAACAATCAAACATAGTTTTAAATGTATCCTTAGGAACCCTTTACGTATATGTACAATTATAAATCAGCCGGAATATAAACTGAACGCTAAAAACGATAAATAAGGCACAGCGCGCCGTCTCATGCACGCCAAGACTCTGAAGAGTTTTCATAACGTGGTCTCTCGTTCCAAGCTGTTTATCAATGGTCGAAATTCCCCAAGATGGAGTAAAACACCGTCTCGTGGTTGATGACATCATAAGGAAGCGACGTGCACTGCGTTAACATGCCTATATATGGTCATTTTGGATAGGGAGGGGCTCAAAAATGAGCAATGTGTCAAAATGACTTTTTTCAGGACAGAGATTCCTCAGGGTTTTGCCTGCCAAATGCGTTCTGATTGACCCACAGACAAATGGTTAACAGTTTTGGAAAATTCAGAGTGTTTCCTATCCAATGGTACTAAATATATGCATATCCCATTTTCTGGGCCTAAATGGGAGGCATTTTACTTTGGGCACGCCAGGCTCTCCAAAACAGTCACCTTTGCTGCTGGAGCTTGTGAAGTTAATGTTGTGTACTCTGTAGGTCTTGATGTGTTTTAATGCTAACTGTGTTGAATTAATGTGGCCATGGTAAAATGTACCACGCTAGCAGTGGAGTGGTGAATGGCTGTGACTAACCTACCACTCTTTCCCTTCTCCTGTCTGTGTGTCTATTTGAAGGCTTTAGACACCCGTCCCCCACCACGGTGGCTCGGACAGTGCGTATCCTCCATACGCTGCTGGCCCTGGTGGGAAAACACCTCAACTGTGACAAGTTTGAGGTCAACACCCAAAGTGTGGCCTACCTGGCAGGTCAGTTCTAGTCACTCTCCTATGCAGTCGTGGCCAAAAGTTTTGAGAATGACACAAATATTAATTTTCACAAAGTCTGCTGCCTCAGTTTGTATGATGGCAATTTGCATATACTCCAGAATGTCATGAAGAGTGATCAGATGAATTGCAATTATTTGCAAAGTCCCTCTTTGCCATGCAAATGAACGGAATCCCCCAAAAACATTTCCACTGCATTTCAGCCCTGCCACAAAAGGACCAGCTGACATCATGTCAGTGATTCTCTCGTTAACACAGGTGTGAGATCACTCTGTCATGCTGATTGAGTTCGAATAACAGACTTTAAGCTTCAAAAAGAGGGTGGTGCTTGGAATCATTGTTCTTCCTCTGTCAATAATGGTTACCTGCAAGGAAACACGTGCCGTCATCATTGCTTTGCACAAAAAGGGCTTCACAGGCAAGGATCTTGGCTGCCAGTAAGATTGCACCTAAATCAACCATTTATGGGATCATCACAAACTTCAAGGAGAGCGATTCAATTGTTGTGAAGAAGGCTTCAGGGCGGCCAGAAAGTCCAGCAAGCGCCAGGACCGTCTCCTAAAGTTGATTCAGCTGCGGGATCGGGGCTCCACCAGTACAGAGCTTGCTCAGGAATGGCAGCAGGCAGGTGTGAGCGCATCTGCACGCACAGTGAGGCAAAGACTTTTGGAGGATGGCCTGGTGTCAAGAAAGGCAGCAAAGAAGCCACTTCTCTCCAGGAAAAACATCAGGGACAGACTGGTATTCTGCAAAAGGTACAGGGATTTGACTGCTGAGGACTGGGGTAAAGTCATTTTCTCTGATGAATCCCCTTTCCGATTGTTTGGGGCATCCGGAAAAAAGCTTGTCCGGAGAAGACAAGGTGAGCGCTACCAACAGTCCTGTGTCATGCCAACAGTAAAACATCCCGAGACCATTCATGTGTGGGGTTGCTTCTCAGCCAAGGGAGTGGGCCCACTCACAATTTTGCCTAAGAACACAGCCATGAATAAAGAATGGAACCAACACATCCTCCGAGAGCAACTTCTCCCAACCATCCAGGAACAGTTTGGTGACGCACAATGCCTTTTCCAGCATGATGGAGCACCTTGCCATAACTAAGTGGCTCGGGGAACAAAACATCTATATTTTGGGTCCATGGCCAGGAAACTCCCCAGACCTTAATCCCATTAATATTGTACCTTGTAGTTTTTTTTATTATTCATCAAATTTTGGGGGTCAAATACACATGGTTAGCAGATGTTAATGCGAGTGTAGCGAAATGCTTGTGCTTCTAGTTCCGACAGTGCAGTAATATCTAACAAATAATCAAACAATTCCCCAACAACTACCTAATACACACAAATCTAAAGGGGTGAATGGGAATATGTACATGTAAGTATATGGATGAGCGATGGCCGAGTGGCATAGGCAAGGTGCAATAGATGGTATAAAATACAGTATATACATGTGATATGAGTAATGTAAGATATGTAAACATTTATTAAAGTGGCATTATTTAGAGTGGCATTGTATAAGTGACTAGTGATCCATTTATTAAAGTGTCCAGTGATTGGGTCTCAATGTAGGCAGCAGCCCCTCTGAGTTAGTGATTGCTGTCTGATGGCCTTGAGATAGAAGCTGTTTTTCAGTCTCTAGGTCCCAGCTTTGATGCACCTATACTGACCTTGCCTTCTGGATGGTAGCAGTGTGAACAGGCAGTGGCTCGGGTTAGTTGATGTCCTTGATGATCTTTTTGGCCTTCCTGTGACATTGGGTGCTATAGGTGTCCTGGAGGCCAGGTTGTTTGTCACCCTCTGGAGAGCCTTGCAGTTGAGGGTGTTGCATTTGCCGTACCAGGCTGTGATACAGTCCGACAGGATGCTCTCGATTGTGCATCTGTAAAAGTTTGTCAGGGTTTTGGGTGACAAGCCAAATTTCTTCAGACTCCTGAGGTTGAAGAGGCGCTGTTGCGCCTTCACCACACTGTCTGTGTGAGTGGACCAAACTATCCACCTTCTCTACTGCGGTCCCGTTGATGTGGATAGGGGGGTGCTCCCTCTGCTGTTTCCTGAAGTCCACGATCAGCTCCTTTGTTTTGTTGACGTTGAGTGAGAGGTTGTTTTCCTGACGACACACTCCGAGTGCCCTCACCTCCTCCCTGTAGGCTGCCTCGTCGTTGTTGGTGATCAAGCCCACTAATGTTGTGTCATCTGCAGACTTGATGATTGAGTTGGAGGCGTGCATGGCCACGCAGTCATGGGTGAATAGGGAGTACAGGAGGGGGCTGAACACGCACATTTGTGGGGCCCCAGTGTTGAGGGTCAGCAAAGTGGAGATGTTGTTTCCTACCTTCACCACCTGGGGGTGGCCCGTCAGAAAGTCGAGTACCCAATTGCACAGGGCAGGGTTGAGACCCAGGGCCTCCAGCTTGATGATGAGCTTGGAGGGTACCATGGTGTTGAATGCTGAGCTATAGTCAATGAACAGCATTCTTACATAGGTATTCCTTTTGCCCAGAAGGGTTAGGGCAGTGTGATGGCGATTGCGTGGTCTGTGGACCTGTTGGGGTGGTATGCAAACTGAAGTGGGTCTAGGGTGGCCGGTAAGGTGGAGGTGATATGATCCTTGACTAGTCTCTCAAAGCACTTCATGATGACAGAAGTGAGTGCTATGGGCGGTAGTCATTTAGTTCAGTTATCTTTGCCTTCTTGGGTACAGGAACAATGGAAGCCATCTTGAAGCATGTGGGGACAACAGCCTGGATAGGGAGCGATACAATATGTCTGTAAACACACCAGCCAGCTGGTCTGCGCATGCTTTGAGGACACGGCTAGAGATGTCGTGTGGGCCAGCAGCCTTGCGAGGGTTAACACGTTTAAATGTTTTACTCATGTCAGCCACGGAGAAGGGGGGGACGCAGTCTTTGTTTTATTTGGAATGTTCATTTTCCGTGAGTAAATAGAAGTATATTTTTTTAAATCATGTAAAATAATGAATTGTCGCCTCTTCATGAATGTTTCTGCAATGATTGGAAAGTGTCCCATCACTGGTTTTCACTCTGCTCTGGTGTGTGTCTGTGTGTGTGCAGCCCTGCTCACCGTGTCAGAGGAGGTGCGTAGTCGCTGCAGTCTAAAACACAGGAAGTCTCTGTTGCTGTCTGAGATGGGCATGGAGAACATTCCCATGGAAACCTACTCTCTGCACCATACTGACCCCAACTTCAGGTGAGGCGCTCTCTACATCAGACACTTAGAACCTGAATAGGTTTTATCTTTAGCAAAGGACAAAGCCCATTTTCCTTTATCCAAAATTGCATCAGTCATTTTCTGTAGTACCTGTTGTTGGTAAATATCTTTACGATCAAGCTTGAATAGTTATATCCTTACCTGTAGCCCCCATCTCCTCCCCTCAGGACACTGAGAGAGTGCCAGCCAGCCGAGCGCTATCTGAATGACTACTACACCACGGTGGGGCAGATCAGCCCCCGTACACGCAAGTCCATGAGCTTGGACATGGGCCAGGCCTCCCATGCCAACACCAAGAAGCTGCTGGGTAACTTTAACGTTGCTACTATAGAACACGGTTAATGTTGTCTAAGAGTCCCCTTAGCAATGTTTTTTGGGCTCCCGAGTGGCGCAGTGGTCTAAGGCTAAGTTTAAGCACACTGTTGGTCTATTGTTGTGACTTAGATGAAGATCAGATCAAATTTGATGACCAATTTATGCAGAAATCCAGGTAATTCCAAAGGGTTCACATAATTTTTCTTGCCACTGTAGTTAAAGGTTATATTAAAAATATATATATTTTTACTGCTGCGCCAGAGGTGTATCATCCAAGCTGTTTTATTGGGTGTATACTGTGTTTGCTTGGAAGCCCTGCTCATGCTGACTATGATAAGGCAACATTGACTACAGTATAAGTTACATCTCAAGAAATACACAGCTGATGTAAGATAGACATCCCATGTCACCACTCACCACCTTATTCCCTTGACCCTCTCTTCACCCTCTTCAATCATTACCTCGGCACTGTCTGTGGTGTATTTCTCCAGACTACAGGAAGAGTTTTGATCAGCTGATATCCGACTCCAAAGCACCAAAGAGACCAGAGACGGAGTCTGGCATCACCACCCCCCCTAAGGTGAGGTGCGTGGCCGAGAACGACTACGAGATAGACAGTCAAAGAATGGGCCACTCCCACCTCCGCAAGGTGTCTGTGACAGAGTCCAAAGTCCTACTGGATGAGGAGGTGCTGACCGACCCCAAAGTCCAGGCCTTGCTGCTCACTTTGCTGGTGAGTGGAAGAACACACACACAAACTCACACCTGGCAAAATAAGAAGTACTTATAAAGAGGGTAATAAAATAAGAAGTACTTGTAAAGCGGGTAATAAAATAAGAAGTACTTGTAAAGCGGGTAATAAAATAAGAAGTACTTGTAAAGCGGGTAATAAAATAAGAAGTACTTGTAAAGCGGGTAATAAAATAAGAAGTACTTGTAAAGCGGGTAATAAAATAAGAAGTACTTATAAAGCGGGTAATAAAATAAGAAGTACTTATAAAGCGGGTAATAAAATAAGAAGTACTTATAAAGAGGGTAATAAAATAAGAAGTACTTATAAAGAGGGTAATAAAATAAGAAGTACTTATAAAGCGGGTAATAAAATAAGAAGTACTTATAAAGCGGGTAATAAAATAAGAAGTACTTGTAAAGCGGGTAATAAAATAAGCAAACCATATGTAACAGTTAAGTCTGGACACACCAACTCAAGGGCTTTCTTTATTTTTACAATTTTTTACATTGTAGAATAGTGAATACATCAAAACTATGAAATAACACATTTGGAGTCATGTAGTAACCAAAAAAGTGTTAAACAAATCAAAATATATTTTATATTTGAGGTTCTTCAAAGTAGCCACCCTTTGCCTTGATGACTGCTTTGCACACCAGTTTAAAAATAAAGGAAAACCCTGGAATGAGTAGGTGTGTCCGAACTTTTGACTGGTACTGTATATGTAACACATACTCGGTGGACCACTAGTTACTGCTACGGTCCAATTAGTCATCATGAATGCACATAGGGAGGCAGCAACATTGCGTACAGCTTTCTACTGTATATAACTGGTTCAGTTTGTGAACGCATGCTCTCTATTTCTCTGTCCAAGGCCACCCAGGTCAAGTACACCTCAGACGACTTTGACCAGAGGATCCTGTACGAGTATCTAGCTGAAGCTAGCGTCGTCTTCCCAAAGGTCTTTCCCGTCGTGTAAGTAAACATGCCCGATAATCTCCCAGGCAAAACCAAATACATAGCCTAAGCCCTACTTTTTCCATAAGCAAATCTAGAGAATGGAGAAAACTTATTTGAGAGCTTGCAAGTTGGATAGCTCTCTGTTTGGCCCAAGGTGTTTGATTTTTTTGTGGGAGGAAAGACCACTGATCTTTTGAGAAGGGGCCTGTCCTGCCCCAAATTCATCGTGGGAGGTGTAAGTGTGGTTGACCTAGCTAGAGATGTAGTTGGGTTCAGTTTCTTTTAGGGGTTAATAGTGGAGTCCCTGTGAGTCAGAAAGTGTTTAGCCCACACATGCGTACGTTATATGTGGGCAGTTGTGTGTAGTTTCAGTTGAAGTAGCTCTCTCTACCAACAAAATGTCACGGGTTCAAAATATAGTTTAACTTGAGAACTGTCTCGTATGAGGCCTAGTTATACACCAGTGTGTTAGAGTCCTGTCATGATATGTGTTGACAAGGTCACTGGGAAAGGGTGATGCGGAGTGTGGTGTCTAATGATGGTTACCTACCTAGCCGATGTTGATCTTAATGTGTTTCCTCCTCTCCTCAGCCACAACCTGCTGGACTCTAAGATCAACACGCTGCTGTCTATGTGCCAGGATACCAACCTGCTGAACCCAGTGCATGGCATCATTCAGAGTGTAGTTTACCATGAAGAGTCTCCTCCACAATACCAACCCTCCTATCTACAGAGTACGTACATTCATCTACAGGCCTGCTCTACCTGTCTCCTCTCTGTCTGTCTCAGTCCCTATCACCTCATCTCCCATCCCTTTCTCTCTGTCCTCTCTCTCTCAATTCAATTCAAGTTCAATGGGCTTTATTGGCATGGGAAACATACAGTACCAGTCAAAGGTTTGGACACACCTACTCATTCCAGGGTTTTTCTTTATTTTTACTATTTTATACATTGTAGAATAATAGTGAAGACATCAAAACTATGTAATAACACATATGGAATCATGTAGTAACCAAAAAGGTGTTAAACAAATCAAAATATATTTTACATTTGATATTCTTCAAAGTAGCCACCCTTTGCCTTGATGACAGCTTTGCACACTCTTGGTATTCTCTCAACCAGATTCATGAGGTAGTCACCTGGAATGCATTTCAGTTAACCTCTTAGGGGTCCAATCCTGTGAACGGGTTCAATTTTGCCAACATCCGGTGAAATGCAGAGCGTCAAATTCAAATTACAGAAATACTCATTTCAAACATTCATGAAAATACAAGTGTTGCACACCATTCAAAAGCTTAGAATCTTGTTAATCTAACAGCGTTGTCAGATTTCGATAAGGCTTTACAGCGAAAGCAGAACATTTGATTGTCTGAGGACAGCGCCTCGCTCAAATATTCAATTAGCATAGTAACATAACCAGCAGAGGTGTCACAAAACTCATAAAAATAGCATAAAATAAATCGCTTACCTTTGAAGAGCTTCATATGATGGCATACCCAAGCATCCCGTTTACACAATAAAATGTCATTTTGTTCAATAAAGTCCCTCTTTATATCCATAAAGCTCCATTTGGTTGGCGCGTTTTGTTCAGTAATCCACCTGCCCATGCAGACAAACAATATCCCAAAAGTACCGGTAAAGTTTGTGGAAAAAAGTCAAACAGCATTTGTAATCAATACTCAGATACCCTAAAATGAATATAAACTATAATATTTCAGACGGAATATAAGCTGCTGAATAGAAGAGAAAAAGAGCTAAGCGCGCACTTCCTGTTACGCGCAAAATCCACAATAGGACACATGACGTGACCTCAGGAAGAACTTGTCTTTGTCCCTGTTTTTTTTATGATAAAAGCCATAGGAATTGAAATCTGGGAGCTATTCCTCTATATAACCAATAGGCCTTCAACTGAAAACTGCTCACCTCAAAAAATCCCACTCCCTGGATGGATTTTGCTTGGGTTTTCGCCTGCCATATCAGTTCTGTTATACTCAGACATCATTTTAACAGTTTTAGAAACTTCAGAGTGTTTTCTATCCAAAGCTACCAATTATATGCATATCCTAGCTTCTGGGCCTGAGTAACAGGCAGTTTACTTTGGGCACGTTTTTCATCCGAACTTCAAAATACTGCCCCCTAGCCCAAACAGGTTAACAGGTGTGCCTTGTTAAAAGTTAATTTGTGGAATTTCTTTCTTTCTTAATGCGTTTGAGCCAATCAGTTGTGTTGTGACAAGGTAGGAGTGGTATACAGAAGATAGACCTATATGTTAAAAGACCAAGTCCATTTTATGGCAAGAACAGCTCAAATAAGCAAATAACAACAGTCATCATTACTTTAAGACATGAAGGTCAATCAATACGGAACATTTCAAGAACTTTGAAAGTTTCTTCAAGTTCAGTCGCAAAAACCATCAATCGCTATGATGAAACTGGCTCTTATGAGGACCGCCACAGGAAAGGAAGACCCAGAGTTACCTCTGCTGCAGAGGATAAGTTCATTAGTTACCATTTCAGAAATTGCAGCCTATATAAATGCATCACAGAGTTCAAGTAACAGACACATCTCAGCATCAACTGTTCAGAGGAGACTCTGTGAATCAGGCCTTCGTGGTGGAATTACTGCAAACAAACCACTACTAAAGGACACCAATAAGAAGAATGGACTTGCTTGGGCCAACAAACACGAGAAATGGACATTAGATCTGTCCTTTGGTCTGATGAGTCCAAATGAGAGATTTTTGGTTCCAATTGCTGTGTCTTTGTGAGACGCAGAGTAGGTCAACAGATGATCTCCTTATCTGTGGTTCCCACTGTGAAGCATGGAGGAGGAGGTGTGATGGTGCTTTGCTGGTGACACTGTCAGTGATTTATTTAGAATTCAAAGCACACTTAACCAGCATGGCTAACACAGCATTCTGAAGCGATACGCCTGGTTTGTGCTTAGTGGGACTATCATTTGTTTTTCAATAGGACAAGGACCCAACACACCTCCAGGCTGTGAAAGGGCTATTTGACCAAGAAGGAGAGTGATGGGATTTCAGATGACCTGACCTCCACAATCACCTCAAACCTTTTTAATTTTTTTTATTTAACCTTTATTTATCTAGGCAAGTCCGTTAAGAACAAATTCTTATTTACAAAGACGGCCTAGGAACAGTTGGTTAACTGCCTTGTTCAGGGGCAGAAAGACACATTTTTACCTTGTCAGCTTGGGGATTCGATCTAGCAACCTTTCGGTTACTGGCCCAATGCTCTAACCACTAGGCTACCTGCTGTCCCAAACCATGGTTTAGGATGAGTTGGACCGCAGAGTGAAGGAAAGGCAGCCAACAAGTGCTCAGCATGTGTTGAAACTTCTTCAAGGCTGTTGGAAAAGCATTCCAGGTGAAGCTGGTTGTGGGAATGCCAAGAGTGTGCAAAGCTGTCATCAAGGCAAAGGGCAGCTACTTTGAAGAATCTCAAATGTAAAATATGTCTGCCTACGTCGGCCTTTCTCAATAGCAAGGCTATGCTCACTAAGTCTCTCTCTCACTCTTGTCTATCTCTGTCTCACTGTCCCTATCTTCTTCTCTACGTCTCTCATCCTCCATCTCTTCTGCCTCCCTCCATTTCTGTCTGTCTCTCTCTCTCTCTGTCCCCATCTCCTCCTCTACCGCTCAACTCTCATCCTTCATCTCCCTCTGCCCTGTCCCTTTCTCTCTCTCCTCTCCCTCTGCCCTGTCCCTTTCTCTCTCTCCTCTCCCTCTGCCCTGTCCCTTTCTCTCTCTCCTCTCCCTCTGCCCTGTCCCTTTCTCTCTCTCCTCTCCCTCTGCCCTGTCCCTTTCTCTCTCTCCTCTCCCTCTGCCCTGTCCCTTTCTCTCTCTCTTCTCTCTCTGCCCTTTCTCTCTCTCCTCTCCCTCTGCCCTGTCCCTTTCTCTCTCTCCTCTCCCTCTGCCCTGTCCCTTTCTCTCTCTCTTCTCCCTCTGCCCTGTCCCTTTCTCTCTCTCCTCTCCCTCTGCCCTGTCCCTTTCTCTCTCTCCTCTCCCTCTGCCCTGTCCCTTTCTCTCTCTCCTCTCCCTCTGCCCTGTCCCTTTCTCTCTCTCCTCTCCCTCTGCCCTGTCCCTTTCTCTCTCTCCTCTCCCTCTGCCCTGTCCCTTTCTCTCTCTCCTCTCCCTCTGCCCTGTCCCTTTCTCTCTCTCTCTCCCTCTGCCCTGTCCCTTTCTCTCTCTCTTCTCTCTCTGCCCTGTCCCTTTCTCTCTCTCCTCTCCCTCTGCCCTGTCCCTTTCTCTCTCTCCTCTCCCTCTGCCCTGTCCCTTTCTCTATCTCTTCTCTCTCTGCCCTGTCCCTTTCTCTCTCTCCTCTCCCTCTGCCCTGTCCCTTTCTCTCTCTCCTCTCCGTCTGCCCTGTCCCATTCTCTCTCTCCTCTCTCTCTGCCCTGTCCCTTTCTCTCTCTCCTCTCCGTCTGCCCTGTCCCATTCTCTCTCTCCTCTCTCTCTGCCCTGTCCCTTTCCACTGACTGTTATGAAGTGTTTTCTTCTTTAGCAGTATAACTTTGCCAATGATACCTTCCTCCCTCCATTACTTTCTCTCGCTCACACACAGGCTTTGGCTTCAACGGACTTTGGAGGTTTGCCGGACCCTTCTCAAAGGTATGATTCATTGCCCTCATATTTCCCTTTCATTCATTCTCCCCGAGGCAGTGCGGCCGTGCTGGACGAATTCAGCCCCAGTAAGCAATTATTGCCTTGCCAGCCTGCCGATTGCCCCAAGATTTATTGGACATCCTCTCTCTCACTCTACCCCCCTTCCCCAGTCCCCCCTCTGGTCACATCAGTTTCCCTTTATGATGGTTCTGAGTGAATAGCCCAAGCAGGGACAAGGATATGCTTCTAGCTCTGATGGTTCTGTAGTGTTAGCAACACCAGAGTTGCAGGTCTGGTTTCAGAATGGGGCCACATATAATACATGTTGATTGTGAATCAGTTTGGATCGAAACGTCTGCTAAATGACTGTGTATTATATCAAATGCAGAACTGTTCCGTCACTCTACCTAGTCTGCCTATTTTTACTCCTCAGAGGGCAGAATACTAGGGCTTAGAATTGTCAGAATCTTGTATGTGGCCCTTTGAAGCTTGTAGGGGCTGTTAGACTCTCTGTTTTCACTGTGTATCCATTATCCCTCGCTCCACTTTCCTCCAACAAACAAAAGGTGCCATTTGCCATCTGCTTGTTTGGGGGAAAGTTAGTCAGGAAACAATGTATTCAAGCCTGGCCAAAGGCTGAGGATCAATGTCTCCTGTGATTTAGCTCAGAGAGACATTAGACTGTTAGTCTGTTATATTTGTTGGACTGTGTTCCTCTCACTCTCTCTCTATTCTACCCCCCTACCTGACTTTATCCATCTCCTTTTCTCTATCTCTACACCCCTCCTCCTCCTCTCTCCATCCCATGTCAAACCAGCAGCAAACTCAGATCCCAGACTACGCTGAGCTGATTGTAAAGTTCCTGGAGGCCTTGATTGACCGCTACCTGCCTGGTACAGAGGAGGAGAGGAGTGAGGAGCAGCTCCGTACCCCCACCTCGCCCTACCCCCCCGTCACCCAGAGCCAGCTCAGCATCACCGCTAACCTCAACCTCTCCAACTCCATGACATCCCTGGCCACCTCGCAGCACTCCCCAGGTTAGCAGAGTATACACACATGGACACAATACAACACAGTCAACTGGAGACCAGCACCCCTGGAACACACACACACCACTTATACATACCGGCAGACACACAAATACACCACTAACATCATACTTGTGATGAAGGCTGAGTCCTACAAATGTAAGGTGTTCTGTAGAGTATCTCGAAGCAAGCAAAGTGTGTGTAGGCGCTATTGCTGTGGGTTATTTCTAGGTCTCCCTCTAGCTTTCTCTGCATCTGAAACTGTCACTGATGCTTATAGCTCTTCTCACAATTTGAGAATGCTGCTGCTGTGCGTTAAAGATATCACGTTTCAAGATGTCAGGAAAGCACTGCGAGATTTTAACTATTGCCAAAAACAACTAAATGACTTGCTGAAATGTGTTTAAAATATGCAGGGGAGGAAAGGCACCATCAAGCACTTCAGACATTTCCACTCTCTTTCTGGGTCTGCTCTGTGTAACCTCCCCATCATGCTCTACTCGCTGTGGTGTGCTGGTGTAGTCTAGACGGTCCCCAACTCTGTCCCATCCCGAGCCGTCGGACGAGACGACGCCACCCAAAACGTCTGGTACAAATCACAACCATAGAGCCTCCCTGGGGCCGCTAACGCTAGCCCCAGCCGAGCCTGTAGTTTGCAGACTGTGGTAACTCCCATCACGCGTCCATTTCTGTCTGCTGTTCTCACTATGCTAGCTGCTAGCTTTTAGAATCACCTAGCTAATACCAGTCTTTTTGTTATTACTTCTAGAATAAATACATTGTATTATTAGTGCTATGTATTTGTACTATATTGCTGAAGTAGATGCAGTATTTTGTTAGCCTTTCCACAAATACATATATACATTTAATTCTTAGTAGCCTTTCATATAGTTCTTCATGCCGTTTAAAACACCACCCCAAGAAAAGAAAAGAAAGAAAGAAAAAATAAATAGAAGTGCCACCCGTTATTGTATTTTCTGGTGACTTTTCAACTGTCTGTATCTGAAAACCACCTGATTTGAAATCTCTTCATTCCTTCACATCAATGCTAAAGATCCATCTTGCTGTCTGTTTTTCATTTTTTCATTCAGTGTATTTGAATCTCATTCTCTCCCTATTTTTGTTCTGTTACCCTTGTTTTAATGTGTTTCTCATCTTTGTCCTTAGTTGCTGTGGTCATTCATTCTTGTTTCTCTCTCTCTGTGAAGCCTCTCTGCCTTGCTCTAAGTCAGCTGTTTTTGCGCCACACCTCCTCCTCCCAGGTACTCTTGCTCTTTGACCTTGTGACCCCCAAGGTCAAGCAAACTCATCCCCCTCAGTAAAAAAACAACTAATCCAATGTGAAAATGGAGAAACCCACTAACTGTACTCAGTGCCAGAATAGCAAATTAAAGTCTGCCACCCACTACCAAGCAAAGAGTAATCAGTTGGTCATCTTGTTGTTTGTGCTGATGTGGTTGTAAGAAAGGAGTAAGGAGCTGGGCCAGAATCCCCATTTAACGATAAAAGGCTTTTTAGAGGGTCAATTGTGCTCTCTGTCTGACAATGTAGTGGAAGCTGGAGATGTTGAGTTCATTCAGGGTGAGATTATGCCTTTAGTTTTATACCAAAGCTATGGCACAGCGCCATCTGCTGTTCAACAGTGGTATTGAATCTGAGTGACTGAGAAGGACTCTCTCCCCTCCCTTCCCTTCTTCCCTCTCTATTCTCTTCTTCCCTCTGTCCAGGTGTGGATAAAGAGAATGTGCAGCTCTCCCCCAGTGCGGCTCTCTCCACCAGTGGACGGACCCGCCATGGCTCTGCCAGTCAGGTGCAGAAACAGCGCAGCGCAGGTAGCTTCAAGAGGCCCTGCGTCAATAAGATGGTATGAGACAAAGAGATAGAAAGAGAGCGAGAGATGGAGAGAAGAATAGCCATCCAAAGGCCCACCATGCAACACATCTTGCTGCACTCCTCTTTTTACCCTTTTTGTTTTGGCGTTTTTATGATGAATGGTGAAGTCAACCTGAGGATCAGTGTTGTATTGGGGAAGTAGCTGCATGTGTCTCTGTGTTCCCCTTTGTTTGTCTTTCATCTGCAGTGTTGCAACACGA
Organism: Brachymystax lenok tsinlingensis; assembly: GCA_030435695.1. Classification (NCBI taxonomy): domain Eukaryota; kingdom Metazoa; phylum Chordata; class Actinopteri; order Salmoniformes; family Salmonidae; genus Brachymystax; species Brachymystax lenok. The sequence goes on from CM059794.1 coordinate 26,449,939, forward strand.
GAGATGGCTTCGGATGGATTAAGTTGTTATTCACGTACAGAAATGTGGTCCAGGATTTAAACATGTATTTTTAGCCATTAAAAGGACTGAAACTGTCAAGGTGACTGAAATAAGCTGTTGAATTCTCAATGAATCCAGGTCGATATATAATGTATTCAGTGTAAGAACTGGACAACATAATGTTTGGTGAGTGTTGCATTATGTGACATAGGAAGCTGACTGGGTGAATCAATGTGGGCAGCCATGTTGGACCATTATGACATCATCGTGCCCAGGGGAGGGAAAATGTGAGGATTTTGGACCAGTATCCTGAAGGACAGCCTCTTGCCTCCGCTCCAACCCCACGGTCAACTCCAAACCAACCCCACTACCGCCTTCACACAGCAAGGCTGCAGCAGCCATTCGCCACTTCCATCTATGCAGGGTAGACCAAATGACCAACCAACAAATAGATACTCATGTTGTTAGCAAAACCTTCAATCCACAGTCTTGAAACCTGGATTTGGATGCACATTGTCATTTTGATTCTTCCCAGTTGTGTACATATGTATGTATATAGATGTACAGAAAGGATATACATTATATAACTAGTCCAAATAATAATAATAATTGGGTTGTTTTATCCATGGTGTGCCTTCGTCAGGGTTTTCCAATGTGAATAATTATGTGTAGAATAAAGTGAAGCCTTTTTTGTGGAAAAGAACAGGTACTAATCAACAACTATTATGTTGACTCTAGGTGAATGCTCTATAGAGCTGCTCTGTAGAGCTGCTTGTTAACTGTATGTCATGATCGTCAAATGTACAATCACCAATAATACCCTGCTGTCTGAAAGTATTTAACCTGTACAGATGGATAGTCCTCACTAAATATTGAAGTTATTCCGTTTGAAACGTTTGCCATATGAATTTCAAGACACTAGATAAGACTACGGAACCTTGTAAATATTGAAAGGCCTTTATTGATTTGTATCATGTTTTCTCTATATTGCATTTGGATTTGTTTACAGTTACGACCGTGACTAGGAATTGCCAAAACCCATCAGTAATAGCAACTACGTGAATACTTAAATTGTCATGACATTGATCACAATATTTAAGTCTACCACCTGTCTAAGATTATTCTTAAATAAAGGTTAAATAAGTTCATTTGTTTAGTTAAAGGTTCAATTCAGGTTAAAGGTTAAATAAAAATAAAAATAAATTGATACAGAATGGATCGTATTGAAGTTCTGGTTTGATAAGATGCCAATACGTTATCCTGATTTCCTGTTCAAAGACATGGGTGTCTCCTTTCTCTGGTTGAATGAAGTCTACCTATGAATTTTCTCCTATCGCCAAAGTAACCACTGTTCCACTGTAGTGAGGCCATTACCTTGTTGTCTGAAGAATGTTGTTCCTCCTGTAAAGTACCAGACTCATTCACTCCCTTCCCCTTCATCCTAACCTTTCCGGTCGTGACTGTGCAGAACCATAAGGTAGAAGCTATATGGTGTAATGGTGGCTATATGGCCACCATTACACTGCATAAACCCATCTGCATTGCAGACCCTTTGGCTCTGCAGACATGTAGGGGTTTGGAACAGAGGTTACTTAAGTCATTGGGACAGGACCTCAATCCCAGATGCTCTTGCTGCAGATTTTATTTAACCTTTATTTACAAAGGCAAGTCAGTTAAGAACAAATTCTTATTTTCAATGAAGGCCTAGGAACAGTGGGTTAACTGCCTTGTTCAGGGGCAGAATGACAGATGTTTACCTTGTCAGCTCGGGGATTCCATCTTGCAACCTTTGCGGTTACTGGCCCAACGCTCTAACCACTAGGCTACCTGCCGCCCCAGATGCAGGAACACTGCACGAAAGACTAGCTTGCACTATTGGAAGGAGGATTCTTTGTATTTGGTTTCCCACTTCACTACATGTTGTTTAAATGTCATTGTGACAATTTAATGTCCCCACATGGCACTCTGCAGCTTCCACAGCATCATCTCAAAGGAAAGGGCCCAATCCTTACTTGAGATTTGTGCATGCAAATCTCCCCTATATATCAATGCAAGGTGCTTCAGATGAAAGTGCCAGTTGGCTTTCTTCCTAGTTGGTTTACCTCTAATACCCGAGTCCCTGTGTACCACTCCAGAAAGTCATACCCGAGTCCCTGTGTACCACTCCAGAAAGTCATACCCGAGTCCCTGTGTACCACCCTAGAAAGTCATACCCGAGTCCCTGTGTACCACTCCAGAAAGTCATACCCGAGTCCCTGTGTACCACTCCAGAAAGTCATACCGGAGGCCCTGTGTACCACTCCAGAAAGTCATACCGGAGGCCCTGTGTACCACTCCAGAAAGTCATACCGGGGGCCCTGTGTACCACTCCAGAAAGTCATACCGGAGGCCCTGTGTACCACTCCAGAAAGTCATACCGGGGGCCCTGTGTACCACTCCAGAAAGTCATACCGGAGGCCCTGTGTACCACTCCAGAAAGTCATACCGGGGGCCCTGTGTACCACTCCAGAAAGTCATACCGGGGCCCTGTATTCCACTTCAGAAGATTGGACACAGTTTAATATATGAGTGCGTACCATTCTAATTTAAGTTATTGACCCATACATTTGGCCAAATTGTTTCCAGCCCTTTCTGTGGAATAGTCTTAGTTGTACTCATGTTGTTTTTTTATTTCAAATTTCCCCTGAATATATTTATGAAGGATGCGGGTGTGGTTTACCATCATGGAAACCGTTTGAATTGAACAAAGGAGTGAATGAGGAAAGGAAACAAAAGGAGAGACAGGATTCAAGTTTTACTGACTATATTTGTGACGAGAATACTGAAATATACACTACATGACCAAAAGTATTTGGACACCTGCTCATTGAACATCTCATTCCAAAGCCATGGGCATTAATATGGAGTTGGTCCCCCCTTTGATGCTATAAAAGCCTCCACTCTTCTGGGAAGGCTTTCCAGTAGATGTTGGAACATTGCTGCGAGGACTTGCTTCCATTCAGCTACAAGAGCATTAGTGAGGTCGGGCACTGATGTTGGCCGATTAGGCCTGGCTCGCAGTCTGTGTTTCAATTCATCCCAATGGTGTTTTATGGGGTTGAGGTCAGGGCTCTGCACAGGCCAGTCAAGTTCTTCCACACCGATTTCGACATTGTCATTTTGGAACTGGAAAGGGCCTTCCCCAAACTGTTGCCACAATGTTGGAAGCACAGAATTGTCTAGTATGCTGTAGCGTTAAGATTTCCCTTCACTGTAACTAAGGGGCCTAGCCCGAACCATGAAAAACAGCCCCAGACCATTATTCCTCCTCCACCAAACTTTCCAGTTGGCACTATGCATTCAGGCAGGTAGCGTTCTGTTGGCATCCGCCAAACCCAGATTTGTCCTTCAGACTGCCAGATGGTGAAGCGTGATTCATCCCCCCAGAGAACGCGTTTCCACTGCTCCAGAGTACAATGCGGCAAGCTTTACACCACTCCAGCCGACACTTGACATTGTGCATGGTGATCTTAAGCTTATGTGTGGCTGCTTGGCCATGGAAACCTATTTCATGAAGCTCCCAACGAACAGTTATTGTGCTGACGTTGCTTCCAGAGGCAGTTTGGAATTCGGTAGGGAGGGTTGCAACCACGCTACGCACTTCAACACTCGGCGACCCCGTTCTGTGAGCTTGTGTGGCCTACCACTTTGCGGCTGAGCTGTTGTTGCTCCTAGACGTTTCAACTTCACAATAACAGCACTTACAGTTGACCGGGGCAACTCTAGCAGGGCAGAAATTTGACGAACTGACTTGTTGGAAAGGTGGCATCCTATGACGGTGCCACGTTGAAAGTCACTGAGCTCTTCAGTAAGGCCATTCTACGGCCAATGATTGTATGTCTGTGCGCTTGATTTTATACACCTGTCAGCAACATGCAATTTACTCAATTAATTATCAAGGTGTATGTAAGTATTGTTTTTGAATCCCTGTTACCTCTAAGATTAGACAACTGTCAGGGCAAATAATTTGGGTGAATTCATCAACAGAGTAACTGTCAGTAGAACATGTCAGTTTTCAATAGCTGCCTTCAGGATCTAGGATGGCCACTTGGTGTCCATCGGGATGAGAAGGACATATATTGTGAGTAACCATAGACTCTTAAATGAGTGGTTGACATGCACTATTCTGATTCACAGTGAAGGGTTTTGTGGAGTTGAATATACTCAAATGTGGCATGTTTTATTGATGTGCAACATTTTTGTCTCTAGTGTTTTTTTTAAGTGTTATGTTCAACTCTGTAAATATTTTCTGTACCATTTTAAAAAGTTGATTTACTACACTGTAAATAGGTGATATTGAATCATTTAGCTTTTTTGTAAAGCAGTAAGTTGCTGTATAATGTGTGTAACATATACACTTAATTATTCCAGTGTTAGTAATAAAAGTTTAGCTCTCTACTTAAAAGCCATTATTTTTTTTTGCAATCTGAAGTTATGGGTAGTAGAAGTGCTCATTAAGTAAATCTACAATGCCGAGGACAACCTAAGCCTATGGGACAATCACAATTGCTACTCCTCTCGTCCCCTCCTCATTGGAGTAAAAGGTCAGAGGGGAGGGACTTCTGGCTTTCTTATCCAATGGTTTTTGAGAAGGAGGCGAGGAGAGAGGACGCAAGGAGGGTGTCATTGAGATTCTCCCACAGGTTGGTGTCTCCTTGATTGGGGAGGACGGGCTCTTGGTAATGGCTGTAGCGGAATGGGTGGAATGGTATCAACTACATGGTTTCCATATGTTTGATGCCATTCCCTTTACTCCGTTCCAGACCTTTATGAGCCGTCCACCCCTCAGCAGCCTCTGGACTTCTCCCTATGTGTCCAATGAGACAGTTAGAGACCATGTACAGCGAGGAAGTCAGTTTCATGTGAAAGGATATTTAGTTAAAGAACTACTCAGAGATAATTGTGTCCCTGGTTACATTAAAACTTTACTGCATCACCCCGCGAGACTGTCTTCATTGTCCTTCTGCATCATTATCGCGAGGTTTGATCAGCTGTTAGGTCTGTTTTTAGAGTCTAGTGCTTGGATGGTCAACACGTGGGGAGGATAGAGAAAGAGAGACAGTGTAGGGGGGTACACGTTGGGATTGAGTCGGGCCCGGAATACGTACGTTTGTATCACGATACTTTAATTCATCGTGGCGGCGCAGAGGACGCTTGTATACTGTAAGTATTGTCCAGAGCTGCTAATGTGAAATTGACAGCCAGAGACCCACAGAAGATGTCAGTTTGATATGTAGCCTGGCTAGCTACATCAATGTAACAATCTGGAGTTGTTTCACCAGTTGGCTACAATTTTGCACTACAATGTGTTTCATTCCAAGAAATGTAACAGTCGTTGTTTCACTAAATTGGTTACAAATGTATCGTCATTCTAGAAATGTGCAGCGGCTGCAGCCCTTGTCATTGAATACATGTTGCACGTAGACATCGAACTATGTAGTTTATTTGGCGTCCTAAGAGGACAATGAACTCAACACATAAATCACACTTTTGTGTCTATGAGTTTGCTTGGACGGATCATGGTAATTGATAGCAAACGAGGTGGTTATCCACGATGTCCAGCTAGCAAGCTAACGTGAAGGTTTCGAGGCCCACGCTGCAGAGTTAGCCTAGCATTGCTACATGACGATCACAATGTGCACGATATGTGACGTTTGGTCACGATCTACTCTCTCGACTGCCAGGACACCATTTAAATGTTACTGTAGCGGAACAGTTTGTCGCGTGCCTCGCAGTAACATTGTGAGTGAAGAGTTAAGACTCAACGAAAATGGCTAACCGCAGCCTAATGCTTAAATTAATTAGGCACACAAATGCACTGTTTCGCCAAGATCGCGAATATATCGTGTTTTAATTCATTAAAGTCATTGTGATTTAACTCGTTTTAATTGGTGTTTATTGTTACAATTGTGTTGCTCTACCCGGCAAACTTGATACATTGTAAATCATCATGAGTTGCGGCCTACCATGCTTTTATTACACTCAGTGTAGGTCATAGCTAGCAAGTTACCTAGCCCAAATACTCTGCCCTTATGCAGCTATTGCACAAGCACTGGGAGCCTCGACACTTTGCCAGTTAGCCTACATTTAACCGCGTCTCTGCTCTGGAATGACAAGTATTTGCTATAGGTTGTCAACTCGCGGTGTATAGGCTATTTCTGAAGCCCCATAACGTCGATGCAAATTTAGCCTGCTCAATCAACCATCATATTCCCTGAAACGTTCACTGGGGCCCGGTTTTATAGGACACGGTCACTGTACAATGAAACTTAAGCAAATATTCGCCATCATATGTGTTAACTGCTATGGGATTACTTCTCCTCGTAGGATTGCTTACAGTTGAGGACTAGAAAGCTCTCGACTGGGGGGGAGAAGCATTATAATCGTAGGTGTGTTTTACAAGGTTGCCTCGTATTCCCAATGCAGCGTCGCTGTATAATAAACTGCTCGTGCTCAGCGCATTGTATGGTTTGTAACATGTAAAGCAAATACCGAGTGACCCTTCCCTTATCTACCTCCAAGGTCGTACTGTAGCGCAGCTTGATTCTTTCGAGTCTCCAGTAAGTAGGCAGGCGGTGGAGTGAAACATGCACACATGACGAGTGTGCGCAGAGAAAGAGTAACTAAATCCTTTTATTGACTGGACTAACTTTGTGTAGTGGGCGTTGTTTATTCTAACCTTGTCAAAGGTGAATGTCAGAACAACTCATGACACACAGGATTTTTTTTAAAGCACTCTAGACTTTTGAATTTTTCCTTTTAAAAACAATATCCAGTAATGTACATGGTAATGGTTCCCCAAAATATGTTTTGAGCAAAATAGTTTTTTTTAGACACAACTGCAAAGTTCAAGGAGTTGGTCTGATGGGGCACTCTGATGTCATCAGCATCCAGCTTGCTTGCATGAACAATAGAGGATCAATAGACAACTGAAGAGGAAAGGCCCACCCTGTCAAGTGCCATGTCATGAGGATACCTGGACTACCTGTTGAGATGTGCTTTTGGTTAAGTAAATCAGGTGATAAATTAGTTCAAAAAAGGGGTCTGGGGTGCGTCTTTAGCAAACAAGGCTAGCAAGGTGTCATGGACCTTCACGTAGGTTCTTGCTTGTTAAACTAGTCTGCATAACTAGGTCTTGCATGTAAAGTGATACTAGTTCCAGCACGTTGCTTAATCCGACATCGTATGATTTTATAGTGTGGTGTGTGTGTATTCTACTAAAGCCTTACTCCGCAAGATGCCCCTATTTGGCCTTGTGCAAAACTGATTAGACGTAGCCTTGATCAGTTTGCTGTTTCATTCACATTAGACATCTTCCACCATGTTGGTTAGTATTGGATGAAGAATGTTGTAATGTTTATTGATCAGTCAATTTGAAGTTAAATGGTGCTGACTACGTTGGCTATTCAGGATGAGGGCAATCATTGAATGTCATTATAAAACCAGACATTGTTTTGACAAGGCTGGAACAGGGAAACTGGTGTGGGGCTAGCCTTAAATGCACAACTGCCAGGCATAGGTTTCCTCTGCTCTGCATTATCAATCTGATGGTTGTTCAAGTTATAAACTCCATTGGAAACTCTTGCAACTTGCTATCTATTCAGTTAAATAACATTCTCCAGCACAATATTCTTAAAATGCATCTTAATATCATATAACGCCACTGTTCGTTCATTTCTGACATTAGAACTTCAATCCCATGTCTTCCATCCAACAACATTTGATAAGAAAATCCTATACATATCAATGTGAAACTCCTCAATCTTACCTCTTCTGCTTTTCTTCCCAGTTTTATTGAGTGAACTGGTGTGCTGTGCAGGCCACATATTTTTAACATTATTAAATGTAACCTTTTATTTAACTAGGCAAGTCAGTTAAGAACAAATTCTTATTGACAATGACTGCCTTCACCGGCTAAACCCGGACTACGCTGGGCCAATTCTGCTCGGCCCTATGGGACTCTCCCAGCCGGTTGTGATACAGCCTGGATATATGACGGTGACATGTTTGTTTTTGTCTACCCTGGGGGCATATGTTACGGTTAGCTGGTTATATAGGGACGCTTAAGAAGCCACAACTGGGCCAGGTGGTGCCATAGTGGTGGTTGGGGCTGCTCTGGGACAGGGTGGGTGGTCTTGCCTGTCTTACCCTGTGTGACTAATGCTATCTGATTGACCCCAATCTAATCCCCCCATGAAGTCTCAGTGACTCCTGCTCCCCCCACACCACTGCCCTTCTATGTCCCGCCTACAGGAATCCACCATTGGAATTTTGGAAAGCCCCCAAAATATCATATGTCCAAATATGATGGAGCAAATCGTTTTTGTGGCTGGCTTTGTCTCCAGTCTGCTAGTTTAGATTTTGTGTAATGTTTTTAGAATGCATACATTTGTTACAAAGGTGAAAGAGGACTGATGATGGCACTGTGTATTTCAGCCTACACAAGGTTTTTAGTTGGCCAAAGAAGCATACTACAATAGTTTGGAAATATGGTAATGATATAAGATAAGGCTGCATAATCATTTATTTAATTTGCATATGGAGACTTTTGAAATGGACAGCAAGGGATGTGTAATTTACTAACCAGGTCCATGCACCTTGCCATTCACCGTGGAACATGCCACTGATGCTCTGTTTTGATAGAGAAACTACTGGGTCATGACGAATAGGGAGAACAGCTTTTGAAATGTGGAGGTGCTAAGGCTGCGTTGACACAGGCTGCCCAAAAATGTTGTCCCGCTAATTGGTCTTTGGACTGATGAGATCTGAAAAATATTGTATGTGAGATTGGTCAAAAGATCATTTAGTGGGGAAATGATCCGAATTGGACTGCCTGTGTAAACGCTTCACTGGTGAACTTGTCTGATAAGAAACCCTTGTTTTTGATCTCTCTGCCCTACTGAAATTGACCCGATCTTGGTTTTTCTGGAGGCATTTGAAGCCTGCCTGTTTTTCCCCTGCACATCAATACCTTTACTTGGGTCAGTGTTAGGGCAGCCCACAATTCACCTCTCCTAATCCCATGTCATTCATCTCCGAGCCTCTTATAGGTGCATAAGCTCTGTAAAACAAGAGGCTCGTTGAGGTTCTCACGCCTTCCGTATTGTCAGGTGAGGTGTGTGGAAGTTTCTAGGAAGTCATTAGTGTGTTGCTTCTGCTGCCCTCTGCTGTGTGCTGTTGCCCCTTGAACAGGTGAAATACGTAATGAACTCATACAAATGGCCCTCATTTTCAAACCAGTCTAAGCAAATGGCTAATATCAATGGGACAAGTTTCTGCTCATTGGAAAGTCAAGTCCACCTCAGTTGTGGGGTATGAAGCAACTGAACAATGGTTAAAACTGCAGTGATTAGCCACTCTGTGAATGTGACCTTTCGTGTACCCTACCTGTACAGTGCAGACTGAGACTGAAGCTGGAACTGACAGAGCCACACTGTGTTCTGCACGTTCCAGGCCATAGAGTTCAAAGTCCAGGTTCACGTTGACCCAGACCTGGCTCCTGTGTATGTGCCTGCTGTGTGTATTGGTGCTTGCTAAGGGGCATTGAAAGCCCAGCCATCACACACCCTAGAAGGCTGGGAGAAGGAAGGTGGGGGTTGGGGGGCAGCTGAGGGAGTCACCCCTGTGATGCATTCCTTCCTTCTACAGTCTGGGTCTGTTAAGGAAAGGCATGCAAGGACTTCCTTTTTTAACATGGAGTGCTTCGACCAATCAGCAGTGGAGGAGCTGGGCATGCCCAGTAGGTACAGGGAGGTTAAACATTAGCCCTGATGGTGGCACAGCTGCTTATCCTGCTAGGAACTAGGTCTTTGTGTTGCAGCTTGGTTTAGTTCACAAGTAGAAACAAACATTACTTCTAAGCCACAGGAATGGGAATGTCTCTGTTTGAACATTTCTCAATGAGGCAATAGAAAACCGTGGCGTGGCCAATGTCCGGTATCGGGCTTTTACAGGCATGTGTATGTTCATTCATGTCAAAAGGAGTATATTACGTTCAGGCCGCTGCGTCGTTGTTCACCATGAGCTGTTGACAAAAGTGCTGTGTCTTCAGTGTCCTATGCATCCCAAAGCATTGTGCAGCTCATCAAATTGGTGTGGTGTGAGAGATTTATTTGCATGAATGAATTCACTACTTTACTATAAGTCATTTGTTAGTCTAGGCCTATTCTCAGGAGTAACGCCTTATCAGGTTTCATTTCTGTCGATTCTTTGAAGCTCTGCTCGCACCTGTTAACAACCATGATAGTTTCTAAACAATTTATTTCCTTAAAGCCTTTTTTGTCAAGTATTTTTGGCTGTCGTAGGAAAGTTTCCTTATCACATTTTGTTCTCCCAGTGTCATGCTTATTGTCTGAGCTGTGTGAACAGGGCTGACCCATTTTGAATCGATTTGCCACTCGCACACCCTTCTAGTTGCTGTGGGTGTGATTACACACTACAGTGCTATAGTGTAAAGACTATAGCAGGTACACTATCATAATACCCAGAGATATGCAACTCGCAGGCCTATTTTTTGGGGAGGGCTAAGTGTCAAACAAGACCCTTAGGCTATTCAAAATGTTAGCCAGTTTGTCTTAACTTAATATCCTATTTGACATTTATAGTCCTGATCTCAAAATGAGTGAAACTGAACGACATATCTCCCTCCAACATTCTAACCTCTGCCTTTCTCACTCTCTCGCTCCTTCCCTCCACATACAGGTGTAGCTGCTAGGGTCCTGAGGAGATGCCACTGAGGTTCCGGTCTATTGTCCCGTACACGCTGCCTGGAGTGCTGGCGCTTATAGGCTGGTGGTGGTACATCTCACGCAAGAAAGAGAGAATCACCAACCACGACAGCGAAGAGGGGGCAGCGGCCATGGGCCTGCTGACGTCCCCGGCCCTCAGTGAGGGCAGCAACGGCCTGGTAGAGAAAGGGACAGTGTCCCCCTGCAGTACAGCCACTACCCCAACAACAAGCAGCAGCTGCAGAGAGAGAACAGCCAGCAGCAGAGTCAGGCTACCCAAGGCCAAAGAGCAACGGTCAACAGAACAGGAGGTAGTAGCACAGATTCACATCCCAGCCACTAAGGCCCAGGCAGTAGAGGTACAGAGTACACCCTGTTCACCTACAGAGAGGCTAGAGGCCTCCCACCACCCAGACAGAGCCAGCGCAGTCACAGACCCTGGTGTAGATAGCTGCCAACAGACACCCTGGAGCAGTTCTCCCGCAGCCTCGCCTTTACCAACACAGACCAGGGAGGAGAGCTCGGGCCCCCAGGGAGAACACTGGGCCACTGTGCAGAGCCCGCCAGCCGCCATTGCCTTGGTTACAGTGCCGGTGAAATCAACGGTTACCAAGCAGGTCCCTGCTCCAGTGAAGGATGCCATCTCCACAGCATCAGAAGGAGTTGTATTCTCCCAGACGGCCCACGCCACAACTAGTTCCTCCATAGCAGCAGACCTGACGAATGCAGAGAGGCCCGATCCAGAGGGAGAGGTGGCAGCAGCCCAGAACCTGCTGGTAGAACGAGTGGTTAAAGATGCCCTCCCGGTCCCCTCCAGCAGTACCAAAGATAAGCTGCCCTCCTCGCCTGTCATCTCAGCTGAGATGCCGGCCCAGGCCCTGAAAGTAGTCATACATGAGCCCCTCTTCCCAGAGACCCCCACATCATCGCCGGGCTCCTACCATGCTGTCGTGACCAGTACTCTGGCCTCCCCAGCCCAAGGCCCCCAGCAAGAGAACGGGGCCCCCTGCAGCACTGAGGAGCTGGAGTACCTGGCAGCAGGTCTGATCACTGAGGTCATCTGTGCAGCCACCCAGGAGGTCCTCAGTGTTACCTCCTGTCCAGAGACCCGGTTCGGCCAAGCCGCCACCGAGCACAGCTTCAGAAGCACCCCACTGGCCAATGGGAGGCCATGCTCTGAGCAAGAGCCACTCACAAGGAACATGGAGGAGGGGCCCTCTCCAATAAGCCACGCTGAGATGGAGTGGAGAGAGCAGCAGAAAGAAGGGATGCCCAATGGTTGCCCGCCTTCCCTGGCATGGGAGCAGATGGGGACAGCGAATGTACTGAGTAACCCCTGGGCACCAGCATCCTCGCAGGAGGGGAGGCAAGAAGTGAGGGGCGTGCCTAGCAACCTGGACAAACTGAAAGGAGATGAGGGCGTGATGGTGGCAGAGGACTCGGCCTGTAGTACGTGCCACTCTGAGGATGGGGTCAGCAGTGAGGACCAGCAGAGCAGGGAGAGCCGGGAAGATCTAATCCAGGTGTCAGGGATGTCTGAGGGGGAGGGTGTTCTGCCCCAAGCCCCTGAAGAGGTAGTGACCGAGGCAGAGGTGATGGCAGCCCTACCAGGCCACGTGCTGGGGGCTGTTGGCCAAGTGAAGAGGCTCAACGGCATGGGCTTGAGGAACGGTTCTCATGGGATGAGTGAGACTGAGACCGATCAATCTGGAGGTAGGAGTACACACCACACCCTGTAGTGGAGTCAGGCTCATGGCACACCCCAGCACTGATCTACACATGGCTCCCCTCAGCTGCTCAAATACCCAGACAGAGCATGATTGAGGCTCATGGACACTTGTCAGTCGTAGTCTCCCCCATGTGGCATTGAGGCCTTTTGATTTTCACCATTATTTCAAGTTTCTCCAGACAGAGGGGCAAGCTGAGGGAGGAAGAAAGCCTTCTGTGTCAGCACAGAGACCTTTGTTCAACATTAGATTACATCTAACAACATTAAAAAGCTGAGGGAAATATTGCACAAACTAAGTGTTAATTATTTGGAATGTCACCGGCTTTGGTCTTAGATCTGGTAAAATGAATCTATTCAGAAGTAGGCAAGAGTGTGTGAAAGGGGGGAGATTTAACTCTCTTCTGTGCTGTAGCTTTCCAATTCCTACTAATGTGATCTCCAAAAAGTAGCTGGAAGAGTACATGACTGATGTGGGCCAAACAAGCTAGTCTGCCACCAGCAAAGAAAAGCATACAGTTGAGCATATCTCCTCATTTGAAAATCTATGAAATGCTTTAAAAAATAATAATAATAATTGAGGGATAATATTCTCAACTTAATGTTCTTTGCTGGTGATGGTGGCTAGTTACCCTTCATAGTGTAGGAAGAAGTTAGTCACCACCCTGAGGCTGTGTTTCTACTAGATCCCACCCTGAGGCTATAGGGACTGAGGCTGTGTTTCTACTAGATCCCACCCTGAGGCTATAGGGACTGAGGCTGTGTTTCTACTAGATCCCACCCTGAGGCTATAGGGACTGAGGCTGTGTTTCTACTAGATCCCACCCTGAGGCTATAGGGACTGTGGCTGTGTTTCTACTAGATCCCACCCTGAGGCTATAGGGACTGTGGCTGTGTTTCTACTAGATACCACCCTGAGGCTATAGGGACTGTGGCTGTGTTTCTACTAGATACCACCCTGAGGCTATAGGGACTGTGGCTGTGCTTCTACTAGGTACCACCCTGAGGCTATAGGGACTGAGGCTGTGTTTCTACTAGATACCACCCTGAGGCTATAGGGACTGAGGCTGTGTTTCTACTAGATCCCACCCTGAGGCTGTGTTTCTTCTAGATACCACCTTGAGGCTGTGTTTCTACTAGATCCCACCCTGAGGCTATAGGGACTGAGGCTGTGTTTCTACTAGATCCCACCCTGAGGCTATAGGGACTGAGGCTGTGTTTCTACTAGATCCCACCCTGAGGCTATAGGGACTGAGGCTGTGTTTCTACTAGATACCACCCTGAGGCTATAGGGACTGAGGCTGTGTTTCTACTAGATACCACCCTGAGGCTATAGGGACTGAGGCTGTGTTTCTACTAGATACCACCCTGAGGCTATAGGGACTGAGGCTGTGTTTCTACTAGATACCACCCTGAGGCTATAGGGACTGTGGCTGTGTCACAAACATGAAGAATCACACCTAAAGCTGGGTGTTCCTGAAAAGGTTAGAGGTCACAGTCACACATAAGGGGACGAACTCGTGTTTTTGGTCTGTCAGAGCAGCACTGTGATCAGATTTGCCATGGTGGTGGTGTACTTATGGGTGAACTTTGGATTAATGTTAGTTAGTGGTCTTATGCCCTGTGTGTGATTGTTTGTTTTAACAGCTATGATGGATGGGTGAGGTGTCCTGTGTGTGGATGGGTGAGGTGTCCTGTGTGTGGATTGTTTGTTTTAACAGCTATGACGTATGTGTGTGGATGGGTGAGGTGTCCTGTGTGTGGATGGGTGAGGTGTCCTGTGTGTGGATGGGTGAGGTGTCCTGTGTGTGGATGGTTGAGGTGTCCTGTGTGTGGATGGGTGAGGTGCCCTGTGTGTGATTGTTTGTTTTAACAGCTATGACGTATGTGTGTGGATGGGTGAGGTGCCCTGTGTGTGGATGGGTGATCTGGTGTATGTCTTAAACTTGTGAATGTGCATATTCTATTTTGTATTTTGGGTATTTTATGAGGATCCTCTGGACCTTCAGTTTATCCAAGCGAGTCAATTGTGTTTGTATGGTACATGTTTATGTGAGAGACACCTGTCTTGTTTGGGGGTGTAATTGTGAGGCGAGTGAAAGACCTGTCTGACTCAGAACTATGTGTGTGTCCAGGCTCGGATGTGAACAGCATGGACTCTGTAGACAGCGGCTGCACCATGGGAGCTAGGGACAGTGGCAGCCCTGCCATGGCTCTGGGCTCTGAACTCGTCGTTTGGGAGATTGAGGTGCCAAAGGTGAGCCTGCTCCATCCTGTCCCACACACCACCGGGACTTGATTTATTGACTAGTTTTAATAGGAAATCACATTAATTCTAACCCAATATCTCCTTGTAATGTGTTCTTCTGTCTCTGTTCTCTCTCAGCATCTGGTGGGTCGGTTAATTGGGAAACAGGGGCGATACGTGAGCTTCCTGAAGCAAAGCTCTGGTGCGAAGATCTACATTTCCACCCTCCCTTACACTCAAGAGTTCCAGATCTGCCACATAGAGGGTGAGGTGTAGTATACTGCTCTACGGTCAGAAGGAGCAGGAGTGACTTGGCTGTAGATAGTGAAGTGGTAGTAGAATTCTGCTGGTTTAATGTGTGTCCCTACTAGGTTCCCAGCAGCAGGTGGACAAAGCCTTGTCCCTGATCGGGAAGAAGTTTAAGGATTTGGACCTGACCAACCTGTATGCCCCCCCACCTCTGCCGCTCACCCTGCCCTCGCTGCCCATGACCTCCTGGGTAAGGATGGTGTCTCTCCATCTCTCAAATCTGTTCAAACATGCTTTATTTGCCCGACAGTTAACTTCTTAGGGAGCGGCTGCATAGGTGACGGTTTTGGAGAGTCTGGCGTGCCCAAAGTAAAATGCCTGCCACTCAGGCCCAGAAAATAGGATCTGCACATAATTAGTACTATTGGATAGGAAACACTCTTGCTAGCTAGCTACGGTTAGCCAGATACAATTTTCTTTGTTGTCAATGTGTCTTTTCAACAACTTGGTAGTCAATGACATGGCTCCGCATAATATAAATTAACACTTGGGAAGCCCTCAGCAGAAGTTCTTCGAAAGATAAGGGATTTTATATTAGCGATTTTATGCGTTTTTTGAGACCCGTGTTGGTTATGGATTTATGCTAATGCATAAAATAGGAGAGGGGCTATCCTGAAACAATGTTGTGCTTTCGCCGTAAAACCTTTTTGAAATCTGACAACGCTGTGATATTGCCAAGAATCAGAGCTTTTGATGACTATGCAACACTTGTATATTGATGAATGTTTGCCCCACTCCCGACACTACCCGGTGAAATGCAAGGCGCCAAATTCAAAATCCAAAAGTTGAATTATTAAACATTCATCAGTATACAAGTGTTGCATAGTCATCAAAAGCTCTGCTTCTTGGCAATATCACAGCGTTGTCAGATTTCAAAAAGGCTTTACGGCGAAAGCACTACATTTGATTGTTTGAGGGTAGCACCTCCAATATTTTTCCCATTACCATAAATTCATAAACCATCGCGGTTCACACAAAACACATTTCACAGCGGAAACAAATCAATTACCTGTTGAAGAACTTCTGCTGAGGGCTTCCCAAGTGTCCAACGAAGACAATCCATGGTTCTTTTGTTAGAAAAAGTCATGTATTATATCCATAAATCTCTGTTTGGTTGGTGCGTTATGATGAGAAAATACAGCGTCCACTCGCCCATTGAACCGTGAAGAGAACTCGTTCAAACTATACCTATAAACTTGTCCAAGAACAATCAAACATCATTGATCATGTATTCTTAGGAACACTTTTATATATATTTAGTATAATATTTCAACCGGAATATAAACTGGGCGATAGGAAAGGAAAAAATCACAGCGCGAGCAAGCCGGTGAACGCGCATTCTCTTCTGTTTACTTCTCTGTGACCACTTCCTAATTCTTCTTCTATTACCATCCTGATCAACTAAATAGAATCAAAACACTGTCTAGAGACTGTTGACATCCAGTGGAAGCAATAGGTACTGAAATCCTACCCCCTTATATGGGCATTTTCATAAGGGAGGGGTTTAAAATGAGGCAATGTGTCAATCACTTTTCCAAGACAGAAATTCCACGGGTTTTCGCCTGCCGTATCCGTTCTGTTATACTCACAGACAATATTTTAACACTCTTAGAAACTTCAGTGTTTCCTATCCAATAGTACTAATTATGTGCATATCCTATTTTCTGGGCCTGAGTGGGAGGCACGCCAGGCTCTCCAAAACCGTCACCTCGGGAGCTGCTCCCTAAGAAGTTAAGGTCCCCCAAATTGATTTCAAGACTTGTCAAAGCAAGTGGTTTAACTTTAAAGAATGAGATGTCTAACCTGATGGCTTCTCCTTTGAAAGTTGTTAACTTCTCTGTTTTCTCTCCCAGCTCCTGCTCCCCAGCGGTGTGACCGTGGAGGTGATCGTAGTGAACATTGTGTCGGCGGGTCACCTCTTCGTCCAGCAGCACACACACCCTACGTACCACGCCCTGCGCAGCCTGGACCAGCAGATGTTCCTGTGCTACTCCCAGCCAGAGACGCCCACCCTGCCCTCACCTGCTGAGGGTAAGAAACCCCCAAGGAGGGATGTGTGTGACTGGATGTTTTTGAACCAGTTGTGTGATCCAGACTCGATGCTTTCCCTCTCTCTGTCTCAGTGGGGGTGATCTGTGCGGCGCCGGCGGTAGAGGGAGCCTGGTGGAGGGCCCAGGTCATCTCATTCTACAAAGACACCAACGAGGTTGAGATCCGATATGTGGACTATGGCGGCTATGACAGAGTGAAGATCGACACACTACGACAAATAAGGTGGGCCAACCTCAGACACAATTATTTTTCAACTCCAGTCTATTCAGAAAAAGTTTTCAGAACTGAAATTCAGAAGAACTGGCAACTTTCCATACTTTCAAAGCCATTTTCATTACATTTTCCTTAATTTCTTTCCTAAATTGACCTGAGTTGACATAAAATAGACCCCAGTCCTGCTAGGTATTCGTTCAACCCTTTGTTTGGAAATTGTGCCTCCCTCTGGTCAAAAAGAGTTGTGTATCATATAGGGAACAGAATGTTATGGAAGCAGGGATGGCGAGCCATTCTGCACACTGACTGCTCTTATGTGAAATCCTTATGTTCAGGTCGGACTTCGTAACATTACCGTTCCAAGGTGCAGAAGTATTACTGGACAACATTGCCCCCCTTCCAGGTAATGTCATTTTATTTAGCTATTTGACATGGTATCACTTTACAATTGCAATAGATATCTTATTCTCAAGGACAATTTTCAAAATCAAGAAACAAATCCAATTGAATGTCAAACTGTTTCAAAGTCATCCTGCCTGTGGAAGGTCGTCAAATCTGTTGTCAATTGTGTTAACACATCTATAAATGCATCCATCCACAGGAGAGAATAGCTTTTCAACCGAGGCCACCTCTGCACTGGAGGAGATGACGAGAGGGGTAGCACTGCTTGCACAGGTAAACAAAAATCTGGCATCCAGCACCATGCAGCTAACTGGAAGGCACGTCACCCTCCACGGAAGGTAATTTGTTGCTAACCTGGCTGTTTCCTCTCTTCCAGGTCACAAACTACGACAACAACACTGGTCTCCCATTGGTCCAGATGTGGAACATGGTTGGAGAAGAGGTACGTTCACATTGATCATGGGATTTATCATGGAAATGTTTGAGATACTACAATATAATTGTAAAAATTTAAATTTGGTGAAGTGGATAGTCTTTCTTTGTGGTGTATGGTTCATATACTTCTGTGTTTAACAACCCTAGACATTTCAGAGAAACATTCCGATGGCAGCTAACTACACTGTCGGTATCAATGATGTTATTTTACAGTAATCTGATGACTCTTTCTCCATCTTGCTCTCCGCTTCCCTCCAGCTGCTATCAGTGAACCGCACACTGGCAGAGCGAGCATTGGGTACCTGGGTTGACAGCTTTTGAACCTTGCTGCCCCCCCCCACACCTCAACCCCTTCTCAGCTCCACCACACTCCTCCTAGACCCCTTCTTCTCACCTAATCTCTGGAGTCTGGCCCCACCAGCCCTCCAGAAACACCCCATAACACTTCGATGGAGGAACACAACCACTGGATTTGGGAATAATTTTGTTTTGTTTTTGTTTGTTGGGTTTTTACACCACGTTTCAAAAGGGAAATAAATGGCTGTATGCAGAAAAGAGAACGAAGTATTGCATCACAATAAGCCAACTCCTCTCTTCCCCCACACACTAAAAGAACTTGAAGAAGGAAAATAAAGTGCTTGTACATTTTAAGAAGAATCTATATTGTAACTAAATAAAGGTCGATCTGATTTTTTTCGTTCCTATCAGACTTTTCACTCCAGAACTTTGCCTGTGGATTCTCATGCTGTGTATGTATAACTCAACTCAATAGAAAACACTGTCTGTCAATGGAGAACTAACCTCACTGTCAGCTGTAACTACATATATACAATTATATAGTGACATCGAAGGAATTGGGCTGTGAAGACTGGGCTAAATGTGAGGTTTCTAGATTATTGTACGTAGTGCAGTAGCCACGGTCTCCATTTCATGTGCTGGGTGGCTGGGTCTTGTCGTTCGGTCCCATCATGACAGCCGTGGACATACAGGCCTGGGAGGCTAAGAATGGCGTCTGGATTCACGGTTCTGACTAACGCCATTGTCTGTGGAGACCAAAAAAATGTAGATCTCAGCTTTGTTGGTGCTCACCACAACCACATTCAAGGAACCAGACGGGGTGGGGGGTGAGTCCTGTTGCTGACCCCCTGACCTGGGTGACGGACAGGGAGAAGGTGCAGAACCGTGGTCCCAGGAGTTGTGTGAAGGCCTGCTCATCTGCCCTGGCCTCTCCAGTCTGTACAACATTGTGGCCTTATGGAGAAACAAAACGGGCTTCCTTTTCTGGGATCTCCAACTGACCTGCAAGCAGACCAAGCTGACCCCTCCTTTCTCTCCATCTATGTGGCCTGGTGTGTCACCATCAATCGCAGGTTGCCTTCAGCGTTTATCCATCATCCTGCCTGGCATCACTGCTGGCGCCCCCACCACTACATTTCAGATCCACTACTGTTATCTGGAGCTGTTGAGTCTGGGACATGACATGGGGCTGGCTGTCTGGGACATGACATGGGGCTGGCTGTCTGGGACATGACATAGGGCTGGCTGTCTGGGATGGAAATGTAGGGGTGCACCAGCTCCACTCTTTTTCCCTCGACTGACTCCAGGGTCCTGGTGTAACTCTTGGTGCAGCTGTCTAAGGACTTCAAGGGAGTGGACACCACCGTGCGGTAGTATTGGTGTGTGTGTGGAAACACTACAACCACAGACAGGCCTCTGATACCTGACCTGGAACTCTTTGAGAACGGCTTTGAGTTAACATCATTTAGCCCTGCTCAGTCGGGATCGGCCCAGTGCTCATTAAAAAAAAATCTGTCTTCTAATATGCATGTTAACCTACCCAGGTCTGCGTCCCTCTTATGGTCTTCACTGAGTTTTTCCTCCTACATACTGACCCCGAAACATTGTTACACATTACATTTGTGTTGCAGTTTCTATACTTAAAAGTAGTTTCATGGATCCAAAATGAAGTCTTGTGGACTACTCACTCCGTTTGGAATGGGTTTTAGCCCCTTTGCACGGTTGGAAATGAGGTCCTTGAAGGTGCCGGTCCTCTTCACTCAGCAGTGTATGGAAGTACAGTGCAGTACAGAGAAAGTGAGCCATGAGAATCAGTCTCCCATACTGCAGATATTATTGTAATAGATACAATGCATTCAGAAACTATTAAGACCCCTTGAATTTTTTCACATTTTGTTACGTTACAGCCTTATTCTAAAATGTATTGTCAATCTTCACACAATAACCCATTATGACTTTTTTTGTTGCAAATGTATAAAACATTTAAAACACAAGTATTTTTTACACAAGTATTCAGACCCTTTGCTATGACACGAAATTGAGCTCAGGTCCATCCTGTTTCCATTAATTATCCTTGAGACGTTTCTACAACTTGATTGGAGTCCACCTGTGTTAAATTCAATGGATTGGACATGATTTGGAAAGGCACACACCTGTCTGTATAAGGTCCCACAGTTGGCAGTGCATGGCAGAGCAAAAACCAAGCCATGGGGTCAAAGGAATTGTACGTAGAGCTCCGAGACAGGATTGTGTTGAGGCACAGATCTGAGGAAGGGTAGCAAAACATTTCTGCAGCATTGAAGGTCCACAAGAACCCAGTGGCCAACATCATTCTTAAATGGAAGAAGTTTGGAACCACCAAGACTCTTCCTAGAGCTGGCCGTCCGGCCAAACTGAGCAATCGGGGGAGAAGGGCCCCTTGGTCAGGGAGGTGACCAAGAACCCAATGGTCACGCTGACAGATCTTGAGTTCCTCTGTGGAGATGGGAGAACCTTCCAGAAGGACAACCATCTCTGCAGCACTTCACCAATCAGGCCTTTATGGTAGAGTGGCCAGGCAGAAGCCACTCCTCAGTAAAAGGCACATGACAGCCCGCTTGGAAGTTTGTCAAAAGGCACCTAGAGGACTCTTGAAACCAAGATTGAACTAAAATGTCTAAAACCTGTTTTTGCTTTGTCATTATGTGGTATTGTGTGTAGATTGAGAGGAAAAAAAACTTTTCAATCCATTTTAGAATAAGGCTGTTACAAAATGTGTAATAAGTCAAGGGGTTTGAATACTTTCTGAATGCACTAGCTTTTCTCAAAGCTTCATACTGTAGCTCTGCTTTGGTCTTGTTGGGTTTTGCATAGGATGAATTGCTTTGTTATTTATTGAGCCAAGTAATTTTTTTAAAATGTATATCTGATCATGTTTCCTGATCAGTGTTGTCGTCCCCACTGAGTCACTGAGGGCAGGACTCACCCCCAGCCTAGGCTGCAGCTCCCACTCTACCCCGTCTGGGTTATCTGCCTTTAGGTGTCGGAGACATTATTACTGTACTTCTAGATTTGGAGCTCTCCTCTGTCCTGGCTCATAGCCTCACAAAGCATTTTTGTATTTAATCAAATCTTTGCTTTTGTATTTGTCCTATGTGCTAATCATACCACACACTTGAATTTGATTGCTCTGCTAATAAGGCAGCTTCCGTCCCTCTGCTTGGTCTTGTTGTGGCGGAGATGACGTTAAGAACAGGATATAGTATGGATCTTACCTAACAGTTTCGCTTGACTGTATTCCTGCATTACTATTAAAACTGACAGCATTGGCATGTAAACCACATTACAAAGGACTTACTTCCAAGGTGTTTAAATGTCAGTTATTAGTCAGTCCAATGTTAGTACTGTGTCTCCCCTACCCTGTAACTGTTCATGTTTTGTGGAACCATAGGAAGTAAGGCATCTAGCTACTAACTTCTACAAATTCAAGGGTCTTGTCAAGGCTAGATAAGGATATAGTCCATCGCTGGTGTGGGGCAGGAGCCATATTCTATGAGCTTTTCAGTCCCTCAACTTGTTTAAAAGAGCTGTTTTCAACCAATGTCCTCTCCTCCTTGATTCCAGCTTGGTTATATCACAATCATTATATATTAATTACTCCATTGATCCAAATGACACCCATCTGCCCTGTCACTCAAACTCCTATCTTGCTTGATCAAACCAGAATTATTTCTTGACTTGTGCAGGTCTGTGTAAATACGATATTTCACTGAACTTTTGTATAACACTGGAAACAAAGGGAACATGTTTTTTTTGGTTCACCCCTTCCAAAACCGCTCATTGTTCTGTCGGTAAGGCTGGTTTGAAGTGTTTGCTTAGCTAGATAATTAATCCTTTGATTATTTAAATGAGTGTAAGCAATCCTGCCCAGAGCATTTAACATGTACAGGTCAGTTTTTGCAAGGCTCATCAAATGTTTGATTCTTGGTTGTACAAATCTATAAAATAAAGTTATTAAATGCTACTGTTCTGAAATGTATGATTGTTTTACATTTCTCCCTCTAGGTGGAGGTGAAGATCTGCTGTACATATTAATCATTATGTCCAAGCAGTGTCTCTTCAATACTCTCAAATGCACAGAATCACATATAGCACTTTGACAACTGCTGATATAAAAAGGGCTTTATGAAATGCATTTTATTGAAATTTCATTTTCATTGTCTCTAGCACGATACCATTGTTTACGTATGTGAAAATGGTGCATTTCTAGTTCAGAAGTTCTAACCGATATCAAAAGTTAAAACAGTGATTTTCAAACACCATGAGATTCGTGGGGACGTGGGAAGCAAAAACACTATTTGCATTTGTTCCTCTTGGAGGTTGCATTGGATAATACTCTTATTGTAGGACAAAGTTCATACTAGCTTGGTTTTACTCGTGTATATGTTGACTTTTTGCTCATGCATTTTGTGTTTTTAGTGGTTTAACAGCGACTCTAGAGGCCATGAGTAACTTGGTCAAAAAGAATGGCACCGATTGGTCTATAGGTCCCACTGTTATAAACAGTCGCACTTAAACCCTCATGTCCACCACCCCGTTTGACCTAGAGACTTGAAACTGTATGTAGGCGTCTTTTCTTATGCTAAAAGAATTTGCTTCAAGGACCCATAAGGTCCATCAGGATAGTTTTTCCTCCATCATGGAAATGTTGGAAAATCTTTGAAAAACATATTCTTATGAACCATATGTCCGAATAACACAAAATAACACCTGTATGTAGGCTCATGGTACATCTCTTAACTTCGTTTGAGAAAAGCTACGGGATTGTTTAAGAGATGGCTGAGGTATTGATTAATCAGGAAATCAGATTTTACGTGTCCATGTAAATCCATTTCACACTGGCCTATCAACTTGAACCATTTTAGGGTTATCAAATACATTACCATAATGAACCATGTTATGTTTGGCATTGATAGCTTAACAAATAATAACCTATTAACAATTTACTTTTTGACTATGTAATGCTAATGCTTAAAATAATCATAAAAAATCTTCTCATGGAATAAAAATCAAATTCACTCCAAATTTGGTTTTTGGACTCATCACAATAGTCCCTAAAGAGTTTGAGAAAATAGTGTTGATGCATTCAAAGATGGCCACATTATACCAGTATATGCATATTAGCACATTTGCTTTAATGTAGGCCCATTGAGTACATATCTTATCTTAGTTTGAGAAAAGCAAAGTGATTGGTCAAAAGGTGGCTGAGTTATTGAAAAATAAAATCAGATTTTACGTGTCCATTTAAACTACTATAAATCCACTTCACAGTGGCCTATCAATATGAAACTCCCTCATCCCTCTGACGAACCACACTGAGTGTGGTATTGATATCTAAAACAAGGAAACTATTAACAACTCATTCTTTCCATGTTTAACGCTGATGTGCAAAATCATATTCTCATGAACCATGAGCTCGACAATGCCATGTCACTGACCTCCTTATAGGCTGTCTCATCATTGTCAGTGATCAGGCCAACCACCGTTGTGTCGTCAGCGAACTTAATGATGGTGTAGGAGTCGTGCACGTCCACGCAGTGTTGATGTGAGCCATGACCAGCCTTTCAATGCATTTCATGGCTACAGATTTGAGTGCTATGGGGCGATAGTCATTTAGACGGGTTACTTTGGCACTCTTGGGCACAGGGACTATGGTGGTTTTCTTGAAACATTAGGTATTACAGACTGGGTCAGGGAGAGGTTGAAAATGTCAGTGAAGATGTTTGCCAGCTGGTCAGCGCATGCTCTGAGTATGCGTCCTGGTAATCTGTCTTGTGAATGCTAACCTGTTTAAAGGTCTTACTCACATCGGCTACGGAGAGCGAGACCACGCAGTCGGCCGGAACAGCTGGTGCTCTCATGCATGGTTCAGTGTTGCTTGCCTCGAAGGGAGCATAGAAGGAATTTAGCTCATCTGATAGGCTCGCGTCACTCCAGATTTTGTATTTATTTGCCTCTCTCTATGATTGTATATTTAGACTCATGATTGCACATAAAGGAAGATTGTTCCTACATGATAGAGTGCTTGCATTGTTATCCAACTGATCTTGTGTCATTTCTGTCATCCTGTGAACCATGTTCATTGCTGCTCGCAGCTATATTTGAAAGTGATATTTTGCATGAAATTATATAAATTAATTTTGTAAGTAGTAAGGTCTTTAATTTAGGACAAACAGGATATATCTAACATGATTGTCCATGTGTAGGCTATTTTGTACAGGAAAGGTTTTTATTGTTCACAATAGATCACATTCCAAAATGGCTTAGAATGAATTTTTGCTAAGAGTTAGTTTTTTTCTATAGGCTCATTAAAACTATGATATTCTATCACTACCTCAGTGTGAGAAATTAACCCACTAATAATAATCAGTCATTCTGAGGTTATTTCCATATCTATACAGTGTATACTCACATCGATTTGACACTACCCTTTCACATGCAATAGATTATGCCTTTTTTGCAGTGCTGTGCTGTTTAATGGAGCTGCCAGCCAGGTAGTATCTATCTCACAGAGGTCAGTGCACTCTGATCAAGCTCCTTTCTGCCTCTCTATGAGGTGCCAATGTGAAAGCAAGGGGCCTCTGTAAAGATTCATGAATTACAAAAAGTGTTCTTCCCTTTGACTCTGGCTGCCAGGGAACTGTTCTCCTTCTATTACAGAGGAGCAGTGAGGTGGTGCACTGCTGCCTGGTTAGGTACAGTACTCCAACCAAGCAGAATAAGTGATTCTCTCTGCACAGGGGCTGGGCAAGAAGAGTGGTGCAGAATTAATGAGCAGCTGGGTGACTGACACCTAAAATAATTAAGCTCTGGTTACAAGCAGAATGAGGAGAGAAGAGGGAGTTGGACAGAATGGGTCTTTAGACAACACTAGTTTGTGGTGGTGGCTCTATCTTGGAATTGTGTAATAATGTTATTGTCATGGTGTTTTAGTTATTCATTTATTATAGGCCCAGTATCTGTCATCCTATCCTCTCATATGTGATATCTGTCACCCTATCCCCTCATATGTGATATCTGTCATCATATCCTCTCATATGTGATATCTGTCATCCTATCCCCTCATATGTGATATCTGTCATTCCTATCCCCTCATATGTGATATCTGTCATCCTATCCCCTCATATGTGATATCTGTCTCAGACAAAGGCCTAGAGCAAAACCGGATAGATTAGTGTGTAGAAACACATATCTTCTTTATTCTGCTTCTGGCATTGCGAGTGCTGTCAATTGATAGCAGCATCTTGATAGCACGATCTTCCATTGACAAGAGGCCTAGGGTGATACACATGAAATGGCCACAAGATGGTGTAAGAAGTCAGAAGATCAGCCGTAGATGGTGTTCTCCTGAAAGCCCAGATATGGCTATGCAAAGACCTGTTGCTGTCTAGGAACATGATGAGCGTCCAGATCCATTGAAGTCCCAGACACCCCCCTCCAAGACTGTGCTGCACATGTCCACTAAATTCAGGTATGTTATAATCATATGGTGAAATTCTGTGTCCAATTCAACTGACTGGAATTAAAATGGAATTGACCCCAACTCAGCTACCTCAGTAGTCTAGGTGAGGGAATGAGTTTGGTATTTTGGATCCACACAGACAGCACATATACTGTATGGTCGATGTAGCAGCATAGATATTCAAAAATAGTTACATTATTTTAGAGCACACCGGCTGAATGCAATGGAATATTAAAAGCTAATTCTTGTCGACCATAAAACAAAGCCAAAGTTTTACCTAATGTGCCTCTTAAACCTATTTGTTATTTAACCTTAAACCCTGAATGAATGCCCCTTAGGTATCTTTACCATGGGTTAAGGCCAGGGTGCTTTGTGCCAGGCTACCCAAGGTGGCAGTTCTCATTGAGATGCAGCTACAGTCTGTCCATAAGTGGGACCTGTCACTGTGAAAGGCCTACTGGGACTGACAAGTCACCCATGAAGACAGCTTAACAACAGAGTAGCAAAGCAAAGCCTAGAGGAGATGTCAGTCAACAGGATGGAACAAGTGGCACTTAGCCTACTATAGAATCTAGATGGACAGATACAGGAAAATAAATAATTGATACACAATAACTGACTGAATAAATGTATATTACAATGATAGTTAACATCAGGTAACCACAAAGAGCATATACAGGATGAAAATATGTTGTGTGTTTTTGTAGTTCAAGTATGAGTGGGTGCTCAGCACCTGTTTTTGAGACCATTTGATCTACTGATGTGTCTTGGAGAGAGTTACAAAGTAGTGTGGATGGACTCATGCAGGAGTCTCTCTCTCCACCAGCTGGTGAGAGAAGCTGTGTCTTTGATGCTCAGACCCATAGCTTTTTGATGAATGTTCATTAGAATGAAAGCTCACAGCTTTTGTTTTAAGGCTTCCTCGATGTGCCTGGTAATTATATTTTTTTTAACAGGATGCGTTTTTATTGAACTCTATGTGCCAGTGTGTGTGTGACTGTGTGCACTAAAGCCTTTGGCAACAACATGCATCCGACAACGCTGACACATCACACTGTAACAAAAACAAAACATAAAGCGACCAGTCGACAAAGGCACGTAATATGATACTGCTCTGTGCTTTTTTCATTGACAAATTAAATGTTTAAATTAGTAACAAATAAAAACAGATAGGGGTTTTGTCCACTTGTAGAAATCTTTCAACATCTAATGAAAACGCATAAAAACAAAACAGGATGTTTGCCATGCAATCAGCCCACGTGAAATGATCAGTCTGCATTGAAACAGGATGGAAGGAAATGACACTTGGGACCTGTTCACATGGGTAATTCTGTTCTGACATGTCTTGTTTGTCTTGGTGTTAACTGAGCACAAAACCATAAACCACTGCAGCACACTAATCTGGTAAACAGTATGTCAGCCATGTCAGTTCGGTCAGCAATATGTTACTATTTGGACAGTAATATGTCAGTTTGGCCTGTAATGTCTGGTAAAAATGCTATCTATAAAAGTGTTTATTTCTCTGGTTAGTAGGCTTCTCACTCTCATTCCAATATATGTCTGTCACACTAGCATGACAATCCCAAGTCAATGCAATGATCAGGCGTTGACTTCTGAAGGTTATGATATACAATAGATCTGGAGCAGGAAAACAGAGTGACAGACAATAGCATGCTATGCTGCTCATTCTCCCACATAGAAGGAACTCCCTGGTAATCTCAAACGTTGTGTTGCTTACCTAGTATAATGTAGACTAGTTAGGACTAGGCTACATGTTGCTCATTACCTAAAACTACTAAATTAATTAGCATGTAATTGACCATATGTTGAACCAGTCAAATGTTATTATTTGTCACTTATCAGCAAGTACTACATAATGTTTATTAGTAACATTGTGGTTACTACACAGTAATCAGAGCAACAACTGTGTTTATTTTTCTTTCCAGCTCAATGTCTTTAGAGAAGAGTGTGGTGCTAATATCGCAGTGTATACATGGTGATTTTAATGATAGCAGTTGAATATGTAGTCTACAGTTGGTTTGAAAAGATTCAGGGGCCACTGCAAAATGTGTAGGGAAATTAAGTGACTCCTCCAAGACCCCAGTTGGTTAATGAAGTCACAGTTTGTCATTTCCTATCATCTTTGGTTTTGATAACGCTACAGTCTCCTCTCCTCCACTCATCTTCACAAGAAGAGAAAGTCTTGGGGGATCCTCTTATCTCCGTTACTTGGTATGATCTGGGAGAATTGCCTCTTTACAATACATTCTAATGGCAGCTCCAATTTGTCAGAGATCCCTGGGGCTCCAGGAGGCTCCCACTACTGCCAATCTGCCAGGCCTGTTGCTTTATTTCATTGTGTTCCACTAGTGTTAAAGCCTAACCACCAGTGAACCTGTCCTCTCTGTATCTGAGGTAATCAATGCACACATCTGTGTGTGTAGATCTTCAGATCCTGTTGACTCATTGATTGAGGAGCTGGCTATAATTTGCTCACCACAGCTGTGTACAGCTCTAGATTAGGTTCCTATATGGCAGGTTATACGTTGTAAGCTTTTAACCAAAGAGTTTCAAATGAATTTAATATTTAATAACATTACACTTGGAGGATAAGAAAAGTGTAGTTCATACCGCAGATGATTGATATCAAGATAAACAATGTGTTTTCTCATAAATGGAAGTAGTATACTGCATGTTGTTGTGGTGGTGACTGTAGACTTCTACTATAATAAACTGAGCATGTGTGAAAATGAGAAGTCCTTATAAAGATATCAAATCACAGGTTGTTGATGGCTGGAGACATTTCTATACAGTGAGAAACATACAGTAGAGCTATACTGTCTGGACTTTTTTTTTTATGACCTGATTAGATTTAACAACAATTTCCCTGAATGGCCAGTCAGAGTCCACTCACCTGATCTCCCTGGCAGCCAAGTCTTAATCAGTCCTTGATTACAGGGGGAAATAAAAACAGTGCTGTGGAGTCTGGACCCTGAGGCCTGGACACTTGGCTCTATCTCCATTGTGTTGTATCCTCTTGTCTTCTGGTCCTGTCCTCTTCCCACCTCTGTCCCTCATGTGGTTCAGGAAGTATTCTTAGGATGAGGATTATGTTGCATTAACATCAGCTGGAGGTAAGAAGAGAGCCGTATTTGAGGAGAGGAAATCTGTTTTTTTTATCCACATGTAGCTATAGAATTGTGTTGAAGGTTTATCAAATAGGTATTTGGGCAGCACTTTATTTTATGATGTTTAGTACTTGGATGATTCCCTAGCACCCTAATAATAACTTCTGATAGTCATTAAGTATTGTGCTTGTTACTGTTAATTATATAATTAGAAAGTATTTTTCTAGTTTGAATTGCAGCAATCTAAGCTTCATTTAAAAAGTTATTATAAACAAATTAAAGTTTAAAAAAAATTGAGCAGAATTTGAAGATCATTTTTACAATGAGCACTGTCTGCTCCATTATGATAATGAAGCCATGGACCTAGAATGTAGCATATAGCTTTAATACGGACACCAACCTTGTCTGTCTGTGAGCAGCCTCAGATGCAGATGCAAACATGAAACTCCAACAGTTGCAACTGAGTAAGCAGTCATTAGATTGTACAGAGGAAATGTCAACAACAACAAAAATGTCCAGGCTCCTGAGGAAATATTGACTTTTTCTGTCTTGCCAACTGGAATCTATCCATCAACAATTCATTCATCCCTTAATGTCAATCTGCAATGAATACAAAACAACAGTACATTGTCATATAAATGATTGAGTGAAGTGAACTATGATTTTGGTAGCAGCATAGGCATTTTGTTGTGCTCTCACATTGAATTTCTGAGTGAAAATAAACCAACTGCTAGGGGAGGAAGAAGGCCCAGCGGTGCCTCTCTCTGTGTAGTTAGCCAACAGTAAGACAGCTCCTAAATGCTAGCTAGCCAGTGAGGTGAAACCGCAAGCCTCCACATGCCAGTCAATCAGTCAGATTTAGGTCGGCTTTGCCAAGTCTTTGGCTTGATGTGTGCAGCCTTTACTTTATATGGTTTGAAAGCTCTACTTTAAGGGGGAAAACACAAATAAAGAAGTGGGGAAAATAAAGAGTGATGACCTGTCAATGGGCCCTGGGCTTTTCTCTTTAGACTCTCTTCGTCCACCCTACTCTCTCTCTCTGTCTTTCTCGCTCTCTGCCTCTTCTTTCTTTCTTTCTTTCTTTCTTTCTTTCTCCACCTTTTCTCTTTTCCTCTATCTTGCTCTGAGAGGGCTTGATGAAATAAACAGCAATCACTGTAGCATGAGCACCCTGCCTTAATTGAGCTCTCACTTTCACAATCCTGGTTCCAGTGTTTCCATGGTTATACATTCTCCATCTATGTTTTAGACATGCATGATTTTTTTTATTTTTGTAACAGGTGAATGTCACAATATAATTTTCCATATTTTTACTTGTTGAGATGTTACCTAACATGACCTAGATGGATAGGTAGAGTGCATAACCAGCCTGATTATATTTATTACACTTATCAAAACTTTGATTAGATATTTATTACATAAAACACCTGTGGAAATGTATCACATATCCCCTCTGTCAACATAAAGCAGTAGACTACTAGTGAACTTGTGTGGATGCATAGCAGCTAGTAAACAAAGTGAGATTTGTCAAGCTGCCCATCCAACTGCAGAGAACTGATTTGGTGCTTTATGTCAAATTCAGAGATTCACAGATGTTACAGATTCACAGATATTACAGATATTACAGATGTTACAGATTAACAGATATTACAGATGTTACAGATTCACAGATATTACAGATATTACAGATTCACAGATATTACAGATGTTACAGATTCACAGATATTACAGATGTTACAGATTCACAGATATTACAGATTCACAGATATTACAGATGTTACAGATTCACAGATATTACAGATATTACAGATTCACAGATATTACAGATGTTACAGATTCACAGATATTACAGATGTTACAGATTCACAGATATTACAGATATTACAGATGTTACAGATTCACAGATATTACAGATGTTAGAGATTCACAGATTCACAGATATTACAGATATTACAGATTCACAGATATTACAGATGTTACAGATTCACAGATGTTACAGATTCACAGATATTACAGATGTTACAGATGTTACAGATGGCCATCTGAAATATATTCCAGTATCATGGCAATCTAGGAAATAGCCTTTACCAGGCAAGGTCACTTACAGTCTGTGTAAATTGATAGAAAATGGTGTTAGCCCACACACACACACGCACACGCACACGCACACACACACACACACACATAAAAATCTGCACAATGTTTAGCTACAGTACAGCTGTATATGGGCGGGGACTGCTTAATGACGTCAATTGAATTGGTTAGGTGCGAGCCCATGACACGCCCCATGTGGGTCTAGAGGGAGGGAGGGGGAGGAGGAGGGGGCGGGAGCCACAGGCTGAGCTGATTCCACGTGTGACGCTTGCATTCCCAGCTCAGTGATATTTTCTTTAGCGGGCTTCGGTGTAGCCTTGTGCGTCTTCGTTAGTTACTGGCTATAGTTGGGTTAGCTATGGAGGGAGACGGGAGCCAAGCCACATCTGGAGGAACCCCTAATGATTCGCAACACGACCCGGGGTAAGACTGCAAACAGCATTGACACTTTTATCGTTATAGCTACATTGTATCAATAGTGCAAGGGTTATCAAAGCACTGACATTGATGTTGCTTTCCGGGTGCAGTCAACTACACCTTTGTTTGATTATATTAGCAAACGGGCCTGCCCCCTTTTTCTATAGCTAAAACTCGCTGTGCTTGATAACTACAGCGCTCTTGATGTTGCTCTGCTCTCGTTTTGCTCGCTTTTGGTCGCTATAGCAAGTAGTTAGCTAGAGCTAGCCAAGTAGTTAGCTACATGTCAAAATGGCCGATCTGACATCTGGACTCACTTCTGCTATGTTTTCCCCTTACAGTAAAATGTTTATCGGTGGCCTCAGCTGGCAAACTTCGCCAGGTAAGAAAATAATTTGCAGACTACCGTGTGGCATTGTCGGGTTGTGTTCTGTGGTAGCTGAGGCTGCCCGTGCTGGTTGCAACGTCTGATGTGTTGTGTGTGTGTGTGTGTGTGTGTGTGTGTGTGTGTGTACGTACCTCATAGCGCGCGTGTACCTTAGTGCGCGCAAGGTTATTTTTATTTCCAATCATTTGAAGTCCTCTATTCGACCCCTATGTGTATAACTAGAGAGGCATTTTAAAGCTCGTACATAGACTAGAATGAAAACAACCAGTAACCTTCTGTTTGTTTCTCTTTGCGCAGACAGCCTTAGAGACTATTTTACTAAATTCGGGGAAATCAGAGAATGTATGGTGATGAGAGATCCAACGACAAAACGCTCCAGGTAATTAGCAAGTATATTTTTCCACTGTTTGTATTTGTCTTCATTGTTAACGTACGTGGTTTTGCAGGGTCCTTATGATAACGCAACATCAGTTAGCAAGCAATAAGCCATTTATTTATGTTGCGCTTCTAACAAGCGATTGAATCAGCCCTTTGCGAATGTAACGCATTTTGACATTGACCGGCCACTTCAGATAGAATACTGGAGGATCTTTCAATAGTCCTGAAAATATAGGAAATAATTAGACTACACTATTCATTCACATAATTCCTTCTGCAGCAGTAAAAGGAAATGGCATTTACATTTAAGTAATAATTGAATTTGGTATGAAAGGTAAACTATTTTGATATCAAGTAGCCTACCATACTCCATAATAGTTTATGTTGGTAAATATTTGTTACAATGTAACATTTGGCTGCTTAATATATTTGTTAGTCTACAAGCATTTTGCTACACCAGGAATAGCATCTGCTAAATATGTGAATGTGACCAATACAATTTGATTTGATTTACAATGTAGCCTGTCATTTGGCTTTATTATTTGTTTCCATGTAATGGCTGTAGTTATACTTTACTGACTGACCACTCTCCCGCCCCCACTGACTGATAGGCTGTTTGACCACTCTCCCGCCCCCACTGACTGATAGGCTGTTTGACCACTCTCCCGCCCCCACTGACTGATAGGCTGTTTGACCACTCTCCCGCCCCCACTGACTGATAGGCTGTTTGACCACTCTCCCGCCCCCACTGACTGACTCACTGCCTGCAATGTTTCTTGTTTATTTCCACAGGGGCTTCGGATTCGTTACTTACGTAGATGCTGCCAGTGTAGATAACGTCTTAGCTCAGCAACACCACGAATTAGACTCAAAAACGGTATGTCTCCTCTCTTCTGTCACTTTTTATATCAAGTGTTTGTGGTTTTGTGAACCACCTGTCTGGCATGATTGACTATGTCCTATTGAGTTATTTATTATTCACTTTCACAGCCACATGCACTTGACGCCAATAAGTAGCCTAGCTAATTATGCATTCTGAGCTTGCCCCTTCAAATGACAAGACTTTCTGCTAACCCTATCTTTACCATTGAGTATTGAGTGCCATGTTACATAAAGTAATTCAAGAACCAATGGCACCTGCAACGCTTTCTCTCCAGGAACATCTGAGTGTTTTGAGATGGGGGACATGTTTATTGTTGAATCTGCATATTATATAAAGTTATTGTTATTCTGTATTTGTTTTTTGTGAAAATACATTACCAGCTGTCTTTCTAGATTTTAGTAGGCTAAACATTGGTGTACATAAAGGCTTTGTTTTTCATGCACCATATCTGTGCACCATCAGGCATTATTGGCTTTTCTGTTTACAAAATGCAGTTTATAAATAAATGTTGTTTTTTAAAATCACCCCATCTTGAGTTAAACTTTCATTTTCATCCTCCCAAGTCCCAATTGACTGCATTATTGGCCCCAGTATCCACCCGTTTACCCCGTCTTCATCTCAGATGTCTGCATATTATCCACACACCTTCCGCCTGCATATTATCCACTTCCTCTCTCACTGCAAGTCTGC
Organism: Brachymystax lenok tsinlingensis; assembly: GCA_030435695.1. Classification (NCBI taxonomy): domain Eukaryota; kingdom Metazoa; phylum Chordata; class Actinopteri; order Salmoniformes; family Salmonidae; genus Brachymystax; species Brachymystax lenok. Next base: position 26,483,866 of record CM059794.1, read on the forward strand.
TAAAGTGCACACGTTCTCTCAACATGACCCATTTTAAATCACAAACCCAAGACTAACTGTTATCCCCAGTGAATGCCATAAAAACATACCGCTATAATTTATTGTTGCAGTATATTTAGTTTCTGTATGGATGGATCAAAGGAGGTTGGTGGGGGGAGATATAGGAGGACGGGCTCATTGTAAGGCCTGGAATGGAATAAATAGAACAATATTAAACATATGGAAACCACATGTTCCACTCGTTCCTTTTTATTCCATTCAAGCTATTACAATGAGAACGTTCTCCTATAGCTTCTCCCACCAGTTTCCTATGAAATTGGATAGATTAAAACTTACACTTAATTACACGTTTCATGTTTCTCTGAGGGTGAAGTTGGTCAGAGTGATGTCTTGACTGCAAAAAATGGTATTGTGATGATTTGCCCTCTGCGTTTTAGTGTTTGATTTTCCATATGGGTCAGTTTTATGGTTCTTGTGCTTTGTCTTTGAAATAGTGCCTGACACAAACATTACAGCAGTTGTAGGTTAAGTAATAATGTGTAGTTACACTGTAACTACCATGTAATGTGGGACCAAAATAATTAATTGAAAGCTCAGTAAAGTCACACTGTTATGTTCTGTATGTGGATGTTGCAGTGCATGCTCTAACTCAGCTGTGTGAGCGAGTGCTCAATGGGCTCGTAGTTTAGGAGCGGTGGAGTGGATACAAGCAGCCTATATTGTCCTCAAGGACTCATGGTAACTGCTCTGATATTGCCAGAAGCTCTAGGTTTATATAACAGATAGCTGAAGAAGGAAATTCCTGTAACTTCCCACACGTCACTTCTGGAAAAATTACACTGATTATTAATTTAAACGCGCATTTCTTTGTTAATCTATATGAAATGTATTTTGTAGCCTAATGAATTTGTAATAATACAGGGATTATTATGACTGCAGATTTGAATGTAATGTTGAGATGAATTAGTACACCTCTAACAAAGCCTTATTGATGAGGGGCAAATGACAGTCTTGCAATAAAGGGGGGTATGTATTTGAGAGGACAGGCAGTTTTATCCCAGGAAAGGAAGCAGTGCAGACACACACTCCCTCCCTAACTCTTGATGTGTACCTAAAAGTGTTTTTGATGCCTTCTCTGGACCTGCGTCTACATAGGATTATTAGAAAACAGCTAATGACATCCATGCATTAAGGGACCTAGAGTAGTGTCTACTGCTTGTGTGGTATAATGTAATAGAGGCAACATTGAGCTGCCGACTCCCCTCTCTGTGCCTTGGGAGGTGTTCTACATTAAAGTGCTGGTGCAGTGTGAAATAGAGGGGAGTCACATCTCACCTTAAAGGTCCAATGCAGCCATTTTTATCTCAATATCAAATCCTTTCTGGGTAATTAATAAGTACCTTACTGTTTTTTTTTGGTTTTTTTTTTCAATTAAAATGGTCAAATAGAAACAAATAGCTTCTTAGCAAAGCGCAATTTGTCAAGCAAGACTTTTGCTAGGACTGTCTGGGAGTGGTCTAAGGGGGGAGGGGATTTTCTTTGTTTGTGCTGTTATTGGCAGAGAGGTTTGGAACACTTTTTTATTGGTCTATTAATTAATTTACCACCAGGCAGGCCAAAACTCCATCCCACTGAAACGGGCTGAAATTTCAGGTCTTCATTTCAAACAGCTCTTACACTGAAAAGGCACTTCATCGTGTGGAAATGTATACTGAACAAAAATATAAATACAACATGTAAAGTGTTGATCCTATGTTTCATGAGCTGAAATAAAAGATCCCAGAAATGTTCTGTATGCACAAAAAGTTTATTTCTGACAAATGTGGTGTACAAATTTGTCTACATCCCTGTTAGTTAGAATTTCTCATTTGGCAAGATAATCCATCCACCTGACAGGTGTGGCATATCAAGAAGCTGATTAAACAGCATGATTATTATACAGGTGCAACTTGTGCTGGGGACAATAAAAGGCCACTCTAAAATGTGTAGTTTTCTCACACAACACAATACCACAGATGTCTCAAGTTTTGAGGGAGCATGCAATTAGCATGCTGACTGAATGTTCATTTCTCTACTGTAAGCCGCCTCGTTTTAGAGAATTTGGCAGTACGTCCAATCGGCCTCAGAACCGCAGGCCACGTGTAACCATGCCAGCCCAGGACCTCCACATCCGGCTTCTTCACTTGCGGGATCGTCTGAGACCAGCCACCTGGACAGCTGATGAAACTGGGTTTGCATAACCAAAGAATTTCTTCACACACTGTCAGAAACCGTATCAGGGGAAGCTCATCTGTGTGCTCGTCGTAGCGAGGCGCACGGCGATGCGGTACAGAGCTCAATTTGGCCTCTGCATGCCTCTGGAAGCTCCGCAATTGCATCACACCATCCATACGGGCGCCACCGACCACATTTTCGGATGAAGCATAAATTGGCTCTAACACTGCCAGGTGAGGCTAGACTGGGAAATTGAAATCCAGACAGCAACATGGTTTGGTTTGTCTGCATGTGGAATTCAATGCTGCTGCTGCTGTGTTTGTTTTCTTACTTTCATCAGGATACAGTCATTATATTATTCCTCTAACATTCAATGTACATGATTCCCTAGTATAGTCTGTGATTGCAAAATGCCCTTAAAGCCTAATTAATTGTACAACATGTTAAGTTGTTACTAGTTTTAGTACAGAGTTACTTCACAGGTATACGATCAGAGTGTTAGCATTATTTCAGTTGGAGATACCTGTGGTTTTACATTGTGGCAGATGTATTTCCCTCTATTGCATACGCTAAGGCTGAGGCATGTACTGCATACACATACTGCATATACTTGACATGCATCATGTTTTATGTAATCTTTGACAACATGGAAATGAAGGCTTGGGGTTGAATAATACTCAGTGTCTGTCGACAATAGGATTTCTGCTGATGTCATTTGTAAAAGCAATCTCTTGTAGACTGAACACTTTTCTGGCTAAATCCCATCCCACTCCGCTAATGCATTCAGTCAGCTGAATTCAGACAGTCACTTTCTACCAGTGTCTAGTCTTTTTGTCCGTCACACACCGACAGCTCTCTGTTATTTCCCCTCCGTTCCTTCTATTGTTTTGCCAATTTACAGCTCTCATCCTACTTTATCCACAATATTCCACTAATGGTCTTTCCCCCCCTTTAGCTATGTGGCCTTAAAGATGAGAATGTGAAAGGAGAAATCCTTTGTTCACAGGATGATTGAATGTTGGGGCTGTATTCATCCATACTGTGACAAATGGCAAATGTGTCTTGAGTGTCCTGGCTGTTTTAATGCACTGACTGTCCCATTTAACGGGATGTGTTCTTGTGCATGATTTCACCTGGATGTAAGAGGGGAAAATGTCATGTTCAAATGAATGTTTGATTTTCACAAGTTGTTCTTGAGGAAGTCTTGTGGTTGGTTCTAACACCTGACTTGATATCTCACGTTTAGTTTGAGCAAAATTTGGACAATTTACTAATCTGCAGTTCAGCACATAGCAAATCAAATTTTATTGGACACACACATGGTTAGCAGATGTTAATGCGAGTGTAGCGAAATAAATAGTGAAAACATAAATTACTGTTTTGCAGTAAACTGATGCAATGATGAATAATACAACGCCTTTTGTTTTCAGGCCTCATTGTATTCAATCCGAACCCACATGTGCCAATTCATATTGGCTGCCATAATAACCCCTTGGATGGAATCAGGAAACGATATCTAGCTGTTCTGTGTAAAAGCATGCAGCGATGTGGTCTTGGATGACCCATGTATTTTGAATCCACAATGTGAGCTAAAAGAGTAGATAACTCTGGTCAGTGTTATTTGATTTGAAATTAAAATGATGTTTTCCAGGAGGGAAACATTAAGTGGCTTTGAATAGCATTAAAGCGATACTAGGATTTTGGACACGGTTGGTTTCTGTGCCAGTATGAAGGAAGTTAGAATTGGCTGGCACAAATACCTCTAACTAGCGATCGTGCAATGATGAAGTTTATAGCAGATACCTATAGACTTCCAGTCATTGCCCTAATGCTAGTTAGCAATTTCGCTAGCACTAGTTCCTTCAAACTGCACACAGAGACATAAAAATGGTATCCACGAGTTCATCTGACTCTGGAGAAGTAGATAAAGGGCATTGCCAAAATCCCAAAGTATATTAAAGAAAACTAATGTAATATATTTTGAATGGACTTTTGATTTTTAATTATTGCACAATTATAGCATTATGCAGTCTAAATGCGCTTTCAATCCCAAGAATGTAGTATGGTGCTTTTTTCCGTACACATTTTTTTACATAGTGCTTAAATATTAACCTGGGCATTAATACAAGTTGTGCATTTTCTTGGTCAATATACCTTGACTAAACCATGATGTGTGAAGGGCTATTGATTTATTGGTCAGTTATGCTTCTACGGAGTAATGCAGGATTATGTGAATGATGGACCTGGACAATTTGACGATGCAAAAGGAAATAAAAATTGTGCATTTGATTAAATCAGCCAGCTTTAATATGACTGTTGATTAATCAGTGTGGGGAAGATGTGAAATCCCACACTGATAACTGTTTTCTTGTGTAGGAGGCTTGAGCCCTAAGGTTCCCAGTACAGCTGGTTCTCTTCTCTCCCTGGTAGTTCATTGGTTGATTTAATGTCATTGATTGGCTAAAGGAGTCCATTCACCTGCAGATCAAGGACTGATTCAGACCAGGGACAGAGGGGAAGGATGGAAACCAGAAGTCCTGAATGGGACTTGGGGACCTCGAAGCCTGATTTGAATACCCCTTGTGTAGTGTCTGTACTGTCAGTTGTGATGGTAATCCTAACATTGTCCAAGTCGTGCATGCCGGTATGTGGGATAGTCTTGTGATCCATGAGGAATGCTTTAAACCCACACATCCAAATCCCTGTGATTAGTTGTGTTTAAGTGATTGACAACTTTGATAATGATTGATATCTTATCTAATCTCCCTTTCTGTTCTTTCTCTTGTCCCTTTTTTAATATTTACCAGATCGATCCTAAAGTTGCCTTCCCTAGACGTGCTCAACCCAAGGTAAGACAAAATGCTGAACACGTTTTAACCTCTCATGGAGAGGACTTTTAGTTGGTTGGTTTCTGTAATACTGGGTACATTGCTGACCTGCAGAGAGGGTCGGGTCATAAAACGGCCTGCAGATTAGTTTTGGCGTGCAGGTGTCACTGTCAGGCTGGTCTGGAGCTTGTTACAGGTAGATGACTGGCTGTCTGATTTCTCTCATAGGTGCACCACCACCGTACTTGTTTACATCAGCATGTTGTCTAGAAATCGTAGTGAGGTAGAATTTCCCTGGTTGACTGCTCTAAAGGCTTCGCTGCATTTGATTGAATGAGAGAGTAGCTCATTGTAGTTGCTCACACAATGTTTCTTCCCGAGAGACGCTGAGGTTGATTGGGGCATTTTTTTTTTTTATTAACAAAGAGAGGCATTGCTACTCTGTTACCTTGATCAGGTTTCAAACAGGAATGACGGAGGTAAAGCTTTCCAAGCCGAGGCACATGTTATCCTAAGGCTGGGTATGGCTACATGTATGTAATTGAGAACAGCTAGGGGATGTGCTTGTTTCTTGATACAGTCTCTCTTCTCCCCTTGTTTTCGGCAGCAGGTAGCCTAGCGGTTAGAGCGTTGGGCCAGTAACCGTAAGGTCACTGGTTTGAATACCCGAGCCGACAGGGTGAAACATCTCTCTGTGCCCTTGAGCAAGACACTTAACCCTACTTTTCTCCAGGGGAACTGTACTACTATGGCTGACCCTGTAAAACAACACATTTCACTGTACCTATCCAGTGTATGGGATGATAAAATGTTTTATTTTATAAAAATATATATATATGCACCTATTCATGTGAAGTCCAATTAAATAAGAATTTGCTCTTAACTGACTTTCCTAGTTAAATAAATGTTATACAAAATGTATATAAAAAATGGTGTCCAGTAATAGTGATACTACTGACAGAAGTCCACTCTGACTGTACAGTACTTCGTTCCAGTGCAGACTGTGTTGATATGCCAGCATATGTTACAGTATTCGACAGATTTGTACAGTGCTTTGATATTTTCTGCTCTGTGGGCTGTTTTATGCAAAAAAGCACCTTTGATATCAATTATGCAATCATTTTTGGATAAACATGAATTTGACTCAAGGACATTTTTAACAATAAAGAAAGATGCAGGCCTATGTAGGCTATAAGGTGTTTGTTTCTAAAGAGCAATGACACTGTAAAGAAATTTGAAGGTGAAATCATACCTTGACTTGTCTTCGGACCCTTAAGGGCAGGCTTATTTTTTAACCTTGAGTGGAGAGAGAATGTGGCTGTCAAATAACGTAGAGGCTATAGGATTAAAGAGCAGTTAAATCAGCATTGCATGGGGTTTTGGTGCATGTACAATTTATGAAAGAAAGGTAGTCTTATGTACAGCAATGTTCAAGCCCTCAGGTTATCGTCGTCCTTTAGAGCAAAACGTAACTCTGGCTCAGGCTTTTTATTGCCCATGTTCAATTTCCCAGTGAGCGTTTAACTCAGACCATGCTGTCGGCTGCATGCTCACTCTGTCCCAGTTTTGAGTGTATACAGTGTGTGTTTTTACAGTGTGTGTGTGTGTGTATGTGTGTTTCCAGTGTGTGTACCTACAGTTTGTGACAGTGTGAGAAACATCCACCTCAGTCCTTTAAGGCTGGGTAGGGAGGGACAGCCTCTGGCTGGCTGGTAGGCTAACTGACTGAGAGCACGTTGTTTCCTAACTTTTCAATATGGTAATGGCTTCAAGGGTGGCAGGTGTCCACAGCACACTTGTTAATGTAATTGAAATTAAGAACTTTCCCCGAGTGGACAATCACTGGAGGAGAAATGACGAACTCACCCCCTTCACCACTCACATGCCAGGCCAGCCACTCTGGTCCAAGGCAGCGCAGGCAGGCAGGCAGGCAGGCAGCCAGGCAGGCAGGCAGGCAGGCTCAGGGCCTCGGGCTCCGAGATGAACGCATTAAATCAGGCTGCAGTTCTCAGCAGCAGTCGGAACACAACACAGCCGCTAGGTGTTTTCTTTGTGTGAAGCGAACCACCGAATAATAAGCTTTATGCATTTATACAACCGCCATTGCATACAATCATGTGGCATTATGACATTATATTTGTGGCTTGCCCCATATTTTGGAGTGTGTTGAATAGAACTGAAACAAGCAGTCGTATGTTGAGTACTGTGCTTAGCTAGGGTGTCATTAGTTTGGTAACTTTGTGAAAAAGTCAAAGAAGCTGAGTTTGTTGGTTTATTACCAAACAGACATTAAATGCAGACATACCTGGAGTTTGCCTTTCCAGAGTCTATACTACCCTATGCAGCTGTAGGCTAATAAAACATTTACTCACAGCCTCTGTCAGCTATTGGGTTTATTGATTAAATCCAGTTAATCATTTTTGGAATGAAACAGTCCAGGTAGCCTAGTCAGCCCTAGTTTGAATATAAACCAAATTTGATACCATTCACATTTTCTCACAAACAAATGGGCTATAAATACATAACGCCCCCGCTTTGTTTACCATGGCTGGAGAGATGGATCCAATAGTAGACTATGCAGCTGCTGTTGTTAGTAGCCTACATTTGATCAGACGGAAATATAGTCTTGTTTCTATGCAATCCAGCATGTCAGATGGTTTGTGTTTAGGTGTATAGGCTGCTACATTGCTTGTCTGCCGGGAGTTATCACTCTTGCTAAATAAATACGGGAGGAAAGTGGAGAGCACAGCTTGAACGGTGTGACCTGCGATATATTTTAATAAACTAAATCAAAAGCCCTGATTTGAAAAGGTCTGTGGCAAATGTCGCCTTGATACATCTACATTAGGCTATAATTAGGGATGTGACATATTGAACAGTTGCAAAACAACATACAATTAAAATGAGTTTCTGTTGGACAAATTCCGGTAGGTCCCTCACCGATTTGTTCCGTTTGCTTCAGTTTAAGAAACGTTTGCAACTGAATCGGCGTAATGAATATGCCCCAAGCGAGGGAGAGCGAGGAGGGGGCAGGCTGAAAGAATCGCAGTGCGCATGTTTCTCGGTAATCTTAATGTCTTGTCTTGCATGCCTTGCAAATTCACCAAAGTAGCCTAAAGTTCGCCTCTTCCTCTTTTGGTTTTATTTAAATTACACAACTCATGAGGACCGCCACAGGAAAGGAAGACCCAGAGTTACCTCTGCTGCAGAGGATAAGTTCATTAGTTACCAGCCTCAGAAATTGCAGCCCAAATAAATGCTTCACAGAGTTCAAGTAACAGACACATCAACATCAACTGTTCAGAGGAGACTGTGTGAATCAGGCCTTCATGGTCGAATTACTGCAAAGAATCCACCACTAAAGGACACCAATAATAAGAAGAGACTTGCTTGGGCCAAGAAACATGAGCAATGGATATTAGACCGGTGAAAATATGTCTTGTCTGATGAATCCAAACATGCGATTTTTGGTTCCAACCACCTTGTCTTTGTGAGACCCAGAGTAGGTGAACGGATGATCTCTGCATGTGTAGTTCCCACCGTGAAGCATGGAGGAGGTGTAATGGTATGGGGGTGCTTTGCTAGTGACACTGTCAGTGATTTTATTTAGAATTCAAAGCACACTTAACCCGCATGGCTACCACAGCATTCTGCAACAATATGCCATCCCATCTGGTTTGCATCTTCAAAGTGTTCAAAATATTTTGCATCTTCAAAGTGGTAGGCATGTTGTGTAAATCAAATGATACAACCCCCAAATCCATATTCATTCCAGGTTGTAAGGCAACAAAATATGAAAAATGCAAGGGGGGTGAATACTTTGGCACGCCACTGTAAGGTCCCACAGTTGACAGGCCAAAGAGATTAAACTCTTTGGCCTTAATGCCAAGTGTCAACTCTGGAGGGAACTTGGCACAATCCCTACGGTGAAGCATGGTGATGGCAGCATCATGCTGTGGGGATGTTTTTCAGCGGAAGGGACTAGGAGACTAGTCAGGATCGAGGGAAAATGAACAGAGCAAAGTACAGAGATCCTTGATGAAAACAGTCTCAGGACCTCAGACTGGGTTGAAGGTTCACCTTCCAACATGACAACGACCCTAAGTACACAGCCAAGACAATGCAGGAATTGTTTCGAGACAAGTCTCTGAATGTCCTTAAGTGGCCCAGACAGAGCCCGGACTTGAATCCGATCTAACATCTCTGGAGAGACCTGAAAATAGCTGTGCAGCGACGCTCCCCATCCAACCTGACAGAGCTTGAGGGGATCTGCAGAGAAGAATGGGAAAAACTACCCAAATACAGGTGTGCCAAGCTTGTAGCGTCACACCCAAGAAGACTCTGCTGTAATCGCTGCTAAACGTGCGTCAACAAAGTACTAAGTAAAGCGTCTGAATACTTATGTGATATTTCAGTCTTGTTAACACATTTGCTAAAATGTCTAAACTTGTTTTTGCTTTGTCATTATGGGTTATTGTGTGTAGATTGAGGACAACAAAACAATTTAATCAATTTTAGAATAATGCTGTAACGTAACAGAATGTGTAAACAGTCAAGTTGTCGTCAAGTTGAGTACATCTCTTCGTATTTTCGACCATGGTGGTGGCTGCATCTTGTTATAGGTATGCTTGTCATTGGCCAGGACTAGGGAGTTTTTGTTGTTGATAAAATGAGAAGTATTTGAGGAAAACCTGGTTCTGTCTGCTTTCCAACAGACACTGGGAGACAAATCGACCTTTCAGCAGGACAATAGCCTTAGGCCAAATATACACTGGCCTAGTTATATTTTTACTTATATCGGTATGAAAATCTATGGCAAGACTTGAAGATGGCTTAGCAATGATCAAAAACCAACTTGACAGAGCTTGAAGAATTTAAAAAGGAATAATGTCCAAATATTGTACAATCCAGGTTTGCAAAGCTCTTGGGCTTACCCAGGAATATTCAGCTGTAATCGCTGCCCAAGATAATTCTAACATGGATTGACTCGGAGGGGGGGGTTGAATACTTATCTATTCAACATATATTAGTGTTGCAGTTTCCATTAGTATTTTGTGTCGATTTTGGACAAAAGAAATGACAATTACATTTTGAAAAAGTCCAGGGGTGTGAATACTTTGTAAGCCATAGTTTACTCTGATAGTTGAACTCTGATCTGAAGTGTCATGATTCATGATTGTAAATGCCTGTTCTCTTTGCCACTGTCAGAGCCTGACATCCATTGGTTTTGAGAGCCTGTAGACGTCTCTATAATCTCTGTTCATATTGTGTAGGATGAAAATAATAATCATGCGCTGGTCCTGTGACCAAACATCACCAGAGAGAATATCCTCCTCGAAATGTTCAACAACCACAATTTGGCCAATAAATGACCGTTATTTATGAAAAGAAAGTAATCTATGAATGGTTTTCCAACCCCAGCACATGGTGGGCTCGTGAGAGACCATTCTCTGGGAGAGAGAGAGAAGAAATACAAAAGGTTGAGTGCACACTGCACAGCATAATGGGCTCCTTGAGTTACCCCCACTAACACGCACCCTCCCTGACTGGAGAAGCTTTGGCATTTACTGCCATGAGAACTGTCAAAACAATACTTCTGTGGGTGCTGCTCTCTCTGCACAGCATCCCACATCCAACCCAGGCCTCTACAACAACCCCCTGTGTGACTACGGGAAGTCTGTGTGTGTGTGGAGGGGCTTGGTGGTAGGTAGGAATTGAGTTTACAGTTTTACTTATACATGTAATTTTCCCCTTTTTCTTCTGGTGCTCTGGTGTGAGAGCGTTGTGTTCTGAGAAGTAGCTGAGCCGTTAGCTCTGGCCGCGAGGGGGTGGAGGAGGAGGAGGTGGATGGAGAGGCACTTTTTAATGAAGTCCAAAGGTGAGGATGTGTGAACTCTCTCTCCCTCTCCTCACAGTGGACGCTTGGCCCTTACCAGGAGAGGGGCGCTGGTCCAAGAGCCCAGTTCTCACTCTCCTGTGTGGCCTATCACTCTGACACCAATTAAGAACCCAGCAAACCATTGCTCAGTCCTATTCAATCTGCTCTCCCTTGCTTTCTCTGTGTGTGCCTCTCTCCCGCTGCACTTCTAGCAGTCCTTGTTTTTTCTGTTGACGACTTGGCAAAGCAGTGCCTCCTTTTCTCTCAGTTTTGATATTTGCAGCAGGTGCTCCACTTTTCTGCTGTTGGAGTAATAGAATTGGACAAGAAGGCTTTGGTTAAACCTGACACTACTCTTTTGATTTGTTGAGGGTCTTGACGTATACGTTGCATAGAACTATAGATGTTTGATGCTCTGAGATGAAAGGTTGGCTGATACAATGAAATCAAGCTGCAGTCTACCTTTGATGACATCACAAAAGGAGTTGTTTTGGGCTGGGAAAGCTGCTATCTCCAATGTATAAGGAAAACCAACTGTAGTAGAGAATTCTTTCCTTGTTTTGAGATGGTGCCATCATCAGTCTGTAGTTCTGACTAGGCCCTGTACTATAGGGTAATTCCACAGTAACAGAGTAATGCTGAGACTCAGCTTTTTGACTAAAATATATTTCTAACAAAAACCAGATTTAAAAGTTAAACAAACCATACAACCGTATGCACAAGGACTACATTTAATAATTTCCACTGAAGATTTTATGAAAACACATTTACTTGAACAGTGCAGATGCAATGTTTGGTAACAGAATGTTCAAGTAAATGTGTTTTTGTCAAATGTTCTGTGAAAATTGTTAAGTAGTTCTTGTGCATATACATTATTTATACACACACACACACACACACACACACACACACACACACACACACAGAAGTATGTGGTGTAACCTCCCCTCTCAAGACTGGGAGGGTTTAACTCCGGAGGTTGCAGAAAATCATTCACTGGGCAGAGTTTCAGTGGGGCAAACTTAGGTTTCTTTATTTCTCAAAGGAGGGGAAAGGGAGGAAACTGTAACTCAGGTCACTCTTCTTTCTGCCGGCTGCTCCTTGTGGCGTCCGTCTACTTCTGGAAGGGAGGCAGAAGAGGTGTAGGATTAGATAAGGTGGTTTGTTCTACTCCCGTCCTTAACTAGGCCTCTATCTCCAAGAGGGTGGTTGGGTTCTGACTGGTCCAAAGCCTGGGATATATCCAACGCTCCGTGTCTGCTCTCTTCTCCTGCCTCTCCTTCCCCTCACTGTGGCTTCTTTGCTCTCTTTAAGGTGGCTACTAATTGGGCCCAACAGCCTGCAGCCGAGGCTCCCTGTCAGAGGGGAAATTGTGCACACCTGGGTTAGGGCTGTCCTTGGTCCTGAACATCTCTGTTTAGCCCAGAACTTGTGTCGTCTTCTGATGGTGCTCTCCATGGTGCTGCAGGTGACTGTGCTGTGTGGTGAGGGACTGTGTTTCCTTCTGGCCACCACAGTGGACACCTCTTCAAATGAGTGGATTCAGCTATTTCATCCACACCCGATGCTGACAGGTGTATAAAATTGAGCATACAGCCATGCAATCTCCGTAGACAAACATTGGCAATATAATGGCCTTACTAAAGAGCTCAGTGACTTTCAACGTAGCACCGTCATAGGATGCTACCTTTCCAACAAGTCAGTTCGTCAAATGTTGGCCCTGCTAGAGCGGCCCGGTCAACTGTAAGTGCTGTTATTGTGAAGTGGAAACGTCTAGGAGCATCAATTGCTCAGCCGCAAAGTGGTAGGACACACAAGCTGAGACCGCCGAGTGCTGAAGCACGTAGCAACACTAACTACCGAGTTCCAAACTGCCTCCGAAGCAACGTCAGCACAATAACTGTTTGTTGGGAGCTGCATGAAATGGGTTTCCATGGCCGAGCAGCCGCACACAAGCCTAAGATCACCATGCGCCATTCCAAAGCGTCGGCTGGAGTGGTGTAAAGCTCGCTGCCATTGGACTCTGGCGCTTCATCTGGTAGTCCGTCTGACAAATCTGGGTTTGGCGGATGCCAGGAGAACGCTACCTTCCCCAATGCATAGTGCCAACTGTAAAGTTTGGTGGAGGAGGAATAATGGTCTGGGGCTGTTTTTATGCCCATGATTTTGGAATGAGATGTTTGACGAGCAGTTGTCCACATACTTTTGGTCATGTAGTGTAGATTGTTTAACTTTGCAATCATTGGTTTTTGTTTGACATACATGTAAAAGTGAAAACCTGGGTCTTAGCATCACTCTGTTACTGTGGAATTGCCAATATGTTTTTCTGAAACTAAGTGGTTCAACCTTCAGTCCAAGACTACTGTCTCTCACTCCGGGTCTGAAATTACATCACTTGCCACAGTTGGCCAAGCCCTGCCTCCCTCTGCTTTCAGCTCACTGCCTAGGCATGCTGTAAGTATCCCTACCATGCTGCTTCTGCCCTGGAGGCTGGAGGGGGTTCGATGGGGAGTCAGTCAGTGTGTTCTTGTGTGGAACAGAACAGGCAGGCAGCAGGACAGGAGCGGGTCAGGACATGGGACTGGAGGCCACTGGGGTTGGCCTTCCCCAAACTGATCCTGATTGACATTAATGAGGAGCACGCCAGAAGAGAGAGAACCATGCCGGGTAAAACAAAAGCCCCTCGTTCTCAACAGTCAACATGGCTGCTTCCAAAGCCTTGCAGTCTACCTCTACTAGACATGCTCTAGTCTCTGCATGCCTTTCACTCTACCCCTGGCCTCCTTCACTTTTTCAGCTTCAAACAGAGCAATGTAAACATGTATCTCATGACAAGCCTTTCTTTGATTGTCCTCTTGTGTCCCAGGAGTGCTGCACATTAAGCTGATGTAAAAGCATGGAGTTGAATGAAAAGGACAGAAGGCATTGTTTTGACAGATGTTTTTTGCTCTGTCTGTTTAGTATGCATTAATAGTCATTCACCAGTCACCATTGATTTGCTCCCCCTAATCCATTGTTCTAACTCCTCCCACCCAGGCACAAACCCATCCGTATAGCATCACTTTATCTGTGTTTCCGCACAATATATGGTTGGAAAATTGGTGCAATTCTTTACTCCAAACATGAGTCCACACGGTGAAGTGCTGTCAGACAGACTTCAAACCCCTGCTGACTGTGAGACAGGTTATTAAACAGTGACAAACTGGGTTTGGAGCAACCTCTCCTCTCCCATGGTGATGTCTGCCAGAGACAGAGATGCCTTGTTGTAGGAGGGGAGAGAGATGCCTTGTTGTAGGAGGGGGAGAGAGATGCCTTGTTGTAGGAGGGGGAGAGAGATGCCTTGTTGTAGGAGGGGGAGAGAGATGCCTTGTTGTAGGAGGGGGTGTGATGCCGTGTTGTAGGAGGGGAGAGAGATGCCTTGTTGTAGGAGGGGGTGTGATGCCGTGTTGTAGGAGGGGAGAGAGATGCCGTGTTGTAGGAGGGGAGAGAGATGCCTTGTTGTAGGAGGGGTGTGATGCCGTGTTGTAGGAGGGGGAGAGAGATGCCGTGTTGTAGGAGGGGGAGAGAGATGCCGTGTTGTAGGAGGGGGAGTGATGCCGTGTTGTAGGAGGGGGAGTAATGGCGTGTTGTAGGAGGGGGAGTGATGCCGTGTTGTAGGAGGGGGAGTGATGCCGTGTTGTAGGAGGGGAGTGATGCCGTGTTGTAGGAGGGGGAGAGAGATGCCGTGTTGTAGGAGGGGAGTGATGCCTTGTTGTAGGAGGGGTGTGATGCCGTGTTGTAGGAGGGGGAGTGATGCCGTGTTGTAGGAGGGGGAGTGATGCCGTGTTGTAGGAGGGGAGTGATGCCGTGTTGTAGGAGGGGAGAGAGATGCCGTGTTGTAGGAGGGAGTGATGCCGTGTTGTAGGAGGGGAGTGATGCCGTGTTGTAGGGGGATGATGCCGTGTTGTAGGAGGGGGAGAGTGATGCCTTGTTGTAGGAGGGGGAGAGATGCCTTGTTGTAGGAGGGGGTGATGCTGTGTTGTAGGGGGAGAGTGATGCCTTGTTGTAGGGTGATGCCGTGTTGTAGGAGGGGGAGAGATGCCGTGTTGTAGGGAGGGGGTGATGCCGTGTTGTAGGAGGGGAGTGATGCCGTGTTGTAGGAGGGAGTGATGCCTTGTTGTAGGAGGGAGTGATGCCGTGTTGTAGGAGGGGAGAGTGATGGAATTAAAGTCTAGCCAGTCAGTTGTCAGTAACGAGGGAGCCTCCTTTAATGCCACTGCGTCCTGTTCCTCTCTGTCTGAGGCACTGGATCTGTTGTGGAAGGCTAGGCATGACTAATCAATCCTGTTTGTGTATGCCACAGAGAGAGAGAGAGAGAGAGAGAGAGAGCAGCCCAAATCACGAGGGCTGTCTGACCCGCCGCGCTGGCGTCCTTGCCTGCCGATTGTCCTTCAGCCGGCTGCAGTGCTGAGCTGCGCTGTATTGGACCCGCACCGTCACCACAACACTGACTGGGTGACTGTGGAGGCTGCTCTGCTCTTCTCCTGTTTTCTCTGTTGCCCTTTCACTGCAGCACAGAATATACCCTTTTTGTCTGGCTACCTAATCTCTCTCCTCTCTGTCTCTCCCTCTCTCTGTATCTCTCTCTCTCTGTATCTCTCTCTCTCTGTATCTCTCTCTCTCTATCTCTCTCTCTCTGTATCTCTCTCTGTATCTCTCTCTTTCTGCCTCTCTCCCTCTCTCTTGTTTGCCCCAGCTTTTCCTACAGCATGATAAATCTGATGCTAAATTTAGAGGTTTTTATTGAGCAGTGAGGGATTTTAGAGAGAGAGAGAGAGAGAGAGAGAGACTCTCTCCAATCGGCCTATCAGGAGGAGCTTACGTTCTGTTTTAAAGCGCCCTGTGTGTTTGTGTTGTACAGTCACATCAGTCCGCCTGTCTAATAGCTACATGGTCTGGTCTCCCTCTATCCATCATTCCTGTTACAAACAATTGGTTGGGATAAAGAAGACACATTTCTGTTGGACATTCATATATACATTGCACAATATAGTAATTTTCTAAGGCCTGTTTTCTGATATCTAGCTTTTATTAACTGTGAGGCTTTTAAGAAGGCAAGACGCCACCGTCTGTCAAAGGACCTGATTGGACTATATTATTGTTGATTGACAGCCTGAGATGGTGTCAACAGCAGACAGACAGGCCCACCCTCCTCACAGAGGTGGCATTCTCACAGCGTGTTGATACAATCACTCACCACTTGTAATCACCATTGTTTTAGTCAAATAGCTTTATTTGACAGTTGTGTGTTTCTTAGGCCTGTTGTTTATTCCCCTTCTTCGGTTTGAAAGCCTGTGAGGCTTTGGAGCTTGTTTGCGTTGATCCGACTAAACCACTGTAATCAGCCTCGATGAGAGCAGGCAGAGAGTGGGAGGGAGGGACGTATGGGGAGAGATAGAGAGCACTTACACTGCAAACCACTCCTCTCCCCAACGCTTCTCTCCATCAAAGACAAAAAAAAGCAATTAAAATCATAAGCCACACGAAGAGAAAATGACGGCAGGCACAATAGGCTTTACCCAGAGAGGAGCACCCGTAGGACTAAATACCAACTCCCGTGGTGAGCCCAGGTTATGTTCTGGGTTGCTATGGCACTCTCTCTGGAGCCAGGCTACAGCCAGTTCTCCTCTCCTCTCGTCTTCTCTGTGGGAGGTGAAAAGTCTGTGTTTGCATTGGCTTTACAGTTCTGTACCACATCATATGTGTATATTGACTGTGTGTTCATGTAGGGCATGGTACTGTACAGTGTAGGGCATGGTACTGTACAGTGTATTGTAGAGCATGGTACTGTACAGTGTAGTGTAGGGCATGGTACTGTACAGTGTAGTGTAGGGCATGGTACTGTACAGTGTAGTGTAGGGCATGGTACTGTACAGTGTATTGTAGAGCATGGTACTGTACAGTGTAGTGTAGGGCATGGTACTGTACAGTGTAGTGTAGGGCATGGTACTGTACAGTGTAGGGCATGGTACTGTACAGTGTAGTGTAGGGCATGGTACTGTACAGTGTATTGTAGAGCATGGTACTGTACAGTGTAGTGTAGGGCATGGTACTGTACAGTGTAGTGTAGGGCATGGTACTGTACAGTGTAGTGTAGGGCATGGTACTGTACAGTGTATTGTAGAGCATGGTACTGTACAGTGTAGTGTAGAGCATGGTACTGTACAGTGTATTGTAGAGCATGGTACTGTACAGTGTAGTGTAGGGCATGGTACTGTAGTGTAGGGCATGGTACTGTACAGTGTAGTGTAGGGCATGTTACTGTACAGTGTAGTGTAGGGCATGGTACTGTACAGTGTAGTGTGGGGCATGGTACTGTACAGTGTAGTGTAGAGCATGGTACTGTACAGTGTAGTGTAGGGCATGGTACTGTACAGTGTAGTGTAGGGCATGGTACTGTACAGTGTAGTGTAGGGCATGGTACAGTGTAGTGTAGGGCATGGTACTGTAGTGTAGGGCATGGTACTGTACAGTGTAGTGTAGGGCATGGTACTGTACAGTGTAGTGTAGGGCATGGTACTGTACAGTGTAGTGTGGGGCATGGTACTGTACAGTGTAGTGTAGAGCATGGTACTGTACAGTGTAGTGTAGGGCATGGTACTGTACAGTGTATTGTAGAGCATGGTACTGTACAGTGTAGTGTAGGGCATAGTACTGTACAGTGTAGTGTAGGGCATGGTACTGTACAGTGTATTGTAGAGCATGGTACTGTACAGTGTAGTGTAGGGCATGGTACTGTACAGTGTAGTGTAGGGAATGGTACTGTACAGTGTAGTGTAGGGCATGGTACTGTACAGTGTACAGTGTAGTGTAGGGCATGGCACTGTACAGTGTAGTGTAGGGCATGGTACTGTACAGTGTAGTGTAGGGCATGGTACTGTACAGTGTAGTGTAGGGCATGGTACTGTACAGTGTAGTGTAGGGCATGGTACTGTACAGTGTAGTGTAGGGCATGGTACTGTACAGTGTAGTGTAGGGCATGGTACTGTACAGTGTAGTGTAGGGCATGGTACTGTACAGTGTAGTGTAGGGCATGGTACTGTACAGTGTAGTGTAGGGGATGGTACTGTACAGTGTAGTGTAGGGCATGGTACTGTACAGTGTAGTGTAGGGCATGGTACTGTACAGTGTAGTGTAGGGCATGGTACTGTACAGTATAGTGTAGGGCATGGTACTGTACAGTGTAGTGTAGGGCATGGTACTGTACAGTGTAGTGTAGGGCATGGTACTGTACAGTGTAGTGTAGGGCATGGTACTGTACAGTGTAGTGTAGGGCATGGTACTGTACAGTGTAGTGTAGGCATGGCACTGTACAGTGTAGTGTAGGGCATGGTACTGTACAGTGTAGTGTAGGGCATGGTACTGTACAGTGTAGTGTAGGGCATGGTACTGTACAGTGTATTGTAGAGCATGGTACTGTACAGTGTAGTGTAGAGCATGGTACAGTGTAGTGTAGGGCATGGTACTGTGTAGTGTAGGGCATGGTACTGTACTGTACAGTGTAGTGTAGGGCATGGTACTGTACAGTGTAGTGTAGGGCATGGTACTGTACAGTGTAGTGTAGAGCATGGTACTGTACAGTGTAGTGTAGGGCATGGTACTGTACAGTGTATTGTAGAGCATGGTACTGTACAGTGTAGTGTAGGGCATGGTACTGTACAGTGTATTGTAGAGCATGGTACTGTACAGTGTAGTGTAGGGGATGGTACTGTACAGTGTAGTGTAGGGCATGGTACTGTACAGTGTAGTGTAGGGCATGGTACTGTACAGTGTAGTGTAGAGCATGGTACTGTACAGTGTAGTGTAGGGCATGGTACTGTACAGTGTAGTG
>CM059794.1:28307655-28500155 GCA_030435695.1 Brachymystax lenok tsinlingensis
ATCCCCCTGCCTCCCCTGGTCAGCTTCCTGGTCATAGCACTTTGACAAAACCCCCTCCTAAAGCTGACGTTTCTCTTAAAACCCTCAAAACGGTCACAACCCCTCAACACAATACCCGTCCCTGTCGTGCCTCTGTGACACATTTGGGCGTTAAAGATTGTCAAAGATCCTTAACAGATAGAGCGATAACACAAAGCACCTTCCGTTTTAATCCTCTACTCTGTCTTCCACTGTGAGAAGAAGACTAGAGGCTCTCCTCTCCTCTAACCCCTGCTGGCGTGAATCAAAGAGGACCTTAGAGCTGAGCGCTAACTGGTGAAGCGGCAAGGATTGGGGTTGATTGACTGGGAGGGGATAAGGAGATAAAGACTCAGCAGGTAGCAGCAAGCTGGGCTGAGATGGGCTGGAGGCTACCAGAGGCTACGCTAATCCTGTGGCTAGCTAACGGGGAGGGAGAGAAAGACACACAGGGAAAGGAGCCCAGTTTCATTATTGTGCCTCAGAGTAAAGAATTTCCCTCACTGTTTGTGGTTTGTGAACATCCTTGTGTGTGTTTTCTTTGGATGGCAGTGGAATGTGTATTTTCTTTAGGGTGGAATTCCTCTTGTGAGAGTGTGTGGTGTGCGTGAAAAGGCTAGGTTAGTGTGGTAGATGCATGTGGAACTTTGTTTTGAACACTATTCAAAGTGTATGTGTTTTGCACGTCGTGTTTTCTTCATGAATTTATGAATGTGGATTTACAATGCTGTCGGAATACATTTTTGGGACTTTGTTGCGACTGATGGAAAACCCAGCCTTGTATAAAACACTCAGATGATTACACACTTTTATTCTACAGGGAAAACGATCCCTCTCTGCCCACACACACACACACGCACACCTCCCCCTCTCCGAAACCACCAGCCCTCTGGCCCCAGGGCTCAATGCCATTTGCTGGTCCTGCCAAGTACCCGGCCGCCTCAGTGAATGACAGGCTATTTGGCCCAATCGTTGGTCCTCGCTGTCTGAACCGCACCTCTCACAGCATCCCTCTTTTGTCCTACTCTTCTGGTCCAGTGCTCTTGGGTGAAATACAACCCTCTAGACTTCTCAGCTATTATGGAAACGGGTACAGTAGAGAGGAACTCCTTGAAAGCCGTGCCCTCAAATCAAGCTGTCAATCAAGAGGATAGGGTAGCGCCGTCGCCTGAGTCTGAAAAGTGTCACCTAGGTTACAATTTGAGGCATGTGTAGTGTAGTGTAGTGTAGTGAAGTGTAGTGTAGTGTAGTGTAGGCCTTATGTGTTGAGAACCTGGCTCAGAGGAGACACTGGGCCAAATGGGGTGACATTTGTTTGTTAATTATGTTGGAATGCCCATGGCTTTGGTTACAATGCACCTCACAGCCCAGCCAATAAAGCATAGTTTAAATCTAGAGAGGTTATGTGAGATTTGTGTAACTCTTGTGTGGTAACTTCTCTCTTCTCTATTAGTCTGATGATAGCCAGCCATAGGGCATTGGTGAAATGTCTGGCTTTCAGAGGAGGAAAATGATGACAGTGGGTAGAGCTGGAGAAAATGAATAGAAGATGAAAACCCCAGTCAGCTTGTTGAATCGCCCAACAAGAGAAATAGAAAGACAGAGACACAGAGAGAGAGAGAGAGAGAGAGCGATGTTAAGTAGATATGATTGAATGAAAGCAGCATTCCACAGTGTGTGGGGTGTTAACTATCTGTGAATGTGTGTTTCTCTATGTACAATGCCGACTGACCTTGTCTCTCTCATTATCTGTGTTCTTACAGCCTGTAAGATTGGCTACTACCGTGCCCTGGCCACAGACGGTGCCTGCTCCAAGTGTCCTCTCCACAGCTACTCTGTCAGAGAGGGATCCACATCCTGTGCCTGCGACAAGAGCTACTTCCGCTCTGAGACTGACCCTGCATCCATGCCCTGCACCAGTAAGTGTACACACACGCATGCATGCATGCACGTACGCACACACACACACACAAAGCTCACATGCATAGTACACACCTGGTGTTTAATTGTTGCATTCTGATTCCAGGTGGTACTTAGTGATCACTCAATGTGACAGAGAACTAATTAGGAAATGAAACACTGCATCCAAGATTCACTCTTCCACCAGAGACAAAGAGAGTGGGAAACAGAGAGTGAGAGAGAGAGAGAGAGAGGTAGTCCTACATTGATAACAAACACATTTTTCATTTTGATTGTCTTCCTCCATGACAATTTCTCCCTCCTCTCTCTCTCTATCTTTCTCCCCTATAATCTCTGTTGTGAATCACATCCCACACACAGTCATACTATACAATCAGCTTGGGGACATACATAACCAAACAATGTTTGCAGTGTGAAACAAAAAGAAACACAGCTACGAATATGTTTAAATATGCTGCTTTTCTCCATGGGAGGAAGTCTATTTATCTGCTATTGGCAGGGTCTGATTTAATAGGGTCTTAGCTAAGTTATGGGTGGAATCTGATCCTTAATGTTAAAAACACAAAGATTGGGCCTTGTACGTGACTCTGTGACCTGTCTCTGAGTTGGTTGACCTTTGACATTTGACTCCTGTCTGTCCCTTTGTCTGTCTGACCGTGTTTGATTTTTCTGTGGTGCTCTGGGTTTCTACCACGTTAGACCCTTATAATCAAAGCTGTCACTCAATCACCCCCACCCCATCTCTCTCCCTCTCTCCCCCTCTTCCTTCCTTTCTCTCTCTCTCTCTCTCTCTCTCTCTCTCTCTCTCTCTCTCTCTCTCTCTCTCTCTCTCTCTCTCTCTCTCTGTCTTGCACAAAACACACTCAGCGTCACAAACAAAGACTGAAAAAAGTCTTAAGCTAATTTCCCAGTTCACCCTGCTGCAGGTCAGACAGGGAAAACGCTGGCATCCCTGGTAATTGGTGTGTTGTTGTGTATGCGTGCCTGTGTGTGCGTCCTCTGATGGCGGTTGATGATTATAACTGGATGATGGGTAATCTCACAGACGTGTGCAGCGCGGATAGGCATTCTATCACTCCTTTTCTCCCTCTGCTCCCTTTTTCCTTTTGTTAATCAGTTAATAATCTGGTTAATTACTGTTAATTACATTGATTTACAATGTAAAAACAGTAATCCATCCACACACACACACACACACACACACATTCGGGCCTGTGTGTATCAGAGAGTAGAGCAGAGTAGGGACACATGGGGATGGTCTCAGTGTGATTTTCCCAATTTTCCTATCTGTGGTTTGGCAGTGGGGAGAGAGGAGGTGGAAAGGGAGAGAGGGTGGGAGAGAGGGTGAGAGAGGTGGTGGAAAGGGAGAGAGGGTGAGAGAGAGGGGTGAGAGGTGGTGGAAAGGGAGAGAGGGTGAGAGAGAGGGGTGAGAGAGAGGTGGTGGAAAGGGAGAGAGGGAGAGAGAGAGGGGGAGGTGGTGGAAAGGGAAAAAGGGTGAGAGAGAGGGGGAGAGGTGGTGGAAAGGGAGAGAGGGGGAGAGAGGTGATGGAAAGGGAGAGAGAGGCGGAGAGAGAGGGGGAGAGAGAGAGGGAGAGAGGTGGTGGAAAGGAGAGAGGGTGAGAGAGAGGGGGAGATGTGGTGGAAAGGGAGAGAGGGTGAGAGAGAGGGGGAGAGATGTGGTGGAAAGGGAGAGAGGGTGAGAGAGAGGGGAGAGATGTGGTGGAAAGGGAGTGAGGGGGAAAGAGGGTGTGCGAGAGGGTGGAAAGGGAGAGAGGTTGAGAAAAGGGGGAGAGAGGAACCCTACTCAGGGTTGAGTGAATTCCTCTCGGATGGTAATAGCAGGATCCATGCTCTGGCCAATTTACCCTGTGCTCCCTCACGGCCCAACTCAGCACTCAGCCAACAATTACTGAGACAGGAAAAGAGAGGGAGGGAGAGTAGATGGGTGGGGTGAGGGAGGGAGTTGGGATGGAGGGGATAATGGGGGAGTGGGATACGGAGGCTCGGGGGAGTAGGGAATTGAGAGATAGGAAAAGTGTGAAAGATGAAGGGAAAAGGGAGAACGAAAGAATGTTGGTAAACAAGGATCCCTCCTTCTGTTTGTCCAAATGCTCAGTTAACATGGTGGAAACAGTTTCAGGTAGCGATGTGGTAACAATGTGGTAACATTTTGGTAACGTTTTTGTAATGTTTAGGTAGCACACACACACCTCCCCCTCTCGTAAACCACCAGCCCTCAGGCCCAAGGGCTCAATGCCATTCGCTGGTCCTGCCAAGTACCCGGTCGCCTCAGTGAATGACAGGCTATTTGGCCCAATCGGTGTCTTGGCTGTCTGAACCTCTCACAGAATCCTTCTTTTGTCCTACTCTTCTGGTCCAGTGCTCTTGGGTGAAATACAACCCTCTAGACTTCTCAGCTATTATGGAAAAGGGTACAGTAGAGAGGAATTTCTTGAAAGCCGTGCCCTCAAATCAAGCTGTCAATCAAGAGGATAGGGTAGCGCCGTCGCCAGAGTCGGAAAAGTGTCACCTAGGTTACAATTTGAGGCATGTGTAGTGTAGTGTAGTGTAGTGAAGTGTAGTGTAGGCCTTATGTGTTGAGAACCTGGACTAGAGGAGACACTGGGCCAAATGGGGTGACATTTGTTTGTTAATTATTTTGGAATGCCCATGGCTTTGGTTACAATGCACCTCACAGCCCAGCCAATAAAGCATAGCTTAAATCTAGAGAGGGAGGAGGGGCGGTTATGTGAGATTTGTGTAACTCTTGTGTGGTAACTTCTCTCTTCTCTATTAGTCTGATGATAGGCAGCCATAGGGCATCGGTGAAATGTCTGGCTTTCAGAGGAGGAAAATTATGAGTGATGTTAAAACCTCTTAGGGATAACCGGGGCGCTAGCGCCCCGTTCCCGACACTACCCAGTGAAATGTAAGGCGCCAAATTCAAAATCCAAAAGTTTAATTATTAAACATTCATCAATATACAAGTGTTGCATAGTCATCAAAAGCTCTGATTCTTGGCAATATCACAGCGTTGTCAGATTTCAAAAAGGCTTTACGGCGAAAGCACAACATTTGATTGTTTGAGGATAGCACCTCTCATATTTATGCATTAGCATAAATTCATATCCAGCACGGGTCACACAAAACCCATATATGAGCTAAAATAAATCACTGTCCAAGGAAGACATCCAATGGTTCTTTTGTTAGAAAAAGTAATTTATTATATCCATAAATCTCTGTTTGGTTGTCACGTTATGTTCAGAAAATCCACCGTCGAGTCACCCGTTGTACAGTGAAGAGAAAGCGTTGAAATTATACCTATCAACTTTGCCCAAACAAATCAAACATCATTTATAATGCATCCTTAGGTATCCTTTTATGAATATTAGCAATAATATTTCACTCAAATGATATCCTAAACAATATAAAAGGAAAATAAAGTGGAACGCGCTCACAATCTCGTGCCCGGGAAACATTATTGACATCTGTGGTTCCTTCACTATTTCTTCTTCTGTATGGTTCTGTTCAGTGATAAAGCCTCCAAACACTGTCTAAAGACTGTTGACATCTAGTGGAAGCCATAGGTACTGCAATCTGGGAGATATTATACATGGATTTCAATAGGAAGTCTATCAAACAGAAATTCCTCTGGCTTTCGCCTGCTATATCAGTTCTGTTATACACAGACATTATTTTAACAGTTTTAGAAACTTCAGAGTGTTTCCTATCCAATAGTACTAATTATGTGCATATCCTAGTTTCTGGGCCTGAGTGGCAGGCATTTTACTTTGGGCACGCCAGACTCTCCACAACCGTCACCTCTGCTGCCGCTCCCTAAGAAGTTTAAGTAGATGTGATCGAATGAAAGCAACATTCCATAGTGTGTGGGATGTGTACTATCTGTGAGTGTGCGTTTCTCTATGTACAATGCCGACTGACCTTGTCTCTCTTGCTATCTTGGCGCCTGCTCCAAGTAGCATTTTAATACCGTTTTGGGAGTGTTTTGGAAGCGTTGTGGTTGCGTTCCCTACTGTTTAATTACCCAGTGTCAGTCACAGCTGATGGCTCCCACTCTCCCTCTCCATCTGGATAATCCTGGGAGCAACAGGTATGGCCAAAGGTAGTGTTAATGGAATGTAGGAGACCAGGGAGCTTCTGGAATGTGTCTGTGATTGAATAGAACGTTATATAATAACCCATCATATAGTTATACAGCACAGCATGACTTACCATGGCAACAAATAGCAGACAGACACATCTTACTGACATACACACACTCCAAAACTGACACACACACACACTACAATATCTCCCGTGCTCAGACATGGACCCAAAAACCCATTGTACTAGGGGATAAATCCAGCTCACACACATTAGTCCTCTTCCAATTATGACAGAATGGCACTAAGAAAATCTGTTTAATAGCTCAGTGTTCTAGCGGGAAACCACAGAGGAGATAGAAACAGGAAGACTGCTACATTGAACCTTACATGACAAAAGATCATTACAGTGATGGTTCTGCAGCCACCGCCACCTTAATATAGAAACTATCATCAATAACTGACTGGATGGGGGAGGTGGAGGGGTGAGCGAGGAGAGGGGATGAGGGAGGGAGGCTTCATCATAATGTTTAATGAGAACTGATAATGGATTGTCAGACAGGGAAGGGGTTGAAGGTAGGGGTGATGCTAATATTAACCCTGTACACACACACACACACACACACACACACACACAGACGCACCCACTGTACATGAGAACCCACTAAATTCCACACCAGTTCTCATCTCTCCTTTCTATCCCTCTCTTTCTATCCCTCAATCCAAAAGGAGAGAGCACTGCCTATTTCCACCCAAACCATCTCTATAGGCTTTAGGTGTCTTTCAGTTGGAACAACCCTCTCCCCTCCTCTCTCTCTCTCCCTCTCTCTCTCTCTCTCTCTCTCTCTCTCTCTCGCTCTCTCTCTCACTCTCTCTCTCTCCCCCTCCTATCTCCTCCTCAGTACAGCCCCTGTCCTCCATATTAATCAGTGGCTTTTTGCTTCCTGGATAAACAGACAGTGTTTGTCTTCTCCTTGCCCCCTCTCTCTCACTTTCTCATCCTCTTCTTTACTATTTGTAAATGCATGGACTATCACCAGATTGACCACACAAACACACAAGAGTGTACATACACTTACATGCACACACTCCTCCAGTCATTCTCTTTCCCCCTCTCCCTATCTCTGTTTCTCTGTGTAATCATTCATTGCCACGTCGCTCCTCCAAAAATAACACTGATAATTAATTTCCATTGTGAAATGATTCGTCAGTAGATGGACTGGCATTCATATTTCAGCCCGTGTCGATCCCTTTGCTCTCTCATGTGACCTCCATTAGTCAGAGAGAGGGGGGGGGGTTACAGTTAACTTAATTACTGTTTGCCATGTTTGAAAGCAACATGTGAATTAGGAGTGTACAGAGTGAAACATTATAAAACACAGACCCTAGATCAAGGCCACTTCTTTATTACTGGGTTGAAAACAAACTCTGTCAAATCCCTAAGAGAGTCCCATAAACAGATCTGGGACCAGCTGGGTTAGGCTCACTGCCATGATAACTGATTACACATCCACCACATGAATGTAACACAATCAGTTCAGGGATTACATTTAACTTAATATCTTGACTAAACCAAGTTGAAATTGGACTTCCTAACTTCCCAGCCCGTTTGAAAAGACAATGAGACCTCAGGAATAGTTGCAAACTATAATTAGGACTTCACTTAGCTACGGCCACCACATACAAACACTATTATTGATTTCCCCAAAACAAAGTGTTTCAATTTCAACTATTTAGTGTTGTCTTTATTGCAACACCAAAGTCTACTCAGTCACTTCAAACCTAGTCTCTCTTCTCACAGCTGCTTTGTCTGACAGTTACCCATAAGTTTGGCTAAGTGAGAGAACTTCAGACCACCTCTCGAACCCTGTACCTTTCTCTCCCTCTTCTTTCTCCCAGGACCCCCAACAGCGCCGCTCCACCTCATCTCCAACGTCAATGAGACATCGGTCAACTTGGAGTGGAGCACTCCTCTCTCCTCTGGCGGACGCCAGGACCTCAGCTACAACGTGGTGTGTAAACGCTGCGGGCCCGAGGGGACACGGTGTCAGCCCTGTGGGAACGGGGTCCACTTCAGCCCCCAGCAGCTGAGCCTCCGGGCCACCAAGGTGTCTATCAACGACCTGCAGGCTCACACCAACTACACCTTTGAGATTTGGGCTGTTAACGGGGTCTCCCAGCAGAGCCCTGGACCTGAGCAGGCCGTGTCGGTGACGGTCACTACCAACCAGGCCGGTGAGTTGGGGTTGGGGTTGGGGTAGGTTGGGAGGAGATGTGTGTGGGTTGGGAGAGAGATGCTGGAGACTGTTGTTGTTGGTTGGGTTGTTTTGGTAAAGGTTGAGATGGGCTTGGAATGTTTGAATTTTATTTTATTTTAAGGGGAATGGGGAATCAGAAAACGTTTCTATTCTAATGAATTGTATTGATTTGGTTAGGCTTAATTAAGTTGCGGTATGTTGGGTAGGGTGTGTGTTGTTCCAGCTGAATGGGATCATGAATAACGCACCTGGCCCTCTACAACCACAGTAGAGCTCTCTGCCTGATGGTGCTCTGAAAGGCCCCTGTTGTTTTGTCGTTCGGCCATTTTTTCTCCAGTTGTTGTGCAAATGTATTTTACGACTGCGACCTTTCCCCTGATAGATGATTCTTACCTCTGGTTTTACTGCGGCGCTCTTGGGTGGCGGGCTAAGTGCCTTTTTGTGTTGCTGTTTTGATCCCTGGGAAAAGAGAAGATCTCTGGAGGATTCTGACTGGCTATTTAAGGACAGGACGACTTGATTTATCTGGTCTGGGAGAAAGGAGAGATGAATGGATCTAGAGCTGCCTTGAAACCAGTTGTCCTGCGATAGTAAGATATATACATGATGTTGCCTTTGGCTCGTCACTGAAGCATATTTCACAACTGTTCTCCATTCTCTAATAGTTACATTAAGTTGGCCCTCATGCAACTGGAGGCATTAGGAGTGTGTGTGTGCTTGTGTGCATGTGTGGTCATGCTTGTGTGTGCCTGTGCAGGTTATTTTGTGTGTTGTGTAGAATGTGTGCGTTAGAGAATGCCTGTGCATGTGTATGTGTGTGTCTGAGAAAGTGTGTGTGTGTCTTGAGAATGTATGTTGTTGAAGAGAATAGCACCAGAGTTGATTGGATTTCTCCCCTAATACTCAGTAGGGGGTTTCAGAGCTCTGATTTCACCCCTGTAATCCAGACAGTCATCTGTGGCTGTCCCTCTCTCTATATCACCCCCATCCAGACACAGTGGATTACACATTTATTATGATAGATTTATTATGATATGCTCTGTGAAAAGCCACTTGGGCCAGCGCCCTTGATCAAGATTCAGGTTTCTGTAGGGAAAGAGTGCAGAGGGGAAGGGGGGGAGATTCCTAATTTCACAATGAACAATCCCCCTCATAAATCAGACAGGGTGTAACCCCTTTACCCCTCTGGATGAAGGAAGGGGTGTGTGTGGGGTTGAGGGGTGGGTGACGGTCAGGGTTTTGGGAGGATGTCCAGCTTTGTGCCGACCTGTAAATGGATGTTTAGAAAGTTTATGAGATCCAGAGTCTTTACTCTAGATCTTGTTTGTGTGTGTGTGTGTGTGTGTGTGTGTGTGTGTGTGTGTGTGTGTGTGTGTGTGTGTGTGTGTGTGTGTGCGTGCATGTGCATGTGTGTGTGCAGTCGTGGCCAAAAGTTTTGAGAATGACACAAATATTAATTTCCACAAAGTTTGCTGCTTCAGTGTCTTTAGATATTTTTGTCAGATGTTACTATGGAATACTGAAGTATAACTACAAGCATTTCATAAGTGTCAAAGGCTTATATTGACAATTACATGAAGTTGATGCAAAGAGTCAATATTTGCAGTGTTGACCGTTCTTTTTCAAGACCTCTGCAATCCGCCCTGGCATGCTGTCAATTAACTTCTGGGCCACATCCTGACTGATGGCAACCCATTCTTGCATAATCAATGCTTGGAGTTTGTCAGAATTTGTGGGGTTTTGTTTGTCCACCTGCCTCTTGAGGATTGACCACAAGTTCTCAATGGGATTAAGGTCTGGGGAGTTTCCTGGCCATGGATCCAAAATATCGATGTTTTTTTCCCTGAGCCACTTAGTTATCACTTTTGCCTTATGGCAAGGTGCTCCATCATGCTGGAAAAGGAATTGTTCGTCACCAAACTGTTCCTGGATGGTTGTGAGAAGTTGCTCTCGGAGGATGTGTTGGTACCATTCTTTATTCATGGCTGTGTTCTTAGGCAAATTATGAGTGAGCCCACTCCCTTGGCTGAGAAGCAACCCCACACATGAATGGTCTCAGGATGCTTTACTGTTGGCATGACACAGGACTGATGGTAGCGCTCACCTTGTCTTCTCTGGACAAGCTTTTTTCTGGATGCTCCAAACAATCGGAAAGGGGATTCATCAGAGAAAATTACTTTGCCCCAGTCCTCAGCAGTCCAATCCCTGTACCCTTTGCAGAATATCAGTCTGTCCCTGATGTTTTTCCTGGAGAGAAGTGGGTTCTTTGCTGCCCTTCTTGACACCAGGCCATCCTCCAAAAGTCTTCGCATCACTGTGCGTGCAGATGCACTCACACCTGCCTGCTGCCATTCCTGAGCAAGCTCTGTACTGGTGGTGCCCCGAATCAGCAGCTGAATCAACTTTATGTAACAGTCCTGGCGCTTGCTGGACTTTCTTGGGCGCCCTGAAGCCTTCTCTACAACAATTGAACCGCTCTCCTTGAAGTATCCGATAAATTATTGATTTAGGTGCAATCTTAATGGCAGCAATATCCTTGCCTGTGAAGCCCTTTTTGTGCAAAGCAATGATGACGGCACATGTTTCCTTGCAGGTAACCATGTTTGACAGAGGAAGAACAATGATTCCAAGCACCACCCTCCTTTTGAAGCTTCCAGTCTGTTATTCGAACTCAATCAGCATGACAGAGTGATCAGAGTGATACAGTCGGAAGTTTACATACACTTAGGTTGGAGTCATTAAAACTAGTTTTTCAACCACTCCACACATTTCTTGTTAACAAACTATAGTTTTGGCAAGTCGGTTAGGACATCTACTTTGTGCATGACACAATACATTTTTCCAACAATCGTTTGCTGACAGATTATTTAATTTATAATTCACTGTATCACAATTCCAGTGGGTCAGAAGTTTACATACACTAAGTTGACTGTGCCTTTAAACAGCTTGGAAAATTCCAGAAAATTATGTCATGGATTTAGAAGCTTCTGATAAGCTAATTGATATCATTTGAGTCAATTGGAGGTGTACCTGTTGATGTATTTCAAGGCCTACCTTCAAACTCAGTGCCTTTTTGCTTGACATCCTGGGAAAATCAAAAGAAATCAGCCAAGACCTCCACAACAATTTTTTGTAGACCTCCACAAGTCTGGTTCATCCTTGGGAGCAATTTCCAAACGCCTGAAGGTACCACGTTCATCTGTACAAACAATAGTACGCAAGTATGAACACCATGGGACCACGCAGACGTCATACCGCTCCGGAAGGAGACGCATTCTGTCTCCTAGAGATGAACGTACTTTGGTGCGAAAGGTGCAAATCAATCACAGAACAACAGCAAAGGACCTTGTGAAGATGCTGGAGGAAACAGGTACAAAAGTATATATATCCACAGTAAGACGAGTTCTATATCGACATAACCTGAAAGGCAGCTCAGCAAGGAAGAAGCCACCGCTCCAAAACCGCCATAAAAAAGCCAGACTACGGTTGGCAACTGCACATGGGGAAAAGATCGCACTTTTGGGAGAAATGTTCTCTGGTCTGTTGAAACAAAAATAGAACTGTTTGGCCATAATGACCATCGTTATGTTTGGAGGAAAAAGGGGGAGGCTTGCAAGCCGAAGAACACCATCCCATCCGTGAAGCATGGGGATGGCAGCATCATGTTGTGGGGGTGCTTTGCTGCAGAAGGGACTGGTGCACTTCACAAAATAGATGGCATCATGAGGAAGAAAAATTATGTGGATATATTGAAGCAACATCTCAAGACATCCGCCAGGAAGTTAAAGCTTGGTCGCAAATGGGTCTTCCAAATGGACAATGACCCCAAGCATACTTCCAAAGTTGTGGCAAAATGGCTTTACCTGTTACGGATCCAATCCCGTGAACGGGATCGATTTTGACAACATCCGTTGAAATGCAGAGCGCCAAATTCAAATGACAAAAATACTAATTTCAAACATCCATGAATATACAAATGCTGCACACCCTTCAAAAGATTAGACTCTTGTTAATCTAACAGCATTGTCAGATTTCAAAAAGGCTTCACGGCGAAAGCAGAACATTTGATTGTCTGAGGACAGCACCCCCACTCAAAAACTCAATTAGCATAATAACATAACCAGCAGAGGTGTCACAAAACTCAAAAATAGCATAAAATAAATCGCTTACCTTTGATGATCTTCCTCTGATGGCATATCAAAGCGTCCAGGTTACACAATAAAAGGTTATTTCGTTCGATAAAGTTCCTCTTTATTTCCATATAGCTCCGTTTGGTTGTTCAGTAATCCACCTGCCCAAGGGCTTTCATCCATGCAGACAAACGATATCCCAAAAGTACCCATAAAGTTTGCCAAAAAAAGTCAAACAGCATTTGTAATCAATACTCAGATACCCTAAAATGAATATACACTGCAATATTTCAGATGGAATATAACCTGCTGAATAGAAGAGAAAAAGAACTGAGCGTGCATTCCCTGTTACGTGCAAAATCCAAAACAGTACACTTGACGTGAACTCAGGAATAAGTGGTCTTACTCCCTTGATTTTCATGATTGAAGCTACAAACCTTTCTCTAAAGACTGTTGACATCTAGTGGAAGCCATAGGAACTGCAATCTGGTAGTTAACCTCTTACGGATCCAATCCCGTCAACGGGATTGTTTTCGGAGCAAACAAAGCGCGCCAAATTCAAAATAAAAATGTGTAATATTTAACATTCATGGAAATACAAGTGTTGCATACGGTTGCAAAGATTAGAGTCTTGTTAATATCACAGCATTGTCAGATCTCAAAAAGGCTTGATGGCGAAAGCACAACATTTCATTTTTTGAGGATAGCACCTCACATATTTTATGCATTAGCATAAATCCATAACCAGCGAAGGTCTCACAAAACACATATAAGAGCTAAAATAAATCGCTTACCTTTTGATGATCTTCTGCTGAGGGCAATCCGAAGTGTCCAAGCAATACAATTCATGTTTCCTTTGTTAGAAAAAGTCATTGTTTATATCCATGAATCTCAGTTTGGTTGGTGCGTAATGTTCAGATAATCCACCATGCATTCACT
This sequence comes from Brachymystax lenok tsinlingensis, assembly GCA_030435695.1. NCBI lineage: Eukaryota > Metazoa > Chordata > Actinopteri > Salmoniformes > Salmonidae > Brachymystax > Brachymystax lenok. The sequence goes on from CM059794.1 coordinate 28,321,024, forward strand.
GTCTACTCGCCCATTGTACAGTGAAGAGAAAGCGTTCAAATTATACCTATCAACTTTGCCCAAACAAATCAAACATAATTTATAATGTATCCTTAGGTACACTTTTATCTATATTAATGATTATATTTCACACGGATAGTATCCTAAACTATAGAAAAGGAAAATACAGAGGTGCGCGCTCCCGGGTCCCTCGTGCCCAAGACAGAAATCACTTCTTTACTCCTCTGATATAAACATCCTGTATGAGGCTATTACTCAAGACAAAGTCATGAAACATTGTCTAAAGACTGTTTACATCTAGTGGAAGCCATAGGTACTGCAATCTGGGTCCTATTTTACAGAGAATCCCATAGGCAGACATTTGAAGTGAGGGCATGTCCACAAGAAAAATCATTCCGGACAGAAATTCCTCGGGTTTTTGCCTGCCATATCAGTTCTGTTATACTCACAGACATTATTTTAACAGTTTTAGAAACTTCAGATTGTGTCCTATCCAATAGCACTAATTATGTGCATATCCTACTTTCTGGGCCTGAGTGGCAGGCATTTTACTGTCAGACAGGTGAAAATTCTGAAAATGGGACCCTAGCCCTATGAAGTTAAACTATGAGGCTTTGAATAGCTGGCCTATTGAAAACAGTGTGACATGAGTGATTCAGACATCCCGGATGGATTTTGCTTGGGTTTTTGCCTGCCATATCAGTTCTGTTATACTCACAGACATTATTGTAACAGTTTTAGAAACGTCAGAGTGTTTTCTATCCAAAGCTAATTATATGCATATCCTAGCTTCTGGGCCTGAGTAACAGGCAGTTTACTTTGGGCATGTTTTTCATCCGAACTTCAAAATACTGCCCCCAAAACCTAAGAAGTTAAAGACAACAAAGTCAAGGTATTGGAGAGGCCATCACAAAGCCCTGACCTCAATCCTATAGAACATTTGTGGGCAAAACTGAAAAAGCGTGTGTGAGCAAGGAGGCCTACAAACCTGACTCAATTACACCAGCTCTGTCAGGAGGAATGGGCCAAAATTCACCCAACTTATTGTGGGAAGGTTGTGGAAGGTTACCCGAAACGTTTGACCCAAGTTAAACAATTTAAAGGCAATGCTACCAAATTCTAATTGAGTGTATGTTAACTTCTGACTCACTGGGAATGTGATGAAAGAAATAAAAGCTGAAATAAATCATTCTCTCTACTGTTTTTCTGACATTTCACATTCTTAAAATGAAGTGGTGATCCTAACGGACCTAAGACAGGGATTTTTTACTAGTATTAGATGTTAGAAATTGTGAAAAACTGAGTTTAAATGTATTTGGCTAAGGTGTATGTAAACTTCCGACTTCAACTGTATGTCTCAGTATGATCCTTGGTATGTGTAATGTCTTGAGAAAGTAGTGAGTTAGTGCGTGCAAGTGTTTGTCATTGTGTTTGTGTGTGTTTCCATCACTATGTGTTTGTCATTATGTGTGTGTGTGTTTCTATCACTATGCTGAATCGGAAATGCAGGTCAACATGGGGACGAGGGTGGAAGGAGACTTTATTGGGGATCTTGTATGGGGGAAACGCCCTGAAAAACAGCTCTCTCTTCGCCTGTTTTTTCCTCTGCTGCAGCAAATCAAGTGATTCCAATCTCCAAATAACTCCAATATGGCACCCACATGTGCTCCCCGGCCTTTGTTTCTTTAATGTCAAGCCATAATCCACCACATATTCTACCAACCACACGGTCTGACCACAGCTGGTCCAGTTACTTGAATATCTCAGAACGAACATGTCCACAAAGACAAACTCATTCACTCAACTCTCTCTCTCTCTCTCTGTAAGACAAACTAACTCATTCAAGAGCGTAACTTACTCACAGGGTCCAACTCTTTCTCACTGTGACACACAGACTCAGAAAGTAGCTCAAAAAGTAGCTAGCTCAACAAACTTACCCACAAAGACATTTCATCCACCCAGGGAGCAAACGCTCAACTAATCTCAGTTTGTCTGTGTTGCTCATTCCCAGCTCTACTAATGTGTCTCTGCTAGCTAATATATGCATGGGCTGCTGTGTGCCGTTGAGTTTCTCCACTGTCTGTGAGCGATAATGTGAGTATGTGTATGTTTTTATGTGTGTTTCCATCTGTCTGTTGGTATAATGAGTTTGTGTGTGTGTGTGTGTGTGTGTGTGTGTGTGTGTGTGTGTGTGTGTGTGTGTGTGTGTGTGTGTGTGTGTGTGTGTGTGTGGGCGCACGTGCATGTGTGCTTGGGTGTGTGTGAGTGTTGCGTCGGGCGAGCTGTAAAAGAGTTTTTGGAGCACATTATTGGGAAATGAGATCTGAATATTCATTGCTTTTCCACTTAGTATTCCGCGAGCGTTTTAGCCCACGCTTTCAAGAGGCGCTAAGACATTACAGATCTGCCCCACATTCAGGTCTGTCTACAGAGGTCCTGGGCAGTCAGCTAGTTTACACTGTTATTCTCCAATCTAGCCCTGCTGTTACATCTCTAATCTCTTGCATCGCCTGTGTTAGCTTGATCCTGGCCGTGTGTTTGGCGTGTGATAGTGTAACAATGTGTGTGTATGTAGGCCTACATGTGTCCTATGTGTTTTTGGGGTGTGTGTGTGTTTACGTGCATGTGTGTGTTTTATCTTCTCTAAGTATTCAACTTTTCCCTGATTGATAGTACAGCGTGTGTCCTTCCATTGTAACCTTCACCTCCTCTATACCGAGCCTCAGAAGGAACCACTCACAGAATCACTCATCTTTAACTTCATATTAGCCTTGGGAAAAAGCAACAGGAGGTCCAGAACCCGATTAAATCGCCATATCTGTCATCTTTGGAGAAAAGATGGATGTGTGGATTACCTAAGGGGAATGGGCCGGCTGAACCTTTGGATTTCTTTCTGGTCGGGAGCGTCCCTGGTCACCCCCGGGGGGCCCTTCAAAGTGGGTCTGGCTGCCAGGCGCCCTCCAGTAAGTATTGATTTGAGGGTTACAAATGGCCGCCGTTCTAATTGTTTAATAGAGACGCAACACTTTAGCCCGACCGGCAGGATGACACAACCCAGGGAAATCTATTTACCGCCGCTCGCTCTGAGAGCTGTCTGTACACCCCATCCCCCACCCCGTTCCAGACCCATCGCCCCCATCTCCCTCCTTCAAACCCCACTGCCCCCACCACTGAAACCTAACCCATCGTTGGTGCTTGAATTCCAGGCCTGGTTGAACTCAATCCCTCCCTAAAAACCTGGTTGTGTTAGCATTAGAGTGAACACTAGCCTCCCGGGACTGTAACCCCTGGACTGGTCCATGGGAATATAATATATATAATGTCACAGATAATCCTTTCATAATCGACGATAGAGGTCGCCTCAATAATCACAGCAGTTTAATTGTTTCAAAGGCAGCACCAGGTAGGCTGTGTAGGATAGGAAGTTTACAGTAGCCAAAGTCATGGGTCAGAGATTCACTTAGCTTCTATAGTAGCACTACTCTAGCTAACTTTAAATGGCAGACGGTAAGCTACCAAAATATCAGCAGCAATGTTTTGCCTGAATTTGTGTTTTAGCTTTAGAGATGTAAGGAAACTGTAAGGTAGCCTATGGTGGAGATTCAGGACAGTGTGTGTGACTGGGTCTGTGTGTGACTGGGTCTGTGTGTGACTGGGTCTGTGTGTGTAATGTGTATATATGGGGGAAGGGTTAATGGCTGTTGAGGAGGTGAGAGGAAGGGGCTGGAAGGGTGTTTCTCCTGAAGGGCTCTACAGTACTGTCACGACTTCCGCCTGTTCGGGCGGCGTTCGGTGGTCGACGTCACCGGCCTACTAGCTGCTACCGATCCCTTTTCCCTCATTGTCTATTGTATTGGTTTCACCTGTGTCTTGTTTAGTTGGTAGGCTAGGGCTATTTAAGTTGGTTAGGCCCGCCTCCTTTTTGTGCGGGCTTGTATTTCTGTTAGTGGGTAGACGTTTCGTTGTGTTCTCATTCGCTGTAAATGAGTATTCTGTTTTGTTAGCCGTCTTTGTTTAAGTGCGCCTGTTTGATGTGTTTTGTGGTTGTTTCATTTTCACACTTGAATAAAAGACGGGTCTGCATTTAAACCTCTGCTCTCTGCGCCTGACTCCACACCTTACACTCCTGCCTTGTGACAAGTACCAACATTTGACTTGCATATGCATCTATATATTTTGCTGTGCGACCTGGAATTTTTATTTAGGAGCACCAGTGCGCCTAGAAAAATGAAGCATTCTAGCTTTAATATCTCAAATATTAATTTCTTTGTGTGCACCTACATTTTTCAACACGTGCTCCTTGTAAAAAAGGTCAGCGTAGAGCCCTGCTCTGTGTGTGTGTGTGTGTGTGTGTGTGTACTCTGCCTGCCTGGCTGTTTGTCTGTGTGACCCTCTGTCTATAATTGTATTTCTCTTTCCTTGGGCAAGAGTGTGTGCTGGTCTTTTTGTAGGCTCCGCCTCGGCATTTGTCAGTGCTTTTCGATCAGGAAGGGAATGTTTTTTCCCCAGACTATTATATCCATATGGATGATGTGTTTTTCTAGTGTCGTCTGTGCCTGACTCTGACTCAATTTGTGTGTTGTCAGTCTCTGAGATAGAGGTTTGACTTTTGGAGCGAGTTGGGAGGGAGTGTGTGCTGTTATTTGTGTTTTAACCTGCAGATGTTAAAGGGGGAACACAGACAAAGAGCAGCTGGTTGAAATACTGTCTCATTATGGGCTGCTGCAGAATGGGCTTTAGACAATGATCTCTGCCTACGTTGAATAAAAAACTATTGATTGGCTAGAAGACAGAGCAGCAACAGCAAGGGAGCAGCGGAGACGTCATAGCAACGCAGTGGTTTCCCAGGGTGACCAGAGAATCTTTGGAATTTGTGGGACAGGAAGTGAGATAGTCCTTAGCTTAGCTTGGAGCATCTGCTGTGTGGAGAAGAAGGGAAATGGATCTGAAACTAACTGTAGGCATTGGGAAGGTTTGTTTTGATGTATTCCAACCGTTTGGCTTAGCAATAGAGCTTCACCATTGGACTCCTTAGCTGTAGCGCTGTAGCCGTAGCCATTAGCCGTACACACCTAAGCCCTTTGACTGGGAGCCAAGCTGAACGGCAGATGGAGTTGATTGCCTCATGGCAAGGCATGGTGACTTTCTCAGAAAGAGCAATAGGAAAGAAACAGGCTTAGTGGCTCAGAGGGTCAAAACAACAAGGCAGGAAAGGTCAACGCTCCCGAGTGGCGAGTGGCTCCCGAGTGGCGCAGCAGTCTAAGGCACTGCATCTCAGTGCTAGAGGCGTCACTATAGTACCTGGTTTGAATCCAGGCTGTATCACATCCGGCTGTGATTGGGAGTCCCATAGGGCGGCACACAATTGGCCCAGCGTCGTTGGGGTTTGGCCGAAGTTGGCCTTCATTGTAAATAAGAATTTGTTCTTAACTGACTTGCCTAGTTAAATAAAGGTTAAATAAAAAAATAAAAGGCTAAAATCTCTCTCTTTTTGTCTTTTCTTTCTGTCCCTAGCACCGTCTCCCGTCAACTCGATCCAAGCCAAGGACATCACCAGACACACCATCTCCCTGGCCTGGCAGCAGCCTGAGAAAGCCAACGGGGTCATCCTGGAGTACGAGGTCAAATACTACGAAAAGGTAAGGTGGGAAATGTAGTTCTCTGGGAAATGCAGTTCTCTGGGAAATGCAGTTTTTTTCCTCAGGCTTTAAAATAACATTGAACCTGACAGGTTGGGAATTTTTTTATGAACAGTGAAAAGGTGACAACCCGACACTGTAGCCTTTCACGAAGCTGAAGTAAGAACCTTTGACGTGCCAGAAAAAAACACCTCAAGTCTTTTCATCCCTCTCTCTCTCCTTCAGGACCAGAATGAGAGGAGTTATCGCATTATCAAGACGTCGTCCAGGAACACCGACATCAAGGGCCTGACCCCTCTGACCTCCTATGTGTTCCATGTGCGCGCTCGCACCGCCGCCGGCTACGGAGAGTTCAGTGCTCCCTTCGAGTTTATGACCAACTCTGGTGAGGGGAGCGCTACCTTGACAGCATCGCACAAATCACTGTGATGATGTCATTGTGACACAGAGCAAGTGTCAACATGTGTTCTGTTTTAGCACACGCTACCCACCTACATCTTTGTCACAGCTTCTAACATGTTGGAACATGAATGATATAGACATAATGTCACATACTGATATCACCTGTTTTAATACATCTGAATACACCTAAATAACCCCAAACATTTAACAAACATTCAAACTCATAAGTATAATATTGACTGTTATGAACAGTCCTGACCTACAATAAGAGGCCCTGTGTCATCAGATTGCCCCTGTCATGTGGGAAGGAGGACGTCTGTTCTGTCCTCTAGACACAGGTGTGTCTTTGTGATGCAGATAGGGATAGTGGCATATGGTAATGACACACTGAAGCACACAGCTCTTTGCTCGGTGGAATGGCACTGCATTGTGTCTCAGTTGGCCTCTGAGAAACACAATACTTTATGGGGACTCATAAAATGATGGATAGGCAAGAAGGACTAATACTCTGGGCGACACACGGAGAGAGAGAGGAAGGGAGAGGAGGTAAATGACGATGGCAAATAGAATATCTACTGTAGGTTTTACATCTCCGGACCTGATTAGACTGAATGATATTGACTTTGCTTTGTGTCTGTCCACCCACTCTTTCCCTCTCTCTACCTCTCCTTTTTCTATCTCTCTTTCAACCTCTCATTTTTCTCTCACTACCTCTCCTTTTTTTCTTCACTCTCTCTCTCCGTTCTCTCCTCTCTCTCTCCCTCTCTTTCTCTCTCTACCTGCCTCCTCTCTCTCTACATTTGTATTCCTCTCTCTTCTCCTCCTCTTTCTTCTCTCTCTCTCCTTCCCGCTCTTCCTCTCATATTCAGTTCCAGCTCCTATCATCGGAGATGGGACTAACTCCACAGTGTTGCTGGTGTCTGTGGTGGGCAGTGTTGTTCTCCTCCTCATACTCATCAGTGCCTTCGTCATCAGCAGGAGGTGAGACTCTCATCCCCCTCCCTCTCTCTCTCTCTCTCTCTCTCTCTCTCTCTCTCTCTCTCTCTCTCTCTCTCTCTCTCTCTCTCTCTCTCTCTCTCTCTCTCTCTCTCTCTCTTCCTGTTTTCTTTCTCTCCATCTTGCCTCAGTGATGAGAATGTCTTGCTTAGCAGCTGTAGAGGCAGCCTCGAAAAAGTGTCTATCACACGTCGACGATAGGTTCATACATGCACGCACGCACACACACACACACACACACACACACACACACACACACACACACACACACACACACACACACACACACACACACACACACACACACACACACACACACACACACACACACACACACACAGTGAGTGATGTATAGCCACACCTGAGACATGATTGACGGTCTTACAGCTGAAGAGATGTAATCAGCGACCCTCGCTCCTCTTCTCCCACTCCATCGCCTCTTTCCTCTCTCTCCCTCTCCTCCATTCACCTCTATCCCTCTATCTCTCGCTGTGGCTGTAATGTGGGGTGGTAGTTAGTTTCTGTGACCTGCGGGGAGATGGAGGCGAGAGCGAGAGAGAGAGAGAGAGAGAGAGAGAGAGAGAGAGAGAGAGAGAGAGAGAGAGAGAGAGAGAGAGAGAGAGAGAGAGAGGGAGGTGCAGAAGAAGAGAGAAAAAGTGAGAGAGAAGGAGGCAGCAGGTGGATTTGCAGTGACCCAATCAGAGGGTGTTAACCAGAGAGCAGTAGAGCAGAACAAAGCAGTGACACACAGATGGGATTACATGCAGATGGGGTCTCTCTCTTCACGCTTTAACCACACATGTCTTTTACTGGCCAGTGTTTGTGTGTGTGTGTGTGCACTCCTGTGTGATTGGACACTTCTATATGTATGAGAGGGAGAGTGTGTGGGCGATGGAGAAGGGGGATGTTTGTGTGTTTGTGCGCACATGTGTGTGTGATTAGGGCTCTTCCAGCCAAGCAGGTGGCCGTCTTTGATTCATATTCATTGACGGTAACTGTCTGTCATTGTGTTTTGACCATCCCGTGGGGAAGGGGTAGTGCTCAGCGTGGCTCACAGAGCTGTTGAACAGTCATTAAAAGGACAGAGAGGCACATTGTCATGTTTAAAAGTCATTAGTCCAACATTGCCCTGCACATCTGGTGGTCTTAGACAACATCAATAATAACATCATGGACTTGCTCTGTGCTGCTGAACCTAGCTAACCACGTCGGCCATGCTGTTTTTCTCCCCAGAAGAAGCAAGTACAGTAAGGCCAAGCAGGATGCTGATGAAGAGAAACACCTACACCAAGGTAGACCACTCACTGTACTTATCCTACGCTAGTAGCAACGTTCACTGATGAGCGACACTGGAAAAAAATATGCAGTTGGTTAATAGAGTAATAAAAAAAATGTATGTTTGTAATAAAAGTGTGGATGAAATGTGTATTCCAAAAGTAATGCCATATAACATTTACAACAGTATTCTCCAGTGAAAACCTATTGACAAGATACATACATTCACATTATTTTAGATGTTATTAGCTCTGATGAAATATGAGTTATTACACCAATCTAACAGAGACATTGGATGGAGAGATATTGTAATGTAGAAGTTGGGGAATTAAAGGATAAAGGAGAAGAGAGTAAGGCAGTATAGCCCACAGCATGGGGAAAATGAAGAACAGATGGGGCTCTGCTGGTCAGAATGCATTAACCGTCACTTTTCCCTCCTGCTTTCTCTCAGGAGTGAGGATATATGTAGACCCCTTCACATACGAAGACCCCAACCAGGCTGTCCGAGAGTTTGCCAAGGAGATCGACGCTTCCTGTATCAAGATTGAGAAAGTCATTGGCATCGGTATGGACTGGACTTACTATTGCACATACTTTTACTATGTCAACATGACCGTTCTGTCAGACTGGCAATATTTGGCCAGACTCATTGGGTCAATAGACAATAAAGTGACATGGGAGGGAAAATGTAATGCTCCTGTTTTCCCCTGTCTGCCAGTGGAAAAAGTCAGCCGGTAAACCAAATAATAGAAAAGAATCAATAGCCATTTCCCTCTCTCTTGCACTCTTTCTGCTCAACGGAGGGATTGGGGATCAGAGGGGGTCGATCAATGATTCAAGTACAGCCCCCTTTCCCACCACCACCTGTTCCCTTCCCTAGAAATAAGTGTGGTTTCTGTGTTATTAGGTATTTTCCCTGACCATGTTGAACATGTAAAAATGTATGAGAATGTATTTTCTTGTGAGTTTGATAAGGTGGGTGTTTTATAATAAGTTGTGTGTATGTGTGTGTTCCAGGCGAGTTTGATAAGGTGGGTGTTTTATAATAAGTTGTGTGTATGTGTGTGTTCCAGGTGAGTTTGATAAGGTGGGTGTTTTATAATAAGTTGTGTGTATGTGTGTGTTCCAGGTGAGTTTGGGGAGGTGTGCAGCGGCCGTCTGAAAATGCCAGGGAAGAGGGAGATTTGTGTGGCCATTAAAACCCTGAAGGCGGGATACACCGACAGGCAGAGGCGGGACTTCCTGTCTGAGGCCAGCATCATGGGCCAATTCGACCATCCAAACATCATTCACCTGGAGGGAGTGGTCACCAAGTGTAAGTAGGATCCTGATCAGAGGATTTTTTAAATCATATACTCTATATTTTCCCTATGGTAAACAAACTATGAGGAGCCAAACCTGAAAGGGACAAGCTCAGATAAATCCATTCCATCCCAGCCTTGTTACCCAGAGGGCGGTAGGTAGGGGTAGGGGGGGTGTGGGTCCGGACATGGCGCCCATCCTGGGAATCCCCAGGTGGTTGGAGTCCAGATGGAACAGGTCTGGTCCAGGTCGGCTACAGGGTTAATGTGTCCTGCGCTGTAGCTAGCTCATTAATCATGGTGTCAGCTGTAAATGTGTTTGGGGTTAAAGAGTGATACCCTATCTGCAGGACAGACCCGGTACTGCTGCCACACCAGACGCTGGCTTCTTACCCCTTCACCCCTTGTTGTTTAGAGTGTGTTGGGGGACGGGGACTGTACGTGTGGGCAACTAGTTGGGTGTTCAGTTCGTAGTGCGTTGTATAGGTGTTTGAGAGAGAGAGTTTCTATTGATGTTCGTTCTGGTTTAGCGTTTTATTCTTCATGTCTTTTACTATGAATGTGTGTCTGTTCACCTTTGATTAGGTACATGTGTGTGTGAGTGTTATACCTCAGATTCCCAGTTATCTTGCCTAGTTAGATGGACAGACTGGTTTAATGCACAGCCAGCCCTATCTGTCCTCCTCTCTAGGAGAATAGACCAATCACAGTCAGCCATTCATCTGTACAGCCCAGCGTGACTGAACCATACATACCACTGTCCTGATCACGTAGCACACATCAGACCTCGGAGAGAGAGAGAGAGAGAGAGGGGGAGTGGGAGAGAGGTAGGGAAAGGGAGGAGAGAAGGGAATCAGAGATAAAGGAAGGAAAGAAATAGGAGATGAGAAGGAGAGACAGAATGTGATTGAGAGATAGAGAGGAGAACAACAAATGTGAGAGGGAGCGTGATGGAGAGAAACGGAGAGAGAAGAAGAGAGAAGAAGATAGGTATAGGGGGGAGAAAGATTGAGAAAGGAAAGGGGAGGCTGAAAGAGAAGCAGACACTGAGAGAGATGTAGAGAACGAGTAAATGAGATACCAGACTGGAAACAGAAACAGTTTGAGAGGAGAGGACTGCATCCAATATCCCTCTCCTTCCCTCTCCCCTTCCTCCCGTCTTTGTAATGACAAAAAGCTTGACACCCGTTTCTCTGCAATTAGTCCTTCACACTTGAGTGCGTCGGTGGAATCTATTAAGAATCCATTATTTGAATTGCACTTTTTCCCCTCCCTATTCCAATCTAGTTAAAAGGGACTTCTATCTCTCCTCAGTACGGCAGCACTGCATGTCCAAGAGGCCAATTAAGTCTTATTAATTATTGATGAAGTCTAAGTATGCACTAAATACATAAATAGACTAACATAAGATTCTCAGAGCTGAGCCAGAATAGCCTCTCATCTTAGCCCCTTATTTATTTTTCTTAGCGTCACTCTGACATAATTCAAAACCCCGGCCGTCCATCCTTAGTCGTTAATACTTTGAGCATTCCCAGCTGTCCTTTAGGATGTGATACATTTAAATTCCACATTTACATAATGTAAGCACTTTTTATAAAACAATTCAAATACGATCCAGTGAGAGTTAGTAGCAGGCCTCTTTGTGTTCTCCCATCCCCTAATGCTACCTCAACATTCTCCAAACATTGTCCTAAAAGTTATCCTCTACCCTCCCTAGTAATTTTTTGGGGCAGGTGATAATCGGCTTATTGGCGGGGCCCCTGCCCAGAGTTCATTGCCAAAGGCGACAGGACGTATTCAGTAAGCAAGATATTAGCATGCAAATAGGCTGGGTGGACGAGGGCGGGGCTGAGAAGGGGCGAGATGGGGGTTGTAGGTCAGACACTCCTCAGACTTAGTTAGGGACCTGTCAATCAGCGGCGGCCCGGGGGCAGCAGGGGAGAACAAAACAGAACAAAGATGGTTGACAAAGAGGCTCCCCTCTCAAGTTGAACCCCACTTCCTCTTTGGGGCGTTGCTATAGCCCTGTAAGTCATGGAGTGCCAATCACGAGCCACACAGAGCCGTGACTGACAGCCTCTTGGCAATCGAACCAGTCCACTGCAGAGTGGGAGACCTTCACCTTCAGACCCTGAAACTACTAACTACTTTACTCAGTGGAACTAGACACTAATAACTAGGAAACACACCAATAACTCTCAAGTATGTGGGCAAATGCGTTTCTGATAACAGTTAAAATGTGAGTATACATGTTTAAAATAATAATCAGAATCATAGCACAGTATCTAACAATTCCAAGAGATGTTAAAAGTAAACTCTTCGCCATGTGTTTGCTGTATGGCTGATAAACCACACACACACACCCCCCACCCTCTCCACCTCCTCCTCTTTACCTCCCAGAGCCACACAAAGACACGCAAACCATCACAGAACCACCAGGGAATCTCCCTCCTGCTAAAAGAAAGAGACAGATGCTCCCCTGAGAGAGAGAGAGAGAGAGAGAGAGAGAGAGAGAGAGAGAGAGAGAGAGAGAGAGAGAGAGAGAGAGAGAGAGGGCAGAAAGGAGTGGCAGGGATGGAGAGTGACATGGAAACAGAGAAAATGTGAGATGGAGAAAGAAAGGGAGAGAGAATGTGGAGAGTGACAGAATGTACAGAAAGTTGGCATGAAAGTGGGAATGGAACAGAGATAATTGTGAATGACATAAATAGACAGATTGTCATAGATTAATAGAGATTGTGTGTGTATATACAGTGCCTTCAGAAAGTATTCACACCACTTGACTTTTTTCACATTTTGTTGTGTTACAGCCTGAATTCAAAATGGACTAAATATATTTTTTCTCACCAACCTACATACAATACCCCATAATGACAAAGTGAAAACATGTTTTTAGAAATTCTTAGCACAATTGAAAATGAAATACATAAATATCTAATTGACATAAGTATTCACACCCCTGCATCAATTATTTGTAGAAGCCCCATTTGTCAGTGATTACAGCTGTGAGTCTTTCTGGGTAAATCTCTAAGAGCTTTCCACACCTGGATTGTGCAATATTTGGCCATAATTTCTTTTCAAAATTCATCAAGCGCTGTCAAATTGGTTGTTGATCATTGCTACACAACCATTTTCAGGTTTTGCCATAGATTTTCAAGTAGATTTAAGTCCAAACTGTAACTCGGCCACTCAGGAACATTCACTGTTTTCTTCGTTAGCAACTCCAGTGCAGATCTGGCCTTGTGTTTTAGCTTATTGTCCTGCTGAAATGTGAATTCATCTCCCAGTGTCTGGTGGAAAGCAGACTGAACCAAGTTTTCCTCTAGGATTTTGCCTGTGCTTAGCTTCATTCTGTTTATTTTTTATCCGTAAAACCTCCCCAGTCCTTAACAATTACAAGCATATCCATAACATGATGCAGCCACCACCATGCTTGAAAATATGGAGAGTGGCCTCATGGTGAAATCCCTGAGCGGTTTCCTTCCTGAGGAAGGACGCCTGTATCTTTGTAGTGACTGGGTGTATTGATACACCATCTAAAGTGTAATTAGTAACTTCACCATGCTTTTTTTACCAATCTACCAATAGGTGCCCTTTGCGAGGCATTGGAAAACCTCCCTGGTCTTTGTGTTTGAATCTGTGTTTGAAATTCACTGCTGGACTGAGGGACCTTACAGGGGACCTTGTATGTGTGGGGTACAGAGATGAGATAGTCATTCAAAAATCACGTTAAACACTATTATTACACACAGAGAGTCCATGCAACTTATTATGTGACTTGTTAATATATTTATACTCCTGAACATATCTAAGCTAGCCATAACAAAGGGGTTGAACACTTATTGACTCAAGACATTTCAGCTTTTCATTTTTTATTAATTTGTAAACATTTCTAAAAACATAATTCCACTTTGAAATTATGGGGTATTGTGTGTAGGCCAGTGACATCTTTTTTAGCTACATTTAATCAATTTAAATTCAGGCTGTAACACAACAAAATCTAGCAGTGTGAATACTTTCTGAAGAGACCATATGTGCACATTTCTTGCCTTTGCTTGTTAGTATACTTGATTGTGTGTGTGTGTGCGTGTGGGCGTGTGTGTGTGTGTGTTGGTGTTATGTTACAGTAGAGATCCTTCTCTGTGTTGTTGAGTAAGTGGGAGACACGAGGACACACTTACCCGGAACTAATTAAATCACTACGGGACTGAGACGAATGGTATACCACACACACACACACACTCTTGTGAGAACCACTGCTCTCCTGCTGTGCTGTGATGTGCATCATTTACCTCGATAATAATCTGCCTTTCATTCTCTCTCTCTCTCTCTCTCTCTCTCTCTCTCTCTCTCTCTCTCTCTCTCTCTCTCTCTCTCTCTCTCTCTCTCTCTCTCTCTCTCTCTCTCTCTCTCTCTCTCTCTCTCTCTCTCTCTCTCTCTCTCTCTCCAGGTAAACCAGTGATGATAATCACAGAGTACATGGAGAATGGCTCGCTGGATGCATTTCTAAGGGTAAGTCATGCAGTGTGTGTGCATATTCAACTCTGTGTGTGGTATGTGTCTGCTTACATATGTTCAGAACTCTAGCGTGACTATTACGGCCCTCATCCTCTTAATGAATGTCAAACAGCAACGTCATCAAGATAATGATGACTTACTATCTACAATCATCATCACATCCTGCCAGTACACTGCATACAAACATTATCTAACATGAATTTCTTTGTTTGTTTGGTTCTCTAGAAGAATGACGGGCGTTTCACAGTGATCCAGCTGGTGGGCATCTTGCGTGGCATCGCGTCAGGCATGAAGTACCTGTCTGATATGAGCTACGTCCACAGAGACCTGGCTGCACGCAACATCCTGGTCAACAGTAACCTGGTGTGTAAGGTTTCTGACTTTGGCATGTCACGAGTACTGGAGGACGACCCCGAGGCTGCATACACCACCAGGGTAAGAGAGTGTGTGGCTGGCTGTTGCGTTAATCAATTTCAGTATGTCTATCTACCTGTCAGCATTTGTATGTGTTTTTATTTTTGTATGTAGATCTATGTCTTTGGTACAATATGAGTGATACTAACAACTTGTTACCTGACAATCACAGGGAGGGAAGATCCCCATTCGCTGGACAGCCCCAGAGGCCATCGCCTACAGAAAGTTCACCTCGGCCAGCGACGTGTGGAGCTACGGCATTGTCATGTGGGAAGTGATGTCATACGGAGAGCGGCCATATTGGGACATGAGTAACCAGGATGTAAGTCTACAATGAGAACATATTCAGGTTTAAAACGTAAAATAATGATTATGTTATGTCATAATAACAAATAGTATCTGTGCAATTACAGCTGTACAATTTTCCTGATTCCATCCTATTATTCAATTATAATAACATTATCATTACAGTGTAATTAGGATGGCTGAGTAATCTAGCTCACAGTCTACCATCAACAATCTAAACCAATGCCCCCTCTCCCCCCAGGTGATCAAGGCCATAGATGAGGGGTACAGGCTGCCCCCACCCATGGACTGCCCCGTGGCACTGCACCAGCTGATGCTGGACTGCTGGCAGAGGGAGAGGGGGGACAGGCCCAAGTTTGGCCAGATCGTCAACATGCTGGACAAACTGATCCGGAACCCCAACAGCCTGAAGAGGACTGGAGGAGAGACCACACGGTGAGACAGGGATTTCCTGGTTTATTCACTATTATTGTAATGTGTGTAGTCAGTACTGTTTTATACACTTCCATAGAACATTAACTGAACGGTATACCTTGTAAAATACAGTGTGTGTTCTAATATTGTAGAGAATTACAATGGTATATAATTTTTTTTTAAACTTGAAATAGGAGCCGTTACTCCTAGGAGAACGTACGTGTGTTTACAGACCTAGAGCTAGTCGGGGAAGAAATAATTTTCCACTTTAACACAGAGAGAGAGAGAACGAGGGAGGGAGAGGGGGAGAGAGAGTCCTAGAGGAGTAATTAGTGGAACTGAATCCCATAAACAGCTTTTACAGTTAAAGAAGGGGAAATGTTCTGCAGAGTGTACAGGGGCGAGGGAGTGGTTGAGGTCTTGGGGTCCCTAGCAACATTTCAAATCCACATACTGGTCCCATGGCTCAGGGTGGTAGAGGTGGAGAAAGACCCCCAAAGCACCACAGTATGTTTCACAACGACTTTCACAACGAAGCCGGGGCCTGTGTATTGACCCCAGCCCCCCCAGCCAGACCAAAGTGGTGCTTGAACCCTGCAGCCCAAGCCTCTTAGCCAACACCTGTTAAATGATCTAGGAGGGGAGCAGTGGAGCGGGACCGTAGTGAGCGTGCTCAGTCCCTCGCCTCGGCTGCACCGGCCCTGGGTAAATATTTGATGGCAGACATCGTTGTGAAGCTAGGGAAGGAGGGATGAAGGGATGGAAAAGGAGAGGGGAAATGTAGTTCTCTGTTGGTGTGCCTGAAAGAAGAACAAGAGTCATGATGAATATCTGCATGCTAGAGGAAAAGCAGTATGAGGTTAAAGCCACAGTGTGTGTTGTTAATCTTTTCTCTTTAAATAACCATTATCTAACTGTGTTGGTGACACCAGGGAGGAACTGTGTTTCACTTGGCTTCTGTCTTGGAGGACAAATGGAGATGGGACGCATGCTAGCGCTTAGTTTGACTAACCTGCTGATTCCATCAGAAAAAATATGTGTGTGTGAGAGAGGGGGAAAGAGACAGAAAGAAAGAAGAGAGGCTGAAGAATTACAGTTCCTTTTTCAAAGCCTCAGGGTAGACAGTAGTTCACATGTGCCGGGCCCCTGTGATAAGCTAACGTCAGATGATGAAAAACATCACTACCCATGAGGCCAGAGGGCACCGTGTCTCTCCCTCCTCCTCAGGTCCTGATTTAATTGGTTGTTCAGGTGTTGCAGTTATGTCTGAGTGACAAGTGAGGTGATGTAAGAAACAAGAGCAGTGCCATTCTAAGCCATCAGTTTCTTACTGCCAAGTCGTTTGACAACAGTTTCTCAAAATGGTGGCTTAGGTAGCTTGATACACAGTTAGTGGGTTGAGGCTTATCCATTTTGGTCAATGGGTAAAGATTGTAGTTATTTAAAAAATATATATATATACATTTGGAGGATCAAAAGAAAACTCTCTAAAGATTTCGGTGGGTTAGACAACTGAAAGGTTTAATATAGTGGACATTTTCTGGATGTAGACTGACCTTCTCCCCCTCTATCCTGCTCCGTATCCAGACCCAGCACCACCCTCCTGGAGCCAGTCAGCCCGGAGGTGTCCTCGGCCCTGGGCTCTGTTGAGGACTGGCTGCAGGCCATCGGCATGGAGAGATACAGCGACAACTTCACCGCAGCAGGATACACCACTCCAGAGGCTGTGGTTCATATGACACAGGAGTGAGTTATGCTTGGTTTACTCAGCATTTACGCTTCCAGGAGAGACCTGTCTGACTTTTTTACTCTTTTATATTAGGCCGGGTTGACACCTAGAGAGGCTGTTAAATCTGTCATATGAATCAGGAAGCTGTCATAGTTTGTCTTGGTTCCTAATGTTTTCTTTCCTTCTCTTGTTTTAACAGGGACATGGGCCGAATTGGAATCTCTTCAGCTGCACACCAGAATAAGATCCTGACCAGCGTCCAGGGAATGCTCTCCCAAATGCAACAGATGCAAGGCAGAATGGTTCCAGTCTGATCCACGAGAAGGAAACGACTTCATTTCTTACGATAATAAAAATTAAATTTCAAAAGACAAATGAACGATAAAATTGTTTACCTCATTCATGCACTTTAGATTGGATTTAAAAGAAGAAGAAAAGAAGAAGAAAAGTGGGAAAAAATTGCACTTTTTATCAGACATTAGACCTTGCCCTATTGAGAACGGGATATTTTTCTGTCTGAGCGGCGCTGGGAACAGGACGTACAGAAAGCTTTTCCGAGAGGCCAACTGGAGTGCCTTCAACGGTCTGGAAGGAATTCAGAGGGGATCGCTCCTCTGGGCAAGAGTAATGTTTCTGGAACGTTCTTTCTGGAATACCCACAGAGCAGTAACTGTGTTAAGTTGTGTGTGTATGAATTGTTCTCTGTGACTTGCTGCCGTACCCTCCATTGTCTTTCTCAGCTGGATCCGTTCTAACACCAACAGACAAAATGGAAGATTCCAACCTCGAGATAAACACTGATGTTCTGAATCTGAGAGGCTGAGGGAGGGATTCAGGAGGGAGGGGAAGTGGGTTCTGTGTTTTTGCTCTGTTCTGGTCTTGTTTTTTCCCAGATTGGGCTGTTTTGTTGCCCTTAGGACATTGAGCATTTTTCTCAGAATGTCTTTGATCTAAAGAGGTGCATTCCTACCCCTTGTCCTCCCAAACTAACATCTCTCCCCTCCTCAAACATTTTATTTGGAGCATCTTTCATCAGCCCCTCTGGATTACAGCCCGCCCCCCTGGGTCTGATTATTGCTTTGTGTTATTTGACGGACAGCTGTTTGGACCAGTTGGATTCTTACTGTGTATTTGTTCCCTGAATGTAAAAATGAGAGCAAAGGAATATGGGATTTATTTGAGCACGACTGTGCACAACTGCGGAGAGATGGATATGTATCAAAGAACAATGACAACGACATCAAAATAAACAAGAGAATACATGCTGGACATTATTCAATCATCAATCACCATGGTAAGGATCTATAAACTACCCTTCCCTCAGTTATTTTAGCCAAGTTATCTTTGCTCATTGTGTATTTATTCCTTGTGTTATTATTTTTCTATTATTTCTATTTCTATTTCTTTGTTGGGAAGGTCCTGTAAGTAAGAATTTCAATGTTAGTCTAAACCTGCTGTTTGCGAAGCATGTGAGAAATAAAATTTGATTTTAATGTATTTTTATTTGACGTATCTTTGTTGGTATTAACACAAAAATCAAACAAAACTATTTACTATAGAACACTACAGTATGTGAGCTTATTCAGGTCTGAGCTGAATCATTATTACTGCAGTACTGTTGGATATTACAGTGTACATACTGTAATACTGTCTAACTCTCTCTCTCTCTGTAGTGTGTACATACTGTAATACTGTCTAACTCTCTCTCTCTCTGCAGTGTGTACATACTGTAGTACTGTCTAACTCTCTCTCTGCAGTGTGTACATACTGTAGTACTGTCTAACTCTCTCTCTCTCTGTAGTGTGTACATACTGTAATACTGTCTAACTCTCTCTCTCTCTGTAGTGTGTACATACTGTAATACTGTCTAACTCTCTCTCTCTCTCTGTAGTGTGTACATACTGTAATACTGTCTAACACTCTCTCTCTCTCTGTAGTGTGTACATACTGTAATACTGTCTAACTCTCTCTCTCTCTCTCTGTAGTGTGTACATACTGTAGTACTGTCTAACTATCTCTCTGCAGTGTGTAAATACTGTAGTACTATCTAACTCTCTCTCTGTAGTGGGTACATACTGTAGTACTGTCTATCTCTCTCTCTCTGCAGTGTGTACAGACTGTAATACTGTCTAACTCTCTCTCTCTCTGTAGTGTGTACATACTGTAGTACTGTCTATCTCTCTCTCTCTGCAGTGTGTACATACTGTAGTACTGTTGAACTCTCTGTAGTGTGTACATACTGTAGTACTGTCTAACTCTCACTCTGCAGTGTGTACATATTGTAGTACTGTCTAACTATCTCTCTCTGCAGTGTGTACATACTGCAGTACTGTCTAACTCTCTCTCTCTCTCTGTAGTGTGTACATACTGTAGTACTGTTTAACTCTCTGTAGTGTGTACATACTGTAGTACTGTCTAACTCTCTCTGCAGTGTGTACATACTGTACTACTGTATAACTCTCTCTCTCTCTGTAGTGTGTACATACTGTAGTACTGTCTATCTCTCTCTCTCTCTGTAGTGTGTACATACTGTAGTACTGTCTAACTATCTCTCTCTGTAGTGTGTACATACTGTAGTACTGTGTAACTCTCTCTCTGCAGTGTGTACATACTGTAGTACTGTCTAACTCTCTCTCTGTAGTGGGTACATACTGTAGTACTGTCTAAATCTCTCTCTCTGCAGTGTGTACATACTGTAGTACTGTCTATCTCTCTCTCTCTCTGTAGTGTGTACATACTGTAGTACTGTCTAACTATCTCTCTCTGTAGTGTGTACATACTGTAGTACTGTCTAACTCTCTCTCTCTCTGTAGTGTGTACATACTGTGGTACTGTCTAACTCTCTCTCTCTCTCTCTGTAGTGTGTACATACTGTAGTACTGTCTAACTATCTCTCTGCAGTGTGTAAATACTGTAGTACTATCTAACTCTCTCTCTGTAGTGGGCACATACTGTAGTACTGTCTATCTCTCTCTCTCTGCAGTGTGTACAGACTGTAATACTGTCTAACTCTCTCTCTCTCTCTGTAGTGTGTACATACTGTAGTACTGTCTATCTCTCTCTCTCTCTGCAGTGTGTACATACTGTAGTACTGTTGAACTCTCTGTAGTGTGTACATACTGTAGTACTGTCTAACTCTCACTCTGCAGTGTGTACATATTGTAGTACTGTCTAACTATCTCTCTCTGCAGTGTGTACATACTGCAGTACTGTCTAACTCTCTCTCTCTCTCTGTAGTGTGTACATACTGTAGTACTGTTTAACTCTCTGTAGTGTGTACATACTGTAGTACTGTCTAACTCTCTCTGCAGTGTGTACATACTGTACTACTGTATAACTCTCTCTCTCTCTGTAGTGTGTACATACTGTAGTACTGTCTATCTCTCTCTCTCTCTGTAGTGTGTACATACTGTAGTACTGTCTAACTATCTCTCTCTGTAGTGTGTACATACTGTAGTACTGTGTAACTCTCTCTCTGCAGTGTGTACATACTGTAGTACTGTCTAACTCTCTCTCTGCAGTGTGTACATACTGTAGTACTGTCTAACTCTCTCTCTCTCTGTAGTGGGTACATACTGTAGTACTGTCTAAATCTCTCTCTCTGCAGTGTGTACATACTGTAGTACTGTGTAACTCTCTCTCTGCAGTGTGTACATACTGTAGTACTGTCTAACTCTCTCTCTCTCTGTAGTGGGTACATACTGTAGTACTGTCTAAATCTCTCTCTCTGCAGTGTGTACAGCCTGTAGTACTGTCTAACTCTCTCTCTGCAGTGGTGAGCTCATTGAGTGCTGAGCTGTTTGAGTGGTGTGTTAATAAACAAGCATCCCAGCACCTGAGGCCATTGGTTAGATCAATAAGCCCTGTTCTCAGATCAGTCACTGCTCTAACCCGCCTGGTGTGTGAATGAGGACGATTAATCACTGACTGAGTCAGCAGGCCGCACACCGCATCCACTCACACCTGGGTTCAAATACTATTTGAAATCATTTTGAATACTTTTGCTGGGCTTGATTGCACTTGCCTGGTGCAATGGAACCAATAAAAGAGTAGCAAAACTGCAAACCCCGCCCATCTCACACTCCAGGCAGGCTTAACCAAAAAGCTTAAAGTATTTGATCGTTTTCAAATAGCATTTAAACCCAGGTCTGCAGCCTATCAGTGGCATGACTCAAGATCGGTTCCCGTAATGAAGAAAAGGTTTCCTATTGTTGGTTTCTGCCAACCAATAATGCAGTGATGTCATTGTATCGGTTGGGGAAGGCTGATGTGTTTGTTTAGCTATGTATGACTAGAACTTTCCATATGCTTTAACTGGTATGTGTTGTTGGGCATGACAAGGAGATTTGAGTAGTCAGTTCTATGCCAGGCAGAAACTGGCTTTCAAACTGAAAACATTCAAACCAACCATGTGATCTCTCTCTCTCTCTCTCTCTCTCTCTCTCTCTCTCTCTCTCTCTCTCTCTCTCTCTCTCTCTCTCTCTCTCTCTCTCTCTCAGCTGCCCCCGTCTATCATCAACAGGATTCCTCCCTCTCTCCCCATGACCAGAATTCCTCCTCTTCTGCTTGGAGTCTCCTCCAACTCCAATATGAGAAATCCATCTCTCCAAGTCTGGCACATTTTGTTGTTCGCCCTCGCTCTGTTTTTCAGAACGGACAAACAGACTAGCGCTCCATGACCACCACCAACAGCTTACAGAAACAATATGAATGATTCTGCAACACTTAAAAAAAACATAACATTAATGTAATATAAACTACAGCCTGCTCCAGCAGACGATGTACATGTTTTATGAATTTTGAAGTTTATTTTCCTTTGTGTTTTTGGGTAGCATGTAAAGTGAGTGTATGGTAACAGCGAGCATGTGGTAGTGTGATGAGTGTGCACCATGTGTGTTTGAGTGAGTGAGTGTCTATGGGTGTGTGTGTGTGTCTGTATGACTGTCTATGATGTCTTCGAAGTACTATCGATAGTCGTCTGTTTTTATGCCAGATTTGTTTTTGGAATTTCATGAATTGCTTTGTATCTACAAAACAATGTATAGTGTGCCACTACTCGTGCTCTGTCAAACCTCTTCAGCAACAGCAGTTAAAGAGGTTTGCGGATTTCAACACACCCTTAACTGCATTGGCTTTAGTAGTGGGATCCAGTTGGATATATGGACAATGGCCTCCTATACTGACAGAAACACAGAAGGACAGACGGACAGTCAGCGACATTGGCTCTCTCATTAGAAAGCAGAGTGGACTCCGAGCTGAAGCAAAAACACGGCGGAACCATCTTTCTGGATTTTGAGCAGGGGATGTTTTAAAAAGATGCACCTATATAGTCAACAAGGACTTGATGCTGGGAAGGGTGATAAGAAGGGATAATCATTGGTCTCGTTTCATTTGTATTTTTTCAGATATGCACCAAATGACAGTCAGGTTTCATTCAAATGACTTCTTTTTTTATATACAACCGTTAATATCTGAATGTTTTTCCGATCATATGTGATGGTTCACGTACTACAGATTCCTCCGTCCTCCATACCAAGCTCTTCTCATTGGTGAAGTTGGGTTTTAATCCATCAAGGACCTGTCATGTGGAAATATGCAAGAAGTGTGAGGAAAGGGAAACAGAATGTACTGTATAATACTTTTTCATTTAGTTAATGATGAAAAAAACCTAACAAAACACAAATGAATGTTTGTCATTGTATGCCTTCTGACACCATATGATCCAGCCATGCACACTAACACTCTTTCAATCTCTTTTTTGTATGCTTTTTTTAATTATTATTTTTGTTCATTCGATTTATTTTGTCAAGTATTTTAGGTACATGTAACTTATGTCATTATTTATGGTCTTTTATATGTAGTTTGTAAAATTATAGCAAAAGTGAAGAAAATGAAGGGTTGTCATATGGTGCATTCTTATTAAAGTAGAAACCATCCAACTGTCTTTGTTTCCTGCTTCTTATAGCAACACACACACACACACACACACACACACACACACACACACACACACACACACACACACACACACACACACACGTCAACCTCCCCAGTGAGTTGGCAGTGAGTTCCCTCTGCGGCACATGAGAGCAGATAGATCTATCTGACTGTGAGCTGCAGGTTGTGTCTCGGGCCACAAGGTGTCGGAGAGCTTTTAACGGTGTGTTTAATCAGAACAGCATCTGTTTCCTGCGTTCATTTCCAGCGGCAATAAAACCCTGATTGTCCGAGGCTTTGATAGGGAGAGAAAGCGGGAGAACTGAGGCCATTTTTAAAATGGGAGCTGAAATATTGTATTCTCTGCCAAATGGTGTTTTACATGTTTCCTGAGGAAGCGTCATAACAAGGCATGCATACATTAGCTAGGGAAGAAGGATTGCAGAAGGAGATGCTTATCGGCTTTAAGGGAAAGTGAGTGGTGTGTGTGTATGTGTGTGTGTATGCCTGTGTGTGTGTTTGTGTGTGTGCGTGCGTGTATGCGTGCGTATGTGTGCATGTCTGCACACGTGTGTGTGTGTGTATGCCTGTGTGTGTGTGTGTGTATGCCTGTGTGTGTGTGTGTGTGTGTGTGTGTGTGTGCGTGTATGCAATCGTATGTGTGTATGCCTGTGTGTGTATGCCTGCGTGTGTGTGTGTATGCCTTCGCGTGTGTGTGTACGCCTGCGTGTGTGTGCGTGTGTGTATGCCTTTGTGTGTGTGTGCACTTGCAGGGTAACGTGGTGGGAGTTTGAAAGAAGACTGCAGGTTTGAAGTTTAACAAGATCAAATTCCACAAAACACTCCTGTTTATCTCCAGACTATTGACCATTCTGAAAAGCAAGTAACAAAGACCCAATCTTCATAGTCATACTGTTACTATTTTTATTTGTATTATTCTTTTTGAACTCTGAATTGTCTGGAAGAGCTCGTTAGCAAGCATTTCACGGTAATGACTTCCCCCACCCGTTGTATTCGGCTCATGTGACAAATATGATGTGATTTAAGACAGATAGGAATAGAGAGATAACGAGAAGCAGAGGTTTGACAGTGAGAGAGTTAAGAGACAAAATGAGAGACAGAAATGAGAAAGAGCTGCACAGAGAAAGTGAAAAAACAGAGGCAGAAAGAGAGGTGTCGGTCATTTGGAAATGCCAGGTCTCTAGTCTAATGGTCTAGATCTCTAATGCTAGGACTCTAGTCTGCATAATAAGCTAAATAAGTCAAAGTAATCTTTAAAGCTCAGATAATGACCAATGTTTTTGGACATGAGAGTTGGAATGCAGTCTCTCTCCTCACCACTGCTACCAACAAATGACAGCAGTCACCACCACAACCAAACGGTCCTCTCAATAACGTGGTTTCAGCTCTTTAGTTCACCTCTTTAGTGGTTTCACTTCTTTCCAATGAGGTCCAAGAACATTCTCTGATGTATTGTGTTAATCATTCCTTTCATCAGGGAGAAGCTAAACTGCAGATGGCGGAAAAAGCCATGCCAATGTTTACACCATAATTATAATATACTGTATCTGGCATTAATGTGGAGCAATGTACCATAACGTGAAATATTATACCATATTTATTTTCATGAAAATAAATGTAACGTTTTCTGGCGTTTTGCTATAACATCTTGTTCAGATGTTTGTGGAAATGGTCTGAAATCCACGTTTTAGACTTCATATTGAAATCATTTGGACCCAACCATGTTGTCATTTAATTAAACGCAGACTTAAAGTACGACAAAAGCTTGAGTCAACATTCAACATTCCCAGCTCTACCAACCCCCACCAACCCGGCTTTGTCAATACCTTCAGATGAAGTGGTAGCTTCTCAAACTGGCTTAACCCTCCAACCCCTTACTGTCAGAGCCAAGGGTTAGATTGAAACCATTTGGAATGCTACTCAATTTGAAGATTTGAATGACAGACTTTGCCAGTATGAACCAGTGACAATAGTGCAACACATTGATGTCTCCGTTAACAGCATCTGCTGTGTAGGGACTCTAGAGTCTAGAGGGGGTCCTTCAGTCAGGTCCCCACAATGTCCCCACAACTCAAAGGCTTCCACTCTAATCTCTGGACCAACATTATTCTCATGGCTAAATCCAAGGAGAGGGAAGTGTTTTGCTGTTTCACAAAGCTGTCCAGGTGGCTGACTGGCTTCCTTAATGACAGAGGAGAAGGAGGGGGTGACTTTGGATGGTGACTGTAGTGAAAATGTGCTATTATGACTCACAGGGAAATAGTGTGTTATTATGACTCACAGGGAAATAGTGTGTTATTATGACTCACAGGGAAATAGTGTGTTATTATGACTCACAGGGAAAAAGTGTGTTATTATGACTCACAGGGAAATAGTGTGTTATTATGACTCACAGGGAAAAAGTGTGTTATTATGACTCACAGGGAAATAGTGTGTTATTATGACTCACAGGGAAATAGTGTGTTATTATGACTCACAGGGAAATAGTGTGTTATTATGACTCACAGGGAAAAAGTGTGTTATTATGACTCACAGGGAAATAGTGTGTTATTATGACTCACAGGGAAAAAGTGTGTTATTATGACTCACAGGGAAATAGTGTATTATGACTCACAGGGAAATAGTGTGTTATTATGACTCACAGGGAAATAGTGTGTTATTATGACTCACAGGGAAAAAGTGTGTTATTATGACTCACAGGGAAATAGTGTGTTATTGTGACTCACAGGGAAATAATGTGTTATTATGACTCCCAGGGAAATAGTGTGTTATTATGACTCACAGGGAAATAGTGTGTTATTATGACTCACAGGGAAATAGTGTGTTATTATGACTCACAGGGAAATAATGTGTTATTATGACTCAAAGGGAAATAGTGTGTTATTATGACTCACAGGGAAATAGTGTGTTATTATGACTCACAGGGAAATAGTGTGTTATTATGACTCACAGGGAAATAGTGTGTTATTATGACTCACAGGGAAATAGTGTGTTATTATGACTCACAGGGAAATAGTGTGTTATTATGACTCACAGGGAAATAGTGTGTTATTATGACTCACAGGGAAATAGTGTGTTATTATGACTCACAGGGAAATAGTGTGTTATTATGACTCACAGGGAAATAGTGTGTTATTATGACTCACAGGGAAATAGTGTGTTATTATGACTCACAGGGAAATAGTGTGTTATTATGACTCACAGGTAAATAGTGTGTTATTATGACACACAGGGAAATAGTGTGTTATTATGACTCACAGGGAAATAGTGTGTTATTATGACTCACAGGGAAATAGTGTGTTATTATGACTCACAGGTAAATAGTGTGTTATTATGACACACAGGGAAATAGTGTGTTATTATGACTCACAGGGAAATAGTGTGTTATTATGACTCACAGGGAAATAGTGTGTTATTATGACTCACAGGGAAATAGTGTGTTATTATGACTCACAGGTAAATAGTGTGTTATTATGACACACAGGGAAATAGTGTGTTATTATGACTCACAGGGAAATAGTGTGTTATTATGACTCACAGGGAAATAGTGTGTTATTATGACTCACAGGGAAATAGTGTGTTATTATGACTCACAGGTAAATAGTGTGTTATTATGACACACAGGAAATAGTGTGTTATTATGACTCACAGGGAAATAGTGTGTTATTATGACTCACAGGGAAATAGTGTGTTATTATGACTCACAGGGAAATAGTGTGTTATTATGACTCACAGGGAAATAGTGTGTTATTATGACTCACAGGGAAATAGTGTGTTATTATGACTCACAGGGAAATAGTGTGTTATTATGACTCACAGGGAAATAATGTGTTATTATGACTCACAGGGAAATAGTGTGTTATTATGACTCACAGGGAAAAAGTGTGTTATTGTGACTTACAGGGAAATAATGTGTTATTATGACTCACAGGGAAATAGTGTGTTATTATGACTCACTGGGAAATAGTGTGTTATTATGACTCACAGGTAAATAGTGTGTTACTATGACTCACAGGGAAATAGTGTGTTATTATGACTCACAGGGAAATAGTGTGTTATTATGACTCACAGGGAAATAGTGTGTTATTATGACTCACAGGGAAATAGTGTGTTATTATGACTCACAGGGAAATAATGTGTTATTATGACTCACAGGGAAATAGTGTGTTATTATGACTCACAGGGAAAAAGTGTGTTATTGTGACTTACAGGGAAATAATGTGTTATTATGACTCACAGGGAAATAGTGTGTTATTATGACTCACTGGGAAATAGTGTGTTATTATGACTCACAGGATAATAGTGTGTTATTATGACTCACAGGGAAATAGTGTGTTATTATGACTCACAGGGAAATAGTGTGTTATTATGACTCACTGGGAAATAGTGTGTTATTATGACTCACAGGGTAATAGTATGTTACTATGACTCACAGGGAAATAGTGTGTTATTATGACTCACAGGGAAATAGTGTGTTATTATGACTCACAGGGAAATAGTGTGTTATTATGACTCACAGGGAAATAGTGTGTTATTATGACTCACAGGGAAATAGTGTGTTATTATGACTCACAGGAAATAGTGTTATTATGACTCACAGGAAATAGTGTGTTATTATGACTCACAGGGAAATAGTGTGTTATTATGACTCACAGGAAATAGTGTGTTATTATGACTCACAGGGAAATAGTGTGTTATTATGACTCACAGGGAAATAGTGTGTTATTATGACTCACAGGGAAATAGTGTGTTATTATGACTCACAGGAAATAGTGTGTTATTATGACTCACAGGGAAATAGTGTGTTATTATGACTCACAGGGAAATAGTGTGTTATTATGACTCACAGGGAAATAGTGTGTTATTATGACTCACAGGGAAATAGTGTGTTATTATGACTCACAGGGAAATAGTGTGTTATTATGACTCACAGGGAAATAGTGTGTTATTATGACTCACAGGAAATAGTGTGTTATTATGACTCACAGGGAAATAGTGTGTTATTATGACTCACAGGGAAATAGTGTGTTATTATGACTCACAGGGAAATAGTGTGTTATTATGACTCACAGGGAAATAGTGTGTTATTATGACTCACAGGGAAATAGTGTGTTATTATGACTCACAGGGAAATAGTGTGTTATTATGACTCACAGGAAATAGTGTGTTATTATGACTCACAGGGAAATAGTGTGTTATTATGACTCACAGGGAAATAGTGTGTTATTATGACTCACAGGGAAATAGTGTGTTATTATGACTCACAGGGAAATAGTGTGTTATTATGACTCACAGGGAAATAGTGTGTTATTATGACTCACAGGGAAATAGTGCGTTATTATGACTCACAGGTAAATAGTGTGTTATTATGACTCACAGGGAAATAGTGTGTTATTATGACTCACAGGGAAATAGTGTGTTATTATGACTCACAGGGAAATAGTGTATTATGACTCACAGGGAAATAGTGTGTTATTATGACTCACAGGTAAATAGTGTGTTTTTATGACACACAGGGAAATAGTGTGTTATTATGACTCACAGGGAAATAGTGTGTTATTATGACTCACAGGGAAATAGTGTGTTACTATGACTCACAGGGAAATAGTGTGTTATTATGACTCACAGGGAAATAGTGTGTTATTATGACTCACAGGGAAATAGTGTGTTATTATGACTCACAGGGAAATAGTGTGTTATTATGACTCACAGGGAAATAGTGTGTTATTATGACTCACAGGGAAATAATGTGTTATTATGACTCACAGGGAAATAGTGTGTTATTATGACTCACAGGGAAATAGTGTGTTATTATGACTCACAGGGAAATAGTGTGTTATTATGACTCACAGGGAAATAGTGTGTTATTATGACTCACTGGGAAAAAGTGTGTTATTATGACACACAGGGAAATAGTGTGTTATTATGACTCACAGGGAAATAGTGTGTTATTATGACTGGGAAATAGTGTGTTATTATGACACACAGGGAAATAGTGCGTTATTATGACTCACAGGGAAATAGTGTGTTATTATGACTCACAGGGAAATAGTGTGTAATTATGACTCACAGGGAAATAGTGTGTTATTATGACTCACAGGGAAATAGTGTATTATGACTCACAGGGAAATAGTGTGTTATTATGACTCACAGGGAAATAGTGTGTTTTTATGACACACAAGGAAATTGTGTGTTATTATGACTCACAGGGAAATAGTGTGTTATTATGACTCACAGGGAAATAGTGTGTTATTATGACTCACAGGGAAATAGTGTGTTATTATGATTCACAGGGAAAAAGTGTGTTATTATGACACACAGGGAAATAGTGTGTTACTATGACTCACAGGGAAATAGTGTGTTATTATGACTCACAGGGAAATAGTGTGTTATTATGACTCACAGGGAAAAAGTGTGTTATTATGACTCACAGGGAAATAGTGTGTTATTGTGACTCACAGGGAAATAATGTGTTATTATGACTCCCAGGGAAATAGTGTGTTATTATGACTCACAGGGAAATAGTGTGTTATTATGACTCACAGGGAAATAGTGTGTTATTATGACTCACAGGGAAATAATGTGTTATTATGACTCAAAGGGAAATAGTGTGTTATTATGACTCACAGGGAAATAGTGTGTTATTATGACTCACAGGGAAATAGTGTGTTATTATGACACACAGGGAAATAGTGTGTTATTATGACTCACAGGGAAATAGTGTGTTATTATGACTCACAGGGAAATAGTGTGTTATTATGACTCACAGGGAAATAGTGTGTTATTATGACTCACAGGTAAATAGTGTGTTATTATGACACACAGGGAAATAGTGTGTTATTATGACTCACAGGAAATAGTGTGTTATTATGACTCACAGGAAATAGTGTGTTATTATGACTCACAGGGAAATAGTGTGTTATTATGACTCACAGGGAAATAATGTGTTATTATGACTCACAGGGAAAAACTGTGTTATTATGACTCACATGAAAATATTGTGTTATTGTGACTCACAGGGTAATAGTGTGTTATTATGACTCATAGGGAAATAATGTGTTATTATGACTCACAGGGAAATAGTGTGTTATTATGACTCACAGGAAATAGTGTGTTATTATGACTCACAGGAAATAATGTGTTATTATGACTCACAGGAAATAGTGTGTTATTATGACTCACAGGAAAAAGTGTGTTATTATGACTCACAGGGAAATAGTGTGTTATTATGACTCACAGGAAATAGTGTGTTATTATGACTCACAGGAAATAGTGTGTTATTATGACTCACAGGGAAATAGTGTGTTATTATGACTCACAGGAAATAATGTGTTATTATGACTCACAGGGAAATAGTGTGTTATTATGACTCACAGGGAAAAAGTGTGTTATTGTGACTCACAGGGAAATAATGTGTTATTATGACTCACAGGGAAATAGTGTGTTATTATGACTCACTGGGAAATAGTGTGTTATTATGACTCACAGGGAAATAGTGTGTTATTATGACTCACAGGGAAATAGTGTGTTATTATGACTCACAGGGAAATAGTGTGTTATTATGACTCACAGGAAATAGTGTGTTATTATGACTCACAGGGAAATAGTGTGTTATTATGACTCACAGGGAAATAGTGTGTTATTATGACTCACAGGGAAATAGTGTGTTATTATGACTCACAGGGAAATAGTGTGTTATTATGACTCACAGGAAATAGTGTGTTATTATGACTCACAGGGAAATAGTGTGTTATTATGACTCACAGGGAAATAGTGTGTTATTATGACTCACAGGGAAATAGTGTGTTATTATGACTCACAGGGAAATAGTGTGTTATTATGACTCACAGGGAAATAGTGTGTTATTATGACTCACAGGGAAATAGTGTGTTATTATGACTCACAGGGAAATAGTGTGTTATTATGACTCACAGGGAAATAGTGTGTTATTATGACTCACAGGGAAATAGTGTGTTATTATGACTCACAGGTAAATAGT
This sequence comes from Brachymystax lenok tsinlingensis, assembly GCA_030435695.1. Lineage (NCBI taxonomy): Eukaryota > Metazoa > Chordata > Actinopteri > Salmoniformes > Salmonidae > Brachymystax > Brachymystax lenok. The sequence continues at coordinate 28,351,975 of CM059794.1, forward strand.
GTGTTATTATGACTCACAGGTAAATAGTGTGTTATTATGACACACAGGGAAATAGTGTGTTATTATGACTCACAGGAAATAGTGTGTTATTATGACTCACAGGGAAATAGTGTGTTATTATGACTCACAGGGAAATAGTGTGTTATTATGACTCACAGGGAAATAGTGTGTTATTATGACTCACAGGAAATAGTGTTATTATGACTCACAGGAAATAGTGTGTTATTATGACTCACAGGGAAATAGTGTGTTATTATGACTCACAGGAAATAGTGTGTTATTATGACTCACAGGGAAATAGTGTGTTATTATGACTCACAGGGAAATAGTGTGTTATTATGACTCACAGGAAATAGTGTGTTATTATGACTCACAGGGAAATAGTGTGTTATTATGACTCACAGGGAAATAGTGTGTTATTATGACTCACAGGGAAATAGTGTGTTATTATGACTCACAGGGAAATAGTGTGTTATTATGACTCACAGGGAAATAGTGTGTTATTATGACTCACAGGGAAATAGTGTGTTATTATGATTCACAGGGAAAAAGTGTGTTATTATGACACACAGGGAAATAGTGTGTTATTATGACACACAGGGAAATAGTGTGTTATTATGACTCACTGGGAAATAGTGTGTTATTATGACACACAGGGAAATAGTGTGTTATTATGACTCACAGGGAAATAGTGTGTTATTATGACTCACAGGGAAATAGTGTGTTATTATGACTCACAGGGAAATAGTGTGTTATTATGACACACAGGGAAATAGTGTGTTATTATGACTCACAGGGAAATAGTGTGTTATTATGACTCACAGGGAAATAGTGTGTTATTATGACTCACAGGGAAATAGTGTGTTATTATGACTCACAGGGAAATAGTGTGTTATTATGACTCACAGGGAAATAGTGTGTTATTATGACTCACAGGGAAATAGTGTGTTATTATGACTCACAGGGAAATAGTGTGTTATTATGACTCACAGGGAAATAGTGTGTTATTATGACTCACAGGGAAATAGTGTGTTATTATGACTCACAGGGAAATAGTGTGTTATTATGACTCACAGGAAATAGTGTGTTATTATGACTCACAGGTAAATAGTGTGTTATTATGACTCACAGGGAAATAGTGTGTTATTATGACTCACAGGGAAATAGTGTGTTATTATGACTCACAGGAAATAGTGTGTTATTATGACTCACAGGAAATAGTGTGTTATTATGACTCACAGGTAAATAGTGTGTTATTATGACTCACAGGGAAATAGCTCACAGGAAATAGTGTGTTATTATGACTCACAGGGAAATAGTGTGTTATTATGACTCACAGGAAATAGTGTGTTATTATGACTCACAGGGAAATAGTGTGTTATTATGACTCACAGGGAAATAGTGTGTTATTATGACTCACAGGGAAATAGTGTGTTATTATGACTCACAGGGAAATAGTGTGTTATTATGACTCACAGGGAAATAGTGTGTTATTATGACTCACAGGGAAATAGTGTGTTATTATGACTCACAGGGAAATAGTGTGTTATTATGACTCACAGGAAATAGTGTGTTATTATGACTCACAGGAAATAGTGTGTTATTATGACTCACAGGGAAATAGTGTGTTATTATGACTCACAGGAAATAGTGTGTTATTATGACTCACAGGGAAAAAGTGTGTTATTATGACTCACAGGAAATAGTGTGTTATTATGACTCACAGGAAATAGTGTGTTATTATGACTCACAGGGAAATAGTGTGTTATTATGACTCACAGGAAATAGTGTGTTATTATGACTCACAGGGAAATAGTGTGTTATTATGACTCACAGGGAAATAGTGTGTTATTATGACTCACAGGGAAATAGTGTGTTATTATGACTCACAGGAAATAGTGTGTTATTATGACTCACAGGGAAATAGTGTGTTATTATGACTCACAGGGAAATAGTGTGTTATTATGACTCACAGGAAATAGTGTGTTATTATGACTCACAGGGAAATAGTGTGTTATTATGACTCACAGGGAAATAGTGTGTTATTATGACTCACAGGGAAATAGTGTGTTATTATGACTCACAGGAAATAGTGTGTTATTATGACTCACAGGGAAATAGTGTGTTATTATGACTCACAGGGAAATAGTGTGTTATTATGACTCACAGGGAAATAGTGTGTTATTATGACTCACAGGGAAATAGTGTGTTATTATGACTCACAGGAAATAGTGTGTTATTATGACTCACAGGGAAATAGTGTGTTATTATGACTCACAGGGAAATAGTGTGTTATTATGACTCACAGGGAAATAGTGTGTTATTATGACTCACAGGGAAATAGTGTGTTATTATGACTCACAGGAAATAGTGTGTTATTATGACTCACAGGGAAATAGTGTGTTATTATGACTCACAGGGAAATAGTGTGTTATTATGACTCACAGGGAAATAGTGTGTTATTATGACTCACAGGGAAATAGTGTGTTATTATGACTCACAGGGAAATAGTGTGTTATTATGACTCACAGGAAATAGTGTGTTATTATGACTCACAGGAAATAGTGTGTTATTATGACTCACAGGGAAATAGTGTGTTATTATGACTCACAGGGAAATAGTGTGTTATTATGACTCACAGGGAAATAGTGTGTTATTATGACTCACAGGGAAATAGTGTGTTATTATGACTCACAGGGAAATAGTGTTATTATGACTCACAGGGAAATAGTGTGTTATTATGACTCACAGGGAAATAGTGTGTTATTATGACTCACAGGAAATAGTGTGTTATTATGACTCACAGGGAAATAGTGTGTTATTATGACTCACAGGGAAATAGTGTGTTATTATGACTCACAGGGAAATAGTGTGTTATTATGACTCACAGGGAAATAGTGTGTTATTATGACTCACAGGAAATAGTGTGTTATTATGACTCACAGGGAAATAGTGTGTTATTATGACTCACAGGGAAATAGTGTGTTATTATGACTCACAGGAAATAGTGTGTTATTATGACTCACAGGGAAATAGTGTGTTATTATGACTCACAGGGAAATAGTGTGTTATTATGACTCACAGGAAATAGTGTGTTATTATGACTCACAGGGAAATAGTGTGTTATTATGACTCACAGGAAATAGTGTGTTATTATGACTCACAGGAAATAGTGTGTTATTATGACTCACAGGGAAATAGTGTGTTATTATGACTCACAGGGAAATAGTGTGTTATTATGACTCACAGGGAAATAGTGTGTTATTATGACTCACAGGGAAATAGTGTGTTATTATGACTCACAGGGAAATAGTGTGTTATTATGACTCACAGGGAAATAGTGTGTTATTATGACTCACAGGGAAATAGTGTGTTATTATGACTCACAGGGAAATAGTGTGTTATTATGACTCACAGGGAAATAGTGTGTTATTATGACTCACAGGGAAATAGTGTGTTATTATGACTCACAGGAAATAGTGTGTTATTATGACTCACAGGAAATAGTGTGTTATTATGACTCACAGGGAAATAGTGTGTTATTATGACTCACAGGGAAATAGTGTGTTATTATGACTCACAGGGAAATAGTGTGTTATTATGACTCACAGGGAAATAGTGTGTTATTATGACTCACAGGGAAATAGTGTGTTATTATGACTCACAGGGAAATAGTGTGTTATTATGACTCACAGGGAAATAGTGTGTTATTATGACTCACAGGGAAATAGTGTGTTATTATGACTCACAGGGAAATAGTGTGTTATTATGACTCACAGGGAAATAGTGTGTTATTATGACTCACAGGAAATAGTGTGTTATTATGACTCACAGGGAAATAGTGTGTTATTATGACTCACAGGGAAATAGTGTGTTATTATGACTCACAGGGAAATAGTGTGTTATTATGACTCACAGGGAAATAGTGTGTTATTATGACTCACAGGGAAATAGTGTGTTATTATGACTCACAGGGAAATAGTGTGTTATTATGACTCACAGGGAAATAGTGTGTTATTATGACTCACAGGGAAATAGTGTGTTATTATGACTCACAGGGAAATAGTGTGTTATTATGACTCACAGGGAAATAGTGTGTTATTATGACTCACAGGGAAATAGTGTGTTATTATGACTCACAGGAAATAGTGTGTTATTATGACTCACAGGGAAATAGTGTGTTATTATGACTCACAGGGAAATAGTGTGTTATTATGACTCACAGGAAATAGTGTGTTATTATGACTCACAGGGAAATAGTGTGTTATTATGACTCACAGGGAAATAGTGTGTTATTATGACTCACAGGGAAATAGTGTGTTATTATGACTCACAGGGAAATAGTGTGTTATTATGACTCACAGGGAAATAGTGTGTTATTATGACTCACAGGGAAATAGTGTGTTATTATGACTCACAGGGAAATAGTGTGTTATTATGACTCACAGGGAAATAGTGTGTTATTACTCACACAGGGAAATAGTGTGTTATTATGACTCACAGGGAAATAGTGTGTTATTATGACTCACAGGGAAATAGTGTGTTATTATGACTCACAGGGAAATAGTGTGTTATTATGACTCACAGGGAAATAGTGTGTTATTATGACTCACAGGGAAATAGTGTGTTATTATGACTCACAGGGAAATAGTGTGTTATTATGACTCACAGGGAAATAGTGTGTTATTATGACTCACAGGAAATAGTGTGTTATTATGACTCACAGGAAATAGTGTGTTATTATGACTCACAGGGAAATAGTGTGTTATTATGACTCACAGGGAAATAGTGTGTTATTATGACTCACAGGGAAATAGTGTGTTATTATGACTCACAGGGAAATAGTGTGTTATTATGACTCACAGGGAAATAGTGTGTTATTATGACTCACAGGGAAATAGTGTGTTATTATGACTCACAGGGAAATAGTGTGTTATTATGACTCACAGGGAAATAGTGTGTTATTATGACTCACAGGGAAATAGTGTGTTATTATGACTCACAGGGAAATAGTGTGTTATTATGACTCACAGGGAAATAGTGTGTTATTATGACTCACAGGGAAATAGTGTGTTATTATGACTCACAGGGAAATAGTGTGTTATTATGACTCACAGGGAAATAGTGTGTTATTATGACTCACAGGGAAATAGTGTGTTATTATGACTCACAGGTAAATAGTGTGTTATTATGACTCACAGGGAAATAGTGTGTTATTATGACTCACAGGGAAATAGTGTGTTATTATGACTCACAGGGAAATAGTGTGTTATTATGACTCACAGGGAAATAGTGTGTTATTATGACTCACAGGGAAATAGTGTGTTATTATGACTCACAGGGAAATAGTGTGTTATTATGACTCACAGGGAAATAGTGTGTTATTATGACTCACAGGGAAATAGTGTGTTATTATGACTCACAGGGAAATAGTGTGTTATTATGACTCACAGGGAAATAGTGTGTTATTATGACTCACAGGAAATAGTGTGTTATTATGACTCACAGGGAAATAGTGTGTTATTATGACTCACAGGGAAATAGTGTGTTATTATGACTCACAGGAAATAGTGTGTTATTATGACTCACAGGGAAATAGTGTGTTATTATGACTCACAGGAAATAGTGTGTTATTATGACTCACAGGGAAATAGTGTGTTATTATGACTCACAGGGAAATAGTGTGTTATTATGACTCACAGGAAATAGTGTGTTATTATGACTCACAGGGAAATAGTGTGTTATTATGACTCACAGGGAAATAGTGTGTTATTATGACTCACAGGGAAATAGTGTGTTATTATGACTCACAGGGAAATAGTGTGTTATTATGACTCACAGGGAAATAGTGTGTTATTATGACTCACAGGGAAATAGTGTGTTATTATGACTCACAGGAAATAGTGTGTTATTATGACTCACAGGAAATAGTGTGTTATTATGACTCACAGGGAAATAGTGTGTTATTATGACTCACAGGGAAATAGTGTGTTATTATGACTCACAGGAAATAGTGTGTTATTATGACTCACAGGAAATAGTGTGTTATTATGACTCACAGGAAATAGTGTGTTATTATGACTCACAGGGAAATAGTGTGTTATTATGACTCACAGGGAAATAGTGTGTTATTATGACTCACAGGGAAATAGTGTGTTATTATGACTCACAGGAAATAGTGTGTTATTATGACTCACAGGGAAATAGTGTGTTATTATGACTCACAGGAAATAGTGTGTTATTATGACTCACAGGGAAATAGTGTGTTATTATGACTCACAGGAAATAGTGTGTTATTATGACTCACAGGGAAATAGTGTGTTATTATGACTCACAGGGAAATAGTGTGTTATTATGACTCACAGGGAAATAGTGTGTTATTATGACTCACAGGGAAATAGTGTGTTATTATGACTCACAGGGAAATAGTGTGTTATTATGACTCACAGGAAATAGTGTGTTATTATGACTCACAGGAAATAGTGTGTTATTATGACTCACAGGGAAATAGTGTGTTATTATGACTCACAGGGAAATAGTGTGTTATTATGACTCACAGGGAAATAGTGTGTTATTATGACTCACAGGGAAATAGTGTGTTATTATGACTCACAGGAAATAGTGTGTTATTATGACTCACAGGGAAATAGTGTGTTATTATGACTCACAGGGAAATAGTGTGTTATTATGACTCACAGGGAAATAGTGTGTTATTATGACTCACAGGAAATAGTGTGTTATTATGACTCACAGGGAAATAGTGTGTTATTATGACTCACAGGGAAATAGTGTGTTATTATGACTCACAGGGAAATAGTGTGTTATTATGACTCACAGGGAAATAGTGTGTTATTATGACTCACAGGGAAATAGTGTGTTATTATGACTCACAGGAAATAGTGTGTTATTATGACTCACAGGAAATAGTGTGTTATTATGACTCACAGGGAAATAGTGTGTTATTATGACTCACAGGGAAATAGTGTGTTATTATGACTCACAGGGAAATAGTGTGTTATTATGACTCACAGGAAATAGTGTGTTATTATGACTCACAGGGAAATAGTGTGTTATTATGACTCACAGGGAAATAGTGTGTTATTATGACTCACAGGGAAATAGTGTGTTATTATGACTCACAGGGAAATAGTGTGTTATTATGACTCACAGGAAATAGTGTGTTATTATGACTCACAGGGAAATAGTGTGTTATTATGACTCACAGGGAAATAGTGTGTTATTATGACTCACAGGGAAATAGTGTGTTATTATGACTCACAGGAAATAGTGTGTTATTATGACTCACAGGGAAATAGTGTGTTATTATGACTCACAGGGAAATAGTGTGTTATTATGACTCACAGGAAATAGTGTGTTATTATGACTCACAGGGAAATAGTGTGTTATTATGACTCACAGGGAAATAGTGTGTTATTATGACTCACAGGGAAATAGTGTGTTATTATGACTCACAGGGAAATAGTGTGTTATTATGACTCACAGGAAATAGTGTGTTATTATGACTCACAGGGAAATAGTGTGTTATTATGACTCACAGGGAAATAGTGTGTTATTATGACTCACAGGGAAATAGTGTGTTATTATGACTCACAGGAAATAGTGTGTTATTATGACTCACAGGGAAATAGTGTGTTATTATGACTCACAGGAAATAGTGTGTTATTATGACTCACAGGGAAATAGTGTGTTATTATGACTCACAGGGAAATAGTGTGTTATTATGACTCACAGGGAAATAGTGTGTTATTATGACTCACAGGGAAATAGTGTGTTATTATGACTCACAGGGAAATAGTGTGTTATTATGACTCACAGGGAAATAGTGTGTTATTATGACTCACAGGAAATAGTGTGTTATTATGACTCACAGGAAATAGTGTGTTATTATGACTCACAGGGAAATAGTGTGTTATTATGACTCACAGGGAAATAGTGTGTTATTATGACTCACAGGGAAATAGTGTGTTATTATGACTCACAGGGAAATAGTGTGTTATTATGACTCACAGGGAAATAGTGTGTTATTATGACTCACAGGGAAATAGTGTGTTATTATGACTCACAGGGAAATAGTGTGTTATTATGACTCACAGGGAAATAGTGTGTTATTATGACTCACAGGGAAATAGTGTGTTATTATGACTCACAGGGAAATAGTGTGTTATTATGACTCACAGGAAATAGTGTGTTATTATGACTCACAGGGAAATAGTGTGTTATTATGACTCACAGGAAATAGTGTGTTATTATGACTCACAGGGAAATAGTGTGTTATTATGACTCACAGGAAATAGTGTGTTATTATGACTCACAGGAAATAGTGTGTTATTATGACTCACAGGGAAATAGTGTGTTATTATGACTCACAGGGAAATAGTGTGTTATTATGACTCACAGGGAAATAGTGTGTTATTATGACTCACAGGAAATAGTGTGTTATTATGACTCACAGGGAAATAGTGTGTTATTATGACTCACAGGTAAATAGTGTGTTATTATGACTCACAGGGAAATAGTGTGTTATTATGACTCACAGGGAAATAGTGTGTTATTATGACTCACAGGGAAATAGTGTGTTATTATGACTCACAGGGAAATAGTGTGTTATTATGACTCACAGGGAAATAGTGTGTTATTATGACTCACAGGGAAATAGTGTGTTATTATGACTCACAGGGAAATAGTGTGTTATTATGACTCACAGGGAAATAGTGTGTTATTATGACTCACAGGGAAATAGTGTGTTATTATGACTCACAGGGAAATAGTGTGTTATTATGACTCACAGGGAAATAGTGTGTTATTATGACTCACAGGGAAATAGTGTGTTATTATGACTCACAGGTAAATAGTGTGTTATTATGACTCACAGGGAAATAGTGTGTTATTATGACTCACAGGGAAATAGTGTGTTATTATGACTCACAGGAAATAGTGTGTTATTATGACTCACAGGGAAATAGTGTGTTATTATGACTCACAGGGAAATAGTGTGTTATTATGACTCACAGGGAAATAGTGTGTTATTATGACTCACAGGAAATAGTGTGTTATTATGACTCACAGGAAATAGTGTGTTATTATGACTCACAGGAAATAGTGTGTTATTATGACTCACAGGGAAATAGTGTGTTATTATGACTCACAGGGAAATAGTGTGTTATTATGACTCACAGGGAAATAGTGTGTTATTATGACTCACAGGGAAATAGTGTGTTATTATGACACACAGGGAAATAGTGTGTTATTATGACTCACAGGAAATAGTGTGTTATTATGACTCACAGGGAAATAGTGTGTTATTATGACTCACAGGGAAATAGTGTGTTATTATGACTCACAGGGAAATAGTGTGTTATTATGACTCACAGGGAAATAGTGTGTTATTATGACTCACAGGAAATAGTGTGTTATTATGACTCACAGGGAAATAGTGTGTTATTATGACTCACAGGGAAATAGTGTGTTATTATGACTCACAGGGAAATAGTGTGTTATTATGACTCACAGGGAAATAGTGTGTTATTATGACTCACAGGGAAATAGTGTGTTATTATGACTCACAGGAAATAGTGTGTTATTATGACTCACAGGAAATAGTGTGTTATTATGACTCACAGGGAAATAGTGTGTTATTATGACTCACAGGGAAATAGTGTGTTATTATGACTCACAGGGAAATAGTGTGTTATTATGACTCACAGGGAAATAGTGTGTTATTATGACTCACAGGGAAATAGTGTGTTATTATGACTCACAGGGAAATAGTGTGTTATTATGACTCACAGGGAAATAGTGTGTTATTATGACTCACAGGGAAATAGTGTGTTATTATGACTCACAGGAAATAGTGTGTTATTATGACTCACAGGAAATAGTGTGTTATTATGACTCACAGGGAAATAGTGTGTTATTATGACTCACAGGGAAATAGTGTGTTATTATGACTCACAGGAAATAGTGTGTTATTATGACTCACAGGGAAATAGTGTGTTATTATGACTCACAGGGAAATAGTGTGTTATTATGACTCACAGGGAAATAGTGTGTTATTATGACTCACAGGGAAATAGTGTGTTATTATGACTCACAGGAAATAGTGTGTTATTATGACTCACAGGGAAATAGTGTGTTATTATGACTCACAGGGAAATAGTGTGTTATTATGACTCACAGGGAAATAGTGTGTTATTATGACTCACAGGGAAATAGTGTGTTATTATGACTCACAGGAAATAGTGTGTTATTATGACTCACAGGGAAATAGTGTGTTATTATGACTCACAGGGAAATAGTGTGTTATTATGACTCACAGGGAAATAGTGTGTTATTATGACTCACAGGGAAATAGTGTGTTATTATGACTCACAGGAAATAGTGTGTTATTATGACTCACAGGGAAATAGTGTGTTATTATGACTCACAGGAAATAGTGTGTTATTATGACTCACAGGGAAATAGTGTGTTATTATGACTCACAGGGAAATAGTGTGTTATTATGACTCACAGGGAAATAGTGTGTTATTATGACTCACAGGGAAATAGTGTGTTATTATGACTCACAGGGAAATAGTGTGTTATTATGACTCACAGGAAATAGTGTGTTATTATGACTCACAGGGAAATAGTGTGTTATTATGACTCACAGGGAAATAGTGTGTTATTATGACTCACAGGAAATAGTGTGTTATTATGACTCACAGGGAAATAGTGTGTTATTATGACTCACAGGGAAATAGTGTGTTATTATGACTCACAGGGAAATAGTGTGTTATTATGACTCACAGGGAAATAGTGTGTTATTATGACTCACAGGGAAATAGTGTGTTATTATGACTCACAGGGAAATAGTGTGTTATTATGACTCACAGGGAAATAGTGTGTTATTATGACTCACAGGGAAATAGTGTGTTATTATGACTCACAGGGAAATAGTGTGTTATTATGACTCACAGGGAAATAGTGTGTTATTATGACTCACAGGAAATAGTGTGTTATTATGACTCACAGGGAAATAGTGTGTTATTATGACTCACAGGAAATAGTGTGTTATTATGACTCACAGGGAAATAGTGTGTTATTATGACTCACAGGGAAATAGTGTGTTATTATGACTCACAGGAAATAGTGTGTTATTATGACTCACAGGGAAATAGTGTGTTATTATGACTCACAGGGAAATAGTGTGTTATTATGACTCACAGGGAAATAGTGTGTTATTATGACTCACAGGGAAATAGTGTGTTATTATGACTCACAGGAAATAGTGTGTTATTATGACTCACAGGGAAATAGTGTGTTATTATGACTCACAGGGAAATAGTGTGTTATTATGACTCACAGGGAAATAGTGTGTTATTATGACTCACAGGGAAATAGTGTGTTATTATGACACACAGGGAAATAGTGTGTTATTATGACTCACAGGGAAATAGTGTGTTATTATGACTCACAGGGAAATAGTGTGTTATTATGACTCACAGGAAATAGTGTGTTATTATGACTCACAGGGAAATAGTGTGTTATTATGACTCACAGGGAAATAGTGTGTTATTATGACTCACAGGGAAATAGTGTGTTATTATGACTCACAGGGAAATAGTGTGTTATTATGACTCACAGGGAAATAGTGTGTTATTATGACTCACAGGGAAATAGTGTGTTATTATGACTCACAGGGAAATAGTGTGTTATTATGACTCACAGGAAATAGTGTGTTATTATGACTCACAGGGAAATAGTGTGTTATTATGACTCACAGGGAAATAGTGTGTTATTATGACTCACAGGGAAATAGTGTGTTATTATGACTCACAGGGAAATAGTGTGTTATTATGACTCACAGGGAAATAGTGTGTTATTATGACTCACAGGGAAATAGTGTGTTATTATGACTCACAGGGAAATAGTGTGTTATTATGACTCACAGGGAAATAGTGTGTTATTATGACTCACAGGGAAATAGTGTGTTATTATGACACACAGGAAATAGTGTGTTATTATGACTCACAGGGAAATAGTGTGTTATTATGACTCACAGGAAATAGTGTGTTATTATGACAGGGAAATAGTGTGTTATTATGACTCACAGGGAAATAGTGTGTTATTATGACTCACAGGGAAATAGTGTGTTATTATGACTCACAGGGAAATAGTGTGTTATTATGACTCACAGGGAAATAGTGTGTTATTATGACTCACAGGAAATAGTGTGTTATTATGACTCACAGGGAAATAGTGTGTTATTATGACTCACAGGAAATAGTGTGTTATTATGACTCACAGGGAAATAGTGTGTTATTATGACTCACAGGAAATAGTGTGTTATTATGACTCACAGGGAAATAGTGTGTTATTATGACTCACAGGGAAATAGTGTGTTATTATGACTCACAGGGAAATAGTGTTATTATGACTCACAGGGAAATAGTGTGTTATTATGACTCACAGGGAAATAGTGTGTTATTATGACTCACAGGAAATAGTGTGTTATTATGACTCACAGGGAAATAGTGTGTTATTATGACTCACAGGGAAATAGTGTGTTATTATGACTCACAGGAAATAGTGTGTTATTATGACTCACAGGTAAATAGTGTGTTATTATGACTCACAGGGAAATAGTGTGTTATTATGACTCACAGGGAAATAGTGTGTTATTATGACTCACAGGGAAATAGTGTGTTATTATGACTCACAGGGAAATAGTGTGTTATTATGACTCACAGGGAAATAGTGTGTTATTATGACTCACAGGGAAATAGTGTGTTATTATGACTCACAGGAAATAGTGTGTTATTATGACTCACAGGGAAATAGTGTGTTATTATGACTCACAGGGAAATAGTGTGTTATTATGACTCACAGGAAATAGTGTGTTATTATGACTCACAGGGAAATAGTGTGTTATTATGACTCACAGGGAAATAGTGTGTTATTATGACTCACAGGGAAATAGTGTGTTATTATGACTCACAGGAAATAGTGTGTTATTATGACTCACAGGGAAATAGTGTGTTATTATGACTCACAGGTAAATAGTGTGTGTTATTATGACACACAGGGAAATAGTGTGTTATTATGACTCACAGGGAAATAGTGTGTTATTATGACTCACAGGGAAATAGTGTGTTATTATGACTCACAGGGAAATAGTGTGTTATTATGACTCACAGGGAAATAGTGTGTTATTATGACTCACAGGGAAATAGTGTGTTATTATGACTCACAGGAAATAGTGTGTTATTATGACTCACAGGAAATAGTGTGTTATTATGACTCACAGGAAATAGTGTGTTATTATGACTCACAGGGAAATAGTGTGTTATTATGACACACAGGGAAATAGTGTGTTATTATGACTCACAGGTAAATAGTGTGTTATTATGACTCACAGGAAATAGTGTGTTATTATGACTCACAGGGAAATAGTGTGTTATTATGACTCACAGGAAATAGTGTGTTATTATGACTCACAGGAAATAGTGTGTTATTATGACTCACAGGAAATAGTGTGTTATTATGACTCACAGGGAAATAGTGTGTTATTATGACTCACAGGGAAATAGTGTGTTATTATGACTCACAGGGAAATAGTGTGTTATTATGACTCACAGGGAAATAGTGTGTTATTATGACTCACAGGGAAATAGTGTGTTATTATGACTCACAGGAAATAGTGTGTTATTATGACTCACAGGGAAATAGTGTGTTATTATGACTCACAGGGAAATAGTGTGTTATTATGACTCACAGGGAAATAGTGTGTTATTATGACTCACAGGAAATAGTGTGTTATTATGACTCACAGGGAAATAGTGTGTTATTATGACTCACAGGGAAATAGTGTGTTATTATGACTCACAGGAAATAGTGTGTTATTATGACTCACAGGGAAATAGTGTGTTATTATGACTCACAGGGAAATAGTGTGTTATTATGACTCACAGGAAATAGTGTGTTATTATGACTCACAGGAAATAGTGTGTTATTATGACTCACAGGGAAATAGTGTGTTATTATGACTCACAGGGAAATAGTGTGTTATTATGACTCACAGGAAATAGTGTGTTATTATGACTCACAGGGAAATAGTGTGTTATTATGACTCACAGGGAAATAGTGTGTTATTATGACTCACAGGAAATAGTGTGTTATTATGACTCACAGGGAAATAGTGTGTTATTATGACTCACAGGAAATAGTGTGTTATTATGACTCACAGGGAAATAGTGTGTTATTATGACTCACAGGGAAATAGTGTGTTATTATGACTCACAGGGAAATAGTGTGTTATTATGACTCACAGGAAATAGTGTGTTATTATGACTCACAGGGAAATAGTGTGTTATTATGACTCACAGGGAAATAGTGTGTTATTATGACTCACAGGGAAATAGTGTGTTATTATGACTCACAGGAAATAGTGTGTTATTATGACTCACAGGGAAATAGTGTGTTATTATGACTCACAGGGAAATAGTGTGTTATTATGACTCACAGGGAAATAGTGTGTTATTATGACTCACAGGAAATAGTGTGTTATTATGACTCACAGGGAAATAGTGTGTTATTATGACTCACAGGGAAATAGTGTGTTATTATGACTCACAGGGAAATAGTGTGTTATTATGACTCACAGGAAATAGTGTGTTATTATGACTCACAGGGAAATAGTGTGTTATTATGACTCACAGGGAAATAGTGTGTTATTATGACTCACAGGGAAATAGTGTGTTATTATGACTCACAGGGAAATAGTGTGTTATTATGACTCACAGGGAAATAGTGTGTTATTATGACTCACAGGGAAATAGTGTGTTATTATGACTCACATGGAAATAGTGTGTTATTATGACTCACAGGGAAATAGTGTGTTATTATGACTCACAGGGAAAAAGTGTGTTATTATGACTCACAGGGAAATAGTGTGTTATTATGACTCACAGGGAAATAGTGTGTTATTATGACTCACAGGGAAATAGTGTGTTATTATGACTCACTGGGAAATAGTGTGTTATTATGACTCACAGGGAAATAGTGTGTTATTATGACTCACAGGGAAATAGTGTGCTATGACTCACATGGCAATAGTGTGTTATTATGACACACAGGGAAATAGTGTGTTATTATGACTGACAGGGAAATAGTGTGTTATTATGACTCACAGGGAAATAGTGTGTTATTATGACTCACAGGGAAATAGTGTGCTATTATGACTCACATGGAAATAGTGTGTTATTATGACTCACAGGGAAATAGTGTGCTATTATGACCACAGGGAAATAATTATGACTCACAGTGAAAATTACAACTCTGTTAGAGTTGAAAGGTCCTGAGGGAACAGTTGTTGTGTAGAGACCGTCCACTTCAGACATCAGGGTTTATTGATCGAGAGGCCTCTAGCACAGTGCTCCTGACCTTGTGGAGACTCGCCAAGCTTTTATCTCTGATGGACAATAGAGAATAGTCTCTGTGAAAAACAGAAACCTAAAACAAAAAATGAAACATGAGAGAAAGACAGAGCATGTGTTAATTTAGAATGAGCTTTCTCTAAAAGTATTTCGTTCGGGGTATAACGTTTGTCTTTGTGTTGCATTCGTTTGACAGACACAGGAGACTGTAACTATTGCAGACTAACACCCGACAACATGAAAAAGCACTTATGGGAGTTCCTCCTCCTCTAGCAGCAAGCGGTCCAGAGGCAGTTTTCCAGGACTTTCCACAGTGATGTCAGAAAATAAACAGAATATGATGGAGAACCTAGGAACTAAACAAACAAGGAAAAATAGAACTCTGAAACGAAATGATAAAGCTACTGAAACGGGAACATCAGCAAAATAATACCAGCGAAGATAGAAAGATGAGATATTTCACTGGCGTGAAGCTCCCCTTCCCCTTGAGAGAAAGATACATATTTGAGGAGAAAGAGACCCGGAAAAAAAAATACAAAAATAATACAGATCTATAAAAAATCTAAACTATAAAAAAGCTTCTATGTATGTATTTCTCCTTCCAATAACCTCTGAATATGTCCGCCCTAAATGGGAGGTTGGTTCCTCCCCTACTCCTCTCCTCCTTCCCTTCTGTCCCCTCCTCCTCCCCTCCCTCCACTCCTCCTCCCCCGCCCTCCCCTCCTCTCCTCTCCTCGCCTCCCTCCCTCCCCTTCCTCTTGTCCTAAAGGCTCCTCTAATCTCACTACATTATTTTATTATGACATTCACTTTCAACTCCTTTAATTGGGGACTGACAGTCCTGCAGCCAACTTCTGTCAGAGGGAGGGGTGAAGGGAGGGTTTGGAGGAGTAGTAGGTCGGGAGTAGATGGGAGGGGAGGGGAATGGGAGCGCAATGGAACTTGTGTTTACGCATTCTCTGTTCGTCACCTCGTAAAACATGTCAGTTTCTAAACATGTCATCGTCCACACATCTGTTTGAGAGCTGGAGGGAGGATCAAGATAACAAATTACTGGTTTATATCCTACTGGCTGCTGTTGATCCAAGATGGACTCCACTAGGCAATAACAGCCATAGACATATACCTGTAACAAAGCGATCATAGACTTCGACAAGGGAAACACTCAACACTCGATACTCATCAAGTCTTGCTGCCCAATGGCATCACACAGAAGCATACATTTCCCCAAGTGACCAAACACAAAAGTGGTCAATAAGTTGTGCTTCACCTGTTTTGTGTCTGAAGAATGACTACCTCCAGTGGTATTATCCCTAGTGATTGCTTATGTGTATACTGGTGGTTTATCAGTGTGTCCAGGACCATGCTAATCTTACCCCCAGGCCTGGGAGTCTATTCAGCCGGCCGGCCGTTAGGCTACTCCCAGATAAAGGTGAGGGGGGTCAGCCACTTGACCACTCAGTGGCTCTTCAGCTCCTTATCCCTCTGCTGCGGAGCTGGCCCCACCTGGTATCCTGACCTCTGATCCCTGTGGTAATCTCCAGACCAAACCACTTTCTATAAGGGCACAGGGCAAGACCCAGATGCAGACATGGGAGGCAGATGGTTCGAGTCTCTGATATTAATTAGTATCCAAGGGGCAGGCAAGATAATGGTCGTGGACAGGCAAAACGAGGTCAGAGTCCAGGAGGTACAGAGTGGCAGGCATGCGGGTACAGAGTCAGATCAGGCAAGGGTCAAAAACCGTGAGGACTAGAAAAATAGAGGAGCACAGGAAAAACAACCTGGTTGACTTGACTTGACAAGGTGAATTGGCACAGAGAGATAGGAAACACAGGGATAAATACACCGGGGAAAATAAGCGACACCTGGAGGAGGTGGAGACAATCACAAGGACAGGTGAAACAGATCAGGGTGTAACAGTACCCCCCCCCCTCTAGGGATGCATACCACCCCTACCTGGGCGCATACCTGGCTGACCGGGTGTCGGCGGTGAAAATCGGCAATGAGGGCCGGGTCCAGGATGTCTTTAGCAGGAACCCAGCAGGAACCCAGTTATGAAAACTTAGGACGCTAAAGAGGCCTTTCTACTGACCTTGAAAAACACCAAAAGAAAGAAGCCCAGGGTCCCTTCTCATCTGCGTGAATGTGCCTTAGGCATGCTGCAAGGAGGCATGAGGACTGCAGATGTGGCCAGGGCAATACATTGCAATGTCCGTACTGTGCAGCACTACAGGGAGACAGGACGGATAGCTGATCGTCCTCGCAGTGGCAGACCACGTGTAACAACACCTGCACAGGATCGGTACATCTGAACATCACACCTGCGGGACAGGTATAGGATGGCAACAACAACAGCCCGAGTTACACCAGGAATGCACAATCCCTCCTTTAGTGCTCAGACTGTCCACAGTAGGCTGAGAGAGGCTGGACTGAGGGCTTGTAGACCTGTTGTAAGGCAGGTCCTCACCAGACATCACCGGCAACAACGTCGCTTATGGGCACAAACCCACCATCGCTGGACCAGACAGGACTGGCAAAAAGTGCTCTTCACTGATGAGTAGTGGTTTTGTCTCACCAGGAGTGATGGTCGGATTCGCGCTTATCGTCGAAGGAATGAGCGTTACACCGAGGCCTGTACTCTGGAGCGGGATCGATTTGGAGTTCGAGGGTCCGTCATGGTCTGGGGCGGTGTGTCACAGCATCATCGGACTGAGCTTGTTGTCATTGCAGGCAATCTCAATACTGTGCGTTACAGGGAAGACATCCTCCTCCCTCATGTGGTACCCTTCCTGCAGGCTCATCCTGACATGACCCTCCAGCATGACAATGCCACCAGCTATACTGCTCGTTCTGTGTGTGATTTCATGCAAGACAGGAATGTCAGTGTTCTGCCATGGCCAGCGAAAAGCCCGGATCTCAATCCCATTGAGCACATCTGGGACCTGTTGGATTGGAGGGTGAGGGCTAGGGCCATTCCCCCAAGAAATGTCTAGGAACTTGCAGATGCCTTGGTGGAAGAGTGGGGTAATATCTCACAGCAAGAACTGGCAAATCTGGTGCAGTCCATGGGGAGGAGACTTAATGCAGGAGCAGTACTTAATGCAGCTTGTGGCCACACCAGATACTGACTGTTACTTTTGATTTTGACCTCCTCTTTGTTCCGGGACACATTATTCAATTTCTGTTAGTCACATGTCTGTGGAACTTGTTCAGTTTATGTCTCAGTTGTTGAATCTTGCTATGTTCATACAAATATTTACACATATTAAGTTTGCTGAAAATTAACGCATTTGACAGTGAGAGGACATTCATTTTTCATTCATTTTTTTGCTGAGTTTATGTTGACCTCAACTTCTTGCTCTGGGAAGAGCGGAGGCTGATACCCCATGGAACATTCAAAGGGGGAGAGTCCAGTGGCCGAGCAGGGGAGAATTTTCCAGGCATCATCCACCCAGACCAGATGCTGACTTCAGGTGGTGGGGTTACTGGCAACGAGACACCGGAATGCCTTCTCCATGTCCTGATTGGCTCACTCCAACTGGCCGTTGGATTGGGGATGAAACCCGGAGGACAGGCTGGCCGACAACTCGATAAGTTTGCAGAACGCCTAAATCCAGGGAAATATGGGACCAGCACGAATAGGAACAGGAAGTGGCTGAAGGAGGCCAGACAGAGCTTGCTGCAGAGTCTTGATTTGAGCGCACACCATGCATGCAGCGATGAAGGCCGAGACATCAGGAGCCATGGTGGGCCACCAGAAGCATTGTCGGAGGAAAGCCAGGGTACGATGAGCACCAGGATGACAGGTAAGCCTGGAGGAGTGAGCCCAT
The DNA here is from genome assembly GCA_030435695.1 of Brachymystax lenok tsinlingensis. NCBI lineage: Eukaryota > Metazoa > Chordata > Actinopteri > Salmoniformes > Salmonidae > Brachymystax > Brachymystax lenok. The sequence continues at coordinate 28,371,242 of CM059794.1, forward strand.
TCCAGGACTTGAGGCCGGGCCGAATCAGGAACGAACATCCGGGAGAGGGGAGATCAGAGAGGGGAGCTGCCAGGTTGCTGTAGCCCCGAATGAAACAGCCCCGAATGTTTTTCCAGCCCATTGGTCTGCCTCTTCAGCACACAACTCGAAGATGAGGGATGGAAGTATGGGCAGGGTGGCGGTGGTGGGGTGATTTTTAATGGTTTGGGGATTGTGTGTGTGTGCGTGCATATGTGTAGGTTCAGGTGGATTAGGGTGACATCCCTGCAGGCCAACCACAGATTATTCAAGTCGCCCCCTCCTCTCCTCCAATCCCCCCTCTCCTTCAATCCCCCAGAACTATCTCCTGATGAATGTTTGAGGCTCAATTAGTTTGAACAGAACCTTGTTATCACAGTGCAGAAATACCCCTGATAACAGAATGAGAGAGAGAGAGAGAGTGAGAGACAGAGAGAGAGGGGAGAGAGAGAGAGTGTGAGGAGGGGGTTCGGAGAGAGAGAGAGAGAGAGAGAGAGAGAGAGAGAGAGAGAGAGAGAGAGAGTTTGAACAGAACCTTGTTATCACAGTGCAGACATATCCCTGATAACAGTATGAGAGAGAGAGAGTGAGAGACAGAGAGAGAGGGGAGAGAGAGAGAGAGAGAGAGTGTGTGAGGGGGGAGTTCAGAGAGAAATGTAGAGCTAGATTCATCGATATAGCGGTTGTTTTGGCGGTGTCGGAGGTGGAACTGCGTTAGAGCTGTCAAATCTAGCCCTTAATAACCTGTTAGGGCCCAGGGGCAGTGTTTGGAGGTTCGGAGAGTCTGGCATGCCCAAAGTAAAATGCCTGTTACTCAGGCCCAGAAACTAGGATATGCACATAATTAGTAGTATTGGATAGAAAACACTCCGAAGTTTCTAAAACTGTTAAATTAATGTCTGTGAGTATAACAGAATGGTGAAAACCAGAGGAAAATCCAACCCGGAAAATGGGATTTTGTGATGTCATACTTTTTCCTTGGACATGCTATTCATGTCACAGTAATTTAGCTCCTAGAGTGCAGTTCTTCCACTAGATGTCAACTGTCTTTAGACAAGGTTTCAGGCTTGGAACGGATTACTGAACAAAACGCGCCAACCAAACTGAGCTTTTGGGATATAAAGAGGGACTTTATAAAACAAAAGGACCATTTATTGTGTAGCTGGGACCCTTTGCATTGCCATCAGAGGAAGATCTTCAGAGGTAAGCGATTTATTTGATCGCTATTTTTGAGTTTTGTGACACCTGTGCTGGTTATGTTATTATGCTAATGGGGGAAGTATGCGGGGCGCTGTCCTCAGACAATCAAATGCTATGCTTTCGCCGTAAAGCCTTTGTGAAATCTGACCACGCTGTAATATTGCCAAGATTCTAAGCTTTTAAATGTGGTGAAACACTTGTATTTTCATAAATGTTTAATTTGACTGTTTTTGTCATTTGAATTTGGCGCTCTGCATTTTACCGGATGTTGTCGCAGGTTGGGCATAGACAACAGCACAAATGGCAGAAGGTAGAGACAACAATACATCACGCAAGCAGATACAACTGACAGTAAGTGTCCATTATTGAGTCTTTGAATGAAGAGATGGAGATAAAACGGTCCAGTTTGAGTATTTATTGCAGCTTGTTCCAGTCTCTAGCGGCAGTGATTCGAACACATCAAGTTTTGGTTGCTAGATCAACCTCCCTCCTATCGTTTCTGTCTTAACCTTTTACTGCAGTGGGTTAAATCATGGTCAAACAGAGTGATTCTTTGTAGTCTTAAACAAATCTACCATGAAACAGATGTACACACCTCACACACATGGTTGTGGGCAAAAAAAAAGAAGAAATCCGTACCACATCATATATAGAGTTGAATTGTATTCAATTTTAAGTTTGCATCCCAATATTACACTTTATACATTACAGAAGACTGAAATATAACTGACATAGAAACACCGGATTTCAGATCTCGATTAATTATGAAGTTGTGAAAAATATTAATAACATTCCAGCCTTGAAGCCAAAGTGTGCGTTTCTGGTCATTGACTGTAGGAAAGGTCTAGGTAACCTACTGCCATCTGTGATTGAAATGCACTATATACAAAATCATGTGGTGGACACGAGAAAATATACTTTTTTTTTTTCGTGTGTCTGTCACGAATTTCGCATACGTCATTTGGGTCTATTTCACGATCATTTCTGATAGCGGGCTGAAATTTTCATTTTCTATTTTTCTGGTTTGACTTCTAACATGGTAGGGATAGGGTATGGTTTGTGGCACAAAAGAGCAGCTTCTCACCGATATGTCAGCTCATACCACAGTTACACCTCCAACACCGACAAAACATCTGCTATGCGGATGACGTCCAATGCGGGTTAACGCTCTATCTGATTGAATCGCGGGCGTATAGACAGTATACAAGAAAAACAAAGAGGAAGAAAAGTGACAACAGAGAGACCTGGGCTGAGAGAGATTCAATACAAACATTTCACTTATTCCAATCCACTCTTTCACTCTGAAGAGAATGGAAATAAATAAATAAATAAAAAAAGAATGAAAACAAAATGCGACACACAAACCATCCATCATCGAGTGGTTTGAAACTGATGGTGAAAGAAAGGAATATAGCTTGACTGAGACACACAGGACTACTAATACCACAGTCTGGCTCGGCTGTTCAACAAGGGCTCAGACCTGGAGCAGTGACAACAATAAAATTCCTATCGGCCTAACATCTGGGCATATTCCTGCTCAAACACCCATTCTTAATCCCTCTGCTTTTATGCGGGTTGGAGAACGGAATTAAAATCAAATCAAATTGTATTAGTCACATGTGCTGAATACAACATCTGTAGACCTTACAGTGAAATGCTTACTTACGAGCCCCTAACTAACAATGCAGTTAAAAAATATATGAGTAAGAATAAGAAATAAAAGTAACGAGTAATTAAAGAGCAGCAGTAAAATAACAATAGCCATACTATATACAGGGGGATGCCGGTACAGAGTCAATGTGCGGGGGCACCGGTTAGTTGAGGTAATATGTACATGTAGGTAGAGTTATTAAGTGACTATGCATAGATAATAACAGAGAGTAGCAGCAGTGTAAAAGAGGGGGTGGGGGACGGGGCAATGCATATAGTCTGGGTAGCCATTTGATTAGATGTTCAGGAGTCTTATGGCTTGGGGGGTAGAAGCTGTTTAGATGCCTATTTGACCTAGACTTGGTGCTCCGGTACCGCTTGCCATGTGGTAGCAGAGAGAACAGTCTATGACTAGGGTGGTGGGAGTCTTTGACAAGTTTTAGGGCCTTCTTCTGACACCGCCTGGTGTAGAGATCCTGGATGGCAGGAAGCTTGGCCCCAGTGATGTACTGGGCTCTACTCACTACCCTCTGTAGTGCCTTGCGGTTAGAGGCCGAGCAGTTGCCATACCAGGCAGTGATGCAACCATGCAGGATGCTCTCGATGGTGCAGCTGTAGAACCTTTTGAGGATCTGAGGACCCATGCCAAATCTTTTCAGTCTCCTGAGGGGGAATAGGTTTTGTGTGTAGGTGAGAGAGCTATCATGTTTGTGTTTATTAGTGAGAGTGTGTTTGTGTAGGTGAGAGAGTTTGCATGTTTGTGTTTATTAGTGAGAGTGTGTTTGTGTAAAGTTAAGCACATGTGTGCATGTGTATGTTTATTTGTGAGTGGTGCCCTTGTTTTTGTGGTATTTTATTAGGATCCCATTAGCTGTTGCGAAAGCCGCAGCTACTCTTTCTGGGGTCCACACAAAACTTGAAACATGACATAATACAGAACATTAACAGCTCAAGGACAGAACTACATATTTTGTTTTTAAAGGCACATGTAGCCTACATATCAATGCATACACAAACTATCTAGGTCAAATAGGGGAGAGGCGTTGTGCTGTGAGGTGTTGCTTTGTTTCTTGAAACCAGGTTTTCTGTTCATTTGAGCAATATGAGATGGAAGGGAGTTCCATGCAATAATGGCTTTATATAAAACTGTACACTTTATTGAATTTGTAAGTTGACTATCCAAACAAGTTGGAATTTTCAACACATTGTTTTTTATAAAAAGAAGTGATGCAGTCAGTCTTTCCTAAACTCCTAGCCAGGAGAGACTGGCATGCATAGTATTTATATTAGCCCTCTGATTACAATGAACAGCAAGACATGCCACTCTGTTCTGGGCCAGCTGCAGATTAACTAAGTATTTCTTAGCAGCACTTGACCACATGGCTGGACAATAATCAAGATAAGATCAAACTAGAGTCTGCAGAACTTGCTTTGTGGAGTGTGGTGTAAAAAAAAAAGCAGAACATTTCTATATTACTGAGAGACCTCTCCCCATCTTTACAACCATTGAATCTATATGTTTTGACCATGACAGTTTACAATGTAAGGTAACACCAAGTAATTTAGACACCTCAACTTGTTCAACAGCCACACCATTCATTACCAGATTCAGCTGAGGTCTAGAGCTTAGGGAATGATTTGTACTAAATACAATGCTCTTAGATTTAGAGATGTTCAGGACCAGGTTATTACTAGCCACCATAGAGATGTTCAGGGCCAGTTTATTACTAGCCACCATCGAGATGTTCAGGGCCAGTTTATTACTAGCCACCATCGAGATGTTCAGGACCAGTGTATTCCTAGCCACCATAGAGATGTTCAGGACCAGTTTATTACTAGCCACCATCGAGATGTTCAGGACCAGTGTATTACTAGCCACCATCGAGATGTTCAGGACCAGTGGATTACTAGCCACCATAGAGATGTTCAGGACCAGTTTATTACTAGCCACCATAGAGATGTTCAGGGCCAGTTTATTACTAGCCACCATCGAGATGTTCAGGACCAGTTTATTACTTGCCACCATAGGGATGTTCAGGACCAGTTTATTACTAGCCACCGTAGAGATGTTCAGGACCAGTTTATTACTAGCCACCATAGAGATGTACAGGACCAGTTTATTACTTGCCACTATAGAGATGTTCAGGACCAGTTTATTACTAGCCACCATCGAGATGTTCAGGACCAGTTTATTACTTGCCACCATAGGGATGTTCAGGACCAGTTTATTACTAGCCACCGTAGAGATGTTCAGGACCAGTTTATTACTTGCCACCATAGAGATGTTCAGGACCAGTTTATTACTAGCCACAATAGAGATGTTCACGACCAGTTTATTACTTGCCACCATAGAGATGTTCAGGACCAGTTTATTACTTGCCACCATAGAAATGTACAGGACCAGTTTATTACTAGCCACCATAGAGATGTTCAGGACCAGTTTATTACTAGCCACCATAGTGTCCCCACCAGAAGTTGCCACAAGAATAGCAAATTAACAGAAATTTGACCAACTGGGGACATTTTGTTTGTCCCCACAAGTTCAAATGATATTTGGAAGATGTTTAGGGTTAAGGTTAGAATTAGTGTTATGGTTAGAATTATGTTTAGGGTTAGGAGCTAAGGTTAGTTTTACGATTAAGAGCTAGGGTTAGATTTAGGGTTAAGGTTAAGTTTTCGGGATGAGTTTAGGGTTAGGGTTAGGGTTTAGGTTTAGGTTTAGGGTCAGGGTATGGGTTAGGGTTAGGAGCTAGGGTTAGGTTTAGAGTTAGGGTTAAGGTTAGGGTTAAGGTTAAGGTTAGGGTTAGGGTTAGGCATAAGGTTAGGTTTTCGGGATACATTTTGGATAAGGGTTAAGGTTAAGGTTAGGGTTAGGGTCAAAGTTAGGGTTAGGGTTAAGGTTAAGGTTAAGTTTAAGGGTAGGGTTAGGGTTAGGGTTAGTGTACGGGTTAGGGTTAGGAGTTAGGGAAAATAAGATTTTGAATGGGATTTAAATTGTGTGTCCTTACAAGGTTAGTTGTACAAGACTGTGTGTTTGTGTGTGTTCTTGCCTGTGTCTGTATTATTGTATCCCTAATCTAAGTGGAGACTAGGAATGTCACTCAGGTGAGAGAACGTCAGTTGGTCCCTCTCTGTTTACTAAGAGGCTATAGGTCTATTCTATAGGAGGTACACACACTGATGGAGTCAGCTCTTGGCCACAATGAGGTTAGCATCAGGGATAATTGAATGAAGAGGGCTGTGTTATGGCTCACCGGTTAGCCTGCTAGCTCTGTTTGAACTCATGGCACTGCTCAGCTCAGTTCATTAAGTGGCTATAAAGGGCCCCCTAAGCACCACGGCCAGGAACTGACTACAGACCTGGAGAAGTAGCAAGACCAAGAGCAACAAACTGTACCTGGGAACATGCTGACCTTCTAAATGAAGCCTTTTCACTGAGTAAATCATATATAGAATATGAATAAAAACAAACAATTACATCAGATTTCTGTTCCTACTTCCTGCCTCCCTTGAGCAGAGCTGTGTTAGATATGGGGGTTTTAAAACTAGTGTTTGATTGTCAACCAGTTCTCTGGAAGGAGTGGTACCTCCATCCCCTTTATCACCGTATCTGAGTGGACCTGCTGGGGAGCACGTGGATGGACTATCACCATGGGAACCCGAGTCTCGCCCCTGTTAATTGACGATTAAACTGGGTCACAGAACCCATTGTGAGGAATCAGCTTGATGGGACCACTTAGGTAACCTCTTCATTATATTGCTGTGTTCATGTTGGTGTCACAGTGGAGCTGCTCATACACAGAGCACAGGGTAATATAGACATCATGGGAGCGTACCTGGAGGTGAGGGACTGGTTGGGAAATATATCCAAGATGAACATATGTCTGTAAACAGAGTAGGGTATTATATATTGCTCTTTGGAGATTGATTAAGTTGTTTGGAATTGATATTGTTTTACTACATCTTAATTAGCTGTTTGTGTGTGTGTGTGTGTGTGTGTGTGTGTGTGTGTGTGTGTGTGTGTGTGTGTGTGTGTGTGTGTGTGTGTGTGTGTGTGTGTGTGTGTGTGTGTGTGTGTGTGTGTACGTGTGTGCATGTGTTTGAAGCTTGAATGCATGGTCATGTGTGTCATGAGGAGGTGGCATGGGAAGAAAGAGACCAAGTGAGTATTTCCAGACAGTCTCTCTCTCTCTCTCCCTCCCTCTCTCAATTCAAATCAATGTAAGGGCTTTATTGGCATGGGAAAAATATGTTAACAATGCCAAAGCATGTGAAGTAGATAATAACCAAAATTGAAATAAACAATGAACTTAGCGATCAGCGCACAAGGTGACCGTTTTGGAGAGCCTGGCGTGCCCAAAGTAAAATGCCTCCCATTCAGGCCCAGAAAATAGGATATGCACATATTTTGTACCATTGGATAGGAAACACTCTGAATTTTCTAAAAGTGTTAACCGTTTGTCTGTGAGTAAAACAGAACGGATATGGCAGGCGAACCCCCGAGGAATTTCGGTCCTGGAAAAAGTGGTTTTGACAGAGTGCCTAATTTGGAAACCCTCCCTTATGAAAATGCCCATATAAGGGCATATGAATGCAGTACCTATCGCTTCTTCTGGATGTCAACACTCTCGAGACAGTGTTCAGATTTTTTTGGGATGCTATTAGAGCAGGGAAGAAGAGAAAACAGGAAGTGTCCCCTCAGATGTCAATAGAAGAGGACGCGCGCTCCCGACAAGGCACGCTCTGTGTTTTTTTCCGTTCTCATAGCCCAGTTTATATTCCGGTTGATGTATTATAGTAAATATACATAAAAGTGTTCCTAAGGATACATTTAAAATTATTTTTGATTGTTCTTGGACAAGTTTATAGGTATAAGTTGAACGAGTTCTCTTCACGTTTCAATGGACGAGTGGAGGCTGTAGTTTCTGATTATAACGCGCGAACCAAGCAGAGATTTATGGATATAATACATTACTTTTTCTAACAAAAGAACCATGGATTGTTTTTCGTTGGACACTTTGGAAGCCATCAGCTGAAGTTCTTCAACAGGTAATTGATTTGTTTTCACTGTGAAATGTGTTTTGTGTGAACCGTGAAGGCTAATGAATTCATGGTAATGGGAAAAATAGTAAAGGTGCTACCCTCAAACAATCAAATGTGGGGCTTTCGCCGTAAAGCCTTTTTTGAAATCTGACAACGCTGTGATATTGCCACGAAACAGAGCTTTTGATGAGTATGAAACACTTGTAAATTGGTGCATGTTTAATAATTCAACTTTTGGATTTTGAATTTGGCGCCTTGCATTTCACCTGGTAGTGTCGGGATTGGGGCGCTAGCGCCCCCACCACTGCCTAAGAAGTTAAAATGTACAGTGAACATTACACTCACAGAAGTTCCAAAAGAATAAAGACATTTCAAATGTCATATTATGTCTATATACAGTGTTGTAACAATGTGAAAATAGTTAAAGTACAAAAGGGAAAATAAATAAACATAAATATGAGCTGTATTTACAATTGTGTTTGTTCTTGCATTGTCAGATTTCAAAAAGGCTTTACGGCAAAAGCACAACATTTGATTGTTTGTGGATAGCACCCCACATATTTTCCACATTAGCATAAATTCATATTCAGCGCGGGTCACACAAAACCCATATCACAGCTAAAATAAATCCCTTACCTTTCGAAGAACTTCTGCTGAGGGCTTCCCAAGTGTCCAACAAAGACATCCAATGATTCTTTTGTTAGAAAAAAAAAGTAATTTATTATATCCATAAATCTGTTTGGTTGGCACGTTATGATCAGAAAATCCAACGTCGAATCGCCCATTGAACCGTGAAGAGAACGCGTTCAAATATACCTATCAACTTTTCCTAAACAAATCATAGATAATTTATAATGCATTTATGAATATTAGCGATAATATTTCACTCGGATGGTAGCCTAAACGTTATGAAAGGAAAATACAGTGGGGCGCGCACTCGGTCTCGCGCCTGTAAAATCTTGTTGACATCTGAGCTACCTCGACTATTTCCTGTTCCTATCCGTTCTGCTCAGGGCTACAGCTTCCAGACTCTGTATAAAGACTGTTGACATCTAGTGGAAGCCATAGGTACTGCAGTCTCAGTCCTAGTTAAGCATGTCCCAGTTTAGGTCACCTAGCAGCACGAGCTCTGTAGAACAAATCAAATCAAATTTTATTTGTCACATACACATGGTTAGCAGATGTTAATGCGAGTGTAGCGAAATGCTTGTGCTTCTAGTTCCGACCATGCAGTAGTATCTAACAAGTAATCTAACAATTTCACAACAACTACCTTATACACACAAGAGTAAAGGAATGAATACGAGTATGTACATATAAATATATGGATGAGCGATGGCTGACTGCATAGGCAAGATGCTGTAGATGGTATGGAGTACAGTATATACACATATATATATATATATATATATATATATATATGAGATGAGTAATGTAGGATATGTAAACATTATATAAATGGCATTGTTTAAAGTGGCTAGTGATACATTATTCCATCCAATTATAATTATTAAAGTGGCTAGAGATTTGGGTCGATGGCAGAACGGCATTAAGGCATTAAGTATATGGTTTAGAGTACAGTGTATACATTTGATATGAGTATGTCGGATACGTAAACATTATATACAAAATTGTTTAAAGTGGCTAGTGATACATAGTTGCATCCAATTCCTATGTTTAAAGTGGCTAGAGATTTAAGTCAGTATGTTGGCAGCAGCCACTCAATGTTAGTGATGGCTGTTTAACAGTCTGATGGCCTTGAGGTAGAAGCTGTTTTTCAGTCTCTCGGTCCCAGCTTTGATGCACCAGTACTGACCTCGCCTTCTGGATGATAGCGGGGTGAACAGGCAGTGGCTCGGGTGGTTGTTGTCCTTGATGATCTTTTTGGCCTTCCTGTGACATCGGGTGTTGTAGGTGTCCTGAAGGGCAGGAAGTTTACCCCCGGTGATGCGTTGTGCAGTCCTCACTACCCTCTGGAGAGCCTTACGGTTGTGGGCGGAGCAGTTGCCGTACCAGGCGGTGATACAGCCCGACAGGATGCTCTCGATTGTGCATCTGTAGAAGTTTGTGAGTGATTTTTGTGACAAGCCGAATTTCTTTAGCCTCCTGAGGTTGAAGAGGCGCCTTTGCGCCTTCTTCACCACGCTGTCTGTGTGGGTGGACCAATTCAGTTTGTCCGTGATGTGTACGCCGAGGAACTTAAAACTTTCCACCTTCTCCACTACTGTCCCCTCGATGTGGATAGGGGGGTGCTCCCTCTCCTGTTTCCTGAAGTCCACGATCATCTCCTTTGTTTTGTTGACATTGAGTGAGAGGTTATTTTCCTGACACCACACTCCGAGGGCCCTCACCTCCTCCCTGTAGGCCGTCTCGTCGTTGTTGGTAATCAAGCCTACCACTGTAGTGTCGTCAGCAAACTTGATGATTGAGTTGGATGCGTGCTTGGCCACGCAGTCATGGGTAAACAGGGAGTACAGGAGAGGGCTGAGAACGCACCCTTGTGGTGCCCCAGTGTTGAGGATCAGCGGGGTGGAGATGTTGTTTCCTACCCTCACCACCTGGGGCCGCCCGTCAGGAAGTCCAGGACTCAGTTGCACAGGGCTGGAGTCGAGACCCAGGGTCTCGAGCTTAATGACGAGCTTGGAGGGAACTATGGTTAAAAGCTGAGCTGTAGTCGATGAACAGCATTCTTACATAAGTATTCCTCTTGTCCAGATGGGTTAGGGCAGTATGCAGTGTGATTGCGATTGCGTCGTCTGTGGACCTATTGGGACGGTAAGCAAATTGGAGTGGGTCCAGGGTGTCTGGCAGGATGGAGGTGATATGATCCTTGACTAATCTCTCAAAGCACTTCATGATGACGGAAGTGAGTGCTACGGGCGATAGTCATTTAGCTCAGTTACCTTAGCTTTCTTGGGAACAGGAACAATGGTGGCCCTCTTGAAGCATGTGGGAACAGCAGACTGGGATAGGGACTGATTGAATATGTCTGTCAACACATCAGCCAGCTGGTCTGCGCATGCTCTGAGGACACGGCCAGGGATGCCATCTGGGCCGGCAGCCTTGCGAGGGTTAACACATTTAAATGCTTTTCTCACATTGGCTGCGGTGATAGAGAGCCCGCAGGTTTTGGTAGCAGGCCATGTTGGTGGTACTGTATTGTCCTCAAAGCGAGCAAAGAAGTTGTTTAGTTTGTCTGGGAGCAGGACGTCATGGTCCGCAACGGGGGCTGGTTTTCTTTTTGTAGTCCGTGATTGACTGTAGACCCTGCCACATTCCTCTTGTGTCTGAGCCGCTGAATTGTGACTCTACTTTGTCTCTATATTGACGCTTAGCTTGTTTGATTGCCTTGCGGAGGGAATAGCTGCACTGTTTGTATTCAGTCATGTTTCCGGTAGCCTTACCCTGGTTAAAAGCAGTGGTTCGCGCTTTCAGTTTTGCGCGAATGCTGCCATCAATCCACGGTTTCTGGTTGGGGAAGGTTTTAATATTTGCTATGGGTACAACATCACCAATGCACTTGCTAATAAACTCGCTCACCGAATCAGCGTATACATCAATGTTGTTGTCAGATGCTATCCGGAACATATCCCAGTCCACATGCTCGAAGCAATCTTGCAGCATGGAATCAGAGTGGTCGGACCAGCGTTGAACAGATCTGAGAATGGGCGTTTCCTGTTTTAGTTTCTGTGTGTAGGCTGGGAGCAACAAAATGGAGTCATGGTCAGACTTGCCGAAAGGAGGGCGGAGAATAGCCTTGTATGCATCACGGAAGTTGGAATAACAATGATCCAGGATTTTACCAGCCCGGGTGGCACATTCGATATGCTGGTAAAATTTCGGGGGAGCCTTGTTTTCAAACAAGTGTGTTTGAAAGTGTGAAATGAATTTCTTTCAGTGCCGTCGATGTGTCAGCTTGAGGGGGGGATGTACACGGCTGTGATTATAATCGAGGAGAATTCTCTTGGTAGATAATGCGGTCTGCATTTGATTGTAAGGAATTCTATGTCAGGTGAACAAAAGGACTTGAGTTCCTGTATGTTGTTATGATCACACCACGTCTCGTTAATCATAAGACACTCAACCCCACCCTTCTTCTTACCCGATAGATGTTTGTTTCTGTCGGCGCGATGCGTGGAGAAACCAGGTGGCTGTACCGACTCTGATAACGTGTCCTGAGTGAGCCATGTTTCCGTGAAGCAAAGAACATTGCAGTCTCGGATGTCTCTCTGAAAGGCAACCCTTGATCTGATTTCGTCTACTTTGTTGTCCAGAGACTGTACATTGGCGATTAAAATACTCGGGAGAGGTGCACGATGCGCCCGTTGACGTAGCTTGACCAAAAGACCGGCGCCGCCGTTGTTTTGAGTCGCCGGGTGCTATCCAGTCTATTGTCCTAGTTGGGGTAGCAAACAGAGAATCCTCTTCGGGAAAGTCGTATTCCTGGTCGTAATGTTGGTAAGTTGACGTTGCTCTTATATCCAATAGTTCCTCCCGGTTGTATGTAATAAAACGTAATATTTCCCAGGGTAACAATGTAAGAAGTAATACATAAAAAAACAAAATACTGCATGGTTTCCTGAGAACGTGAAGCGAGGCTGCCATTTCTGTCGGCGCCGGAAGTACTAATGAGGGGATGGGGGGCAATCAGTTCACATATGGTGTCCAGAGCACAGCTGGGGGCAGAGGGTGGTCTATAGCAAGCGGCAATGGTGAGAGACTTGTTTCTAGAAAGGGGGATTTTTAAAAGTAAAAGTTCAAATTGTTTGGGTACAGACCTGGATAGTAAGACAGATCTCTGCAGGCTATCTCTGCAGTAGATTGCAACACCACCCCCTTTGGCCGTTCTATCTTGTCTAAAAATGTATTTAGGGATGGAGATTCCAGGGTTTTGGTGGTCCTCCTAAGCCAGGATTCAGACACGGCTAGGACATCCGGGTTGGCAGAGTGTGCTAAAGCAGTGAATAAAACAAACTTAGGGAGGAGGCTTCTAATGTTAACATGCATGAAACCAAGGCTTTTACGGTTGCAGAAGTCAACAAATGAGAGCGCCTGTGGAATAGGAGTGGAGCTAGGCACTGCAGGGCCTGGATTAACCTCCACATCACCAGAGGAACAGAGGAGGAGTAGGATAAGGGTACTGCTAAAGGATATAAGGACTGGTCATCTAGGACATCCTGAACAGAGAGTAACAGGAACAGGTTTCAGGGGGCGATAAAATATATTCAAGGCATAATGTACAGACAAAGGTATGGTAGGACGTGAATACAGTGGAGGTAAACCTAGGCATTGAGTGATGATGGAAGAGATATTGTCTCTAGAAACATTTAAACCAGGTGATGTCATCGCATGTGTGGATGGTGGAACTGAAGGGTTGGATAAGGTATGTAGAGCAGGGCTAGAGGCTCTACAGTGAAATAAGGCAATACATACTAACCAGAACAACAATGGACAAGGCGACATTGAGGAGAGGCATGCTTAGCCGAGTGATCATAAGGGTCCAGTGAGTAGTGAGGCTGGTTGGGGACACGGCGATTCAGACAGCTAGCCGGGCCCGGGGTAGCCAGCTAGCAGAAGACTAGCAGGCCGGCTAACAAGCTAGCACTAGTCTGTTTATAGACTCCTCGTGCGTTTCCGTCGGTAGACCAGTTGTGATGGATTAGTGGGGTTCCGTGTGGTAAAGGGGACCAGTCCAATTGGCAAAATAGGTATAGTGGCACAAGAAAATGTCTAATGAACCTATTGAGCTAGCAGCCGATATGCTCTAGACAGCAAACGTTAGCGGGCCGCAGTTAGCTGATGGGCGTTCAGGTGACTTCGCGACGGAGGGCCGGTTGAATAACCTCCTCGGAGAGATAACGTCGGTAGTCCAGTCGTGAAGGCCCGGTGGGGCTCCGCACCGGCAGTAAAAATGGGTCTGGATAGGTGTTGTAGCCCAGGAGTGGCTGATGGGACTCTTCAGCTAGCCGGAAATGGACCTAGCATGGGCTAGCTTCAGGCTAATTGGTGCTTGCTCCGGGACTGACGTTAGCCAATAGTCACTCGGATAGCAGCTAGCTAGCTGCAAGATTTCAGGTGAAAATGTCCAGAGCTTGCGGTAGGAATTCGGCGATATGGAGAGAACATAGGTCCGGAATGCTCTGGTTTGAGTCGCATTGTACGAACTGGCGAGATCTTTCCGAGCTAAATATTAGCTGCTGTCCGCTAGCAGTGGTAAGCTAAATACTAACGTTAGCTAGTAGCTAGTGAAGTTGGCTAGCTTCTGGCTAGCTTCTGTTGGTGGATTCCGGATTCGAGGTGGATAATACTGATCCGCACCCCATTGGGTGAGGCGGGTTGCAGGAGAGTGTTTTGAAGTTGAGTTTAAATACATATAAAAAGATATATACACTGGACACGACAGGACGAGGACAAAAGACGTCTGACTGCTACGCCATCTTGGATGGAGTTTTCACTGAGGTAGCAGTTTTCACTGAGGAAATGAACTAGTCTGCTGTTAATGATGATGCAGAGGACTTTCCCAAGGTTGCTGTTGACGTTTATCACACGGTAGTTATTGGGGTCAAATTTGCCTCCACTTTTGTGGATTGGGGGGGATCAGTTGTTGGTTCCAAATATTGGGGAAGATGCCAGAGCTAAGGATGATGTTAAAGAGTTTAAGTATAGCCAATTGGAAATTGTGGTCTGAATATATTGCATAATTTCATTGAGGATACAATCAACACCCAGGCCTTTTTGGGGTTTGTATTTTGTCCTGTAGTTTATTCAATGTAATTGGAGAATCAAATGTATCCTCGTAGTCTTTAATAGTTGATTCTAAGATTTGTATTTGATCATGTACAGTTGAAGTCCGGAAGTGTACATACACTTAGCCAAATGCATTTAAACTCAGTTTTTCTTCACAATTCCTGACATTTAATCCTAGTAAAGTTTCCCTGTCTTAGGTCAGTTAGAATCACCACTTTATTTTAAAGAATGTGAAATGTCAGAATAGTAGTAGAGAGAATAATTTATTAAAGCTTTTATTTCTTTCATCACATTCCCAGTGGGTCAGAAGTGTACATTCACTAAATTACTATTCAGTAGCCTTGCCCTTAAATTGTTTAACTTGGGTCAAACGTTTCGGGTAGCCTTCCACACGCTTCCCACAATAAGTTGGGTGAATTTTGGCCCATTCCTCCTGACAGAGCTGGTGTAACTGAGTCAGGTTTGTAGGCCTCCTTGCTCGCACACGCTTTTTCAGTTCTGCCCACAAATTTTCTATAGGATTGAGGTCAGGGCTTTGTGATGGCCACTCCAATACCTTGACTTTGTTGTCCTTAAAGGCACAGTCAACTTAGTGTATGTAAACTTCTGACCCACTGGAATTGTGATACAGTGAATTATAAGTGAAATAATCTGTCTGTAAACAATTGTTGGAAAAATTACTTGTGTCATGCACAATGTAGATGTCCTAACCGACTTGCCAAAACTATAGTTTGTAACAAGAAATTTTGGGAGTGGTTGAAAAACGAGTTTTAATGACTCCAACCTAAGTGTATGTAAACTTCCGACTTCAACTGTATATATTTTTTCTGGTTGTTCTTTGTTATAGGGCCAAAAAGCTTGGAAAAGTGGTTTACGCATACATCTCCATTTTGGATAGATAACTCTTCGTGTTGTTGTTTGTTTCGTTTTTTCCCATTTTCCCAGAAGTGGTTAGAGTCTATGGGTTCTTCAATTACATTGAGCTGATTTCTGACGTGCTGTTCTTCTTTTTCCGTAGTTCTTGTCCAGATTTGTCATTTAGTTCGCCACAGACTAGTACATGTCCCTGGGCCTGGAAATGATTGATTTCCCCCTCCAGGATGGAGAAGCTGTCTTCGTTAAAGTATAAGAACTCTAGGGGGGGGCAGGTCTGAGAGAGTGTCTCGCTGCTCTGGGCGGGGTGTCTATTGATCTCTTGCTCTTGTGTGAGGTGTTGGGGCTGCGGTTGAGTGCGATGTCCTTTGGGGTCCGTAAAGGCTGTTCAAGTCCAGGGTGGAGTGGTGGGCCAGGTAGACATTTGGTTTTGAGGCACAGTCACGGGAAATACTTGCATTTACCCGCTGTATGGTAGCAGGGTGGAAGTATTTTTCGTGGTAGCAGGGCGGAGATAACCAATTGTGCATTGGGGAAAGTAGAAGAAGCTTTTTCAATCACTCTCTTGAGTGCAGTGGCCACCCTTTCCTGCTGTGCTCTCAGGTCCTTTGTGCCTGTGTGTATTATTATGTGGCTAGGTGAACCTAGTTGGTCCTCAGACAGAAGGTCTAGGGTGCACTGGGTGTTTGGACACTAGAGTTTAGACACTGTGTGTTTGGGAAAAAGTATATATTTCCCGTTTGAGTCCATAAGGATTACAATCTGTGGCTTGTGTATGTCCTCAGTGGGTGTGGGGGGGTTGTCAGGAGGGCTATCAGGGTGGCTGACAGGGGGGGTGCTCAGAGGGTGTGGGATCCCCTGGGCTTTGGGTTCTTCATTTGTCTGACCTGCTGTGATGTCAAGGATATGGTCAGGGTCTGGGGTGGACTGTTCTGCTGGCTTCTCTGCGGGGGTGGCCAGCTCTCTAATGGGTTGTTCTCTGTCACACGCCATCCCCCCCCCACCCTCTCCTCCAGCAATCTGATCCTCTCCTCTAGTGCTCTGTTCTTCTCCTGCTCCTGCTCCTTCTGTTGTCTCACCACAGTCCAGAGTGCAGATATGTCTCTCTCAACCTCTGGTTGGGGGTGGGGGTGTTGTTGAGCTGGACTATTTTTATGCTGACTGGAGTTTATTTATGTATTTTTATTTCACCTTTATTTAACCAGGTAAGCTAGTTGAGAACAGGTTCTCATTTACAACTGCGACCTGGCCAAGATAAAGCAAAGCAGTGCAACACAAACATCAACACATGGAATAAACAAGCGTACATTCAATAACACAATAGAAAAAAAGAAAGTCTATATACAGTGTGTGCAAAAGGCGTGAAGAGGTAGGCAATAAATTGGCCATAGTAGCGAAGTGATTACAATTTAGCATGATAAAAGAGCAGATGATGATGTGCAAGTAGAGATACTGGTGTGAAAAAGAGCAGAAAGTGAATAAAAACAGTATGGGGATGAGGTAGGTAGATTGGGTGGGTTATTTACAGATGGACTATGTACAGCTGCTGCGATCGGTTAGATGCTCAGATAGCTGATGTTTAACTAAAAAAAATACCTCTGTTTTTTTTCTGTGCATTTTCATTTGAGGGGAACCAAACATACTGTAAAACCTCTAGCGGTGTCTGTGTCGTCAAACACACAGTTCATTCGGCCGTTCATTGTTCAACTCATACATATTTCATGTGTGGCTCACACACTCTTAACATCCAAAATTTAAGAGTAAACCTGCTTGGTTAATGACAGACAGTTTCCTGGTACAAGGCGTTAAAACCTGCAACAAACACACACACACACCGATCTAAGGAAATAAAACAAGGGGCTGACATACACACAAACACACACACACAAACACTGAGTGTTACTCAGAGTTTTTTTGGGGGGGGGCAAGGCATTGCATGGTATTACATGAAAGGTCAGTTACAGAGTTTCCATTTCAACTTCCATTCCACCGGTAGCAAGCTGAGAGTGTGTGTTGTAAGTGTGTGTGTTTGTGTTTCTGTGTGTGTGTGTGTGGTGAGTCATGGGCATCTCTCATGTCGGGATTTGGGAAGTTGAGACCCAAAGTCAGGTGGATTAGGCCAGCAGGGGGCAAGTAGAGGGGGAGAAAGAAAGAGGGGGAGATGGGAGAGTGAGCGAGAAGGGGTAGAGAGAGTGAGAGAGAGGGGGAGAGGGAGAGGGAGAGAGAGAGAGAGAGTAAGAGAGGGGGAGAGAGGGAGAGAGGGAGAGAGAGTAAGAGAGGGGGGAGGGGGAGAGAGAGGGGAAGAGAGAGTGAGAGAGAGGGGGAGAGGGAGAGAGAGAGTAAGAGAGGGGGGATGGGGAGAGAGGGAGTGAGGAGTGAGTGAGTGAGTGAGATAGAGGGAAGGGGGGAGAAAGAGTAAAGGGATAGACAGGAAGAAAGAAATAGAGAGAGAGAGAGACTCCAAAACAAGAGAAAGAAAGCCAACCCATAATTAAAGGTAATATACTAAGACTAAGAATGAGAAAGGTAGGGTGAAAAAGAGAAAGAGAGTGCAGACAGCCACCCAGACACAAGCCCACAGCTACTTTCCTGCTTCTCTTCCCCTGGAGGTCACAACCTTCCATCAACAACAGGTGTGTCGGACATCCCCACAATGACCTATTGTCTCATGGGAACAAATGACACACAGACACTGAGTCAACCTGTTCAAGACAGGAATGTAATAGAACATAATGGAGAGAAAAATGTATTCTGTGGAGTTGCCCCCACAACACAATGAAAAATATTTCACTCTCATGGAGACAGACAGAGAAGATTGTGGCTACTATGTCTGCTGTTCTGACGATACCAAAACATTTGCCAACTTTTCACTTCATAAATAGAGAAATTCCGTTCTTTCACCTCTATATTAATAGATATGAATAGACAGAATCTGTAATTGTTCAATACAGGGTTTTGTTGGGACTGAAGCATAGGTACAGCAAGCCCTGCTGATCCAGACAGTGAGCCTGGAGAAACAGAGGTGAGACCCTAGTTATGGGAGATATCATTTACGTCAGCCAAAGTGAATACCTATCGATTTGCATCCTCGCTCTGCACAACAATGGTCTCTCATGCATTATTCATGTTGCCCATAAAAATAACATGAATATACACAGAGACCAGTGTGTGTGTGTGTGTGCGTCCGTGTGTGTGCGTGTGTGTTCTGAGCGAGCAAGGGGGAAACGTTTCTCAAATTGAAGAATGCAGACTGCTTTTTGTTTGGAGTTTTCTACCCCAGAGAGTCACCTGGGCCTCTCTACACCCCTCCTCTATGACGACCCAGGGCTGTATGGACCCCTCTACACCCCTCCTCTATGACGACTCAGGGCTGTATGGACCCCTCTACACCCCTCCTCTATGATGACCCAGGGCTGTATGGACCCCTCTACACCCCTCCTCTATGACGACTCAGGGCTGTATGGATCCCTCTACACGCCTCCTCTATGACGACTCAGGGCTGTATGGACCCCTCTACACCCCTCCTCTATGACGACCCAGGGCTGTATGGACCCCTCTACACCCCTCCTCTATGACGACCCAGGGCTGTATGGACCCCTCTACACCCCTCCTCTATGACGACTCAGGGCTGTATGGATCCCTCTACACGCCTCCTCTCTGACGACCCAGAGGATTTATGTCCCTCTCCAACCCCTCCTCTATGACAAACCAGGGCTGTGTGCACCCCTCCACAACCCTCCTCTATGACGACCCAGAGGATTTATGTCCCTCTCTAACCCCATAAAGCAGCGACCCTCCTTTCATTCCTCTTCACTCTCTTTTCTCTCTCCTCCCTCTCTTTACAACCCAGGGAGGGAAAGGGTGCCAGAGTTATGGGCATTGTTGGGAACCCAAAAATATATTTTTAAAATATACTGCCTGCCACCATGTCAAAAATGTCAAGGTGCATGTGTGAGGAATGTGAGGGGAATGTGAGGGTGTGCTTAGGGACATGGCTGCTTAGGGCCAGGCGTCCTGCTAGCGGGACAACGTCCTGGGCTCGAAACTGGAGGGCGCGTAATTCAAATAAATAATCATAAGAATTATGGATATTAAACATGTAGGTACATACAAGTGTCTTATATCAGTTGAAAGAAAAAATTCTTGTTAATCTAACTGCACTGTCCGATTTACAGTAGCCATTACAGCGAAAGCATGCCATGCGATTGTTTGAGGACGGCACAGGTTTCATAAATTCACAAATATCTGTATTAAACACAGAGCCCACTGCCTCAACATAGATTTGGATTAAACATAGAGCCCACTACCTCAACAAAGTTCTGGATTAAACAAATATTGAATGTCTTTATTGCTTGACCAAATGGGCTGGGGAGGGCAATGGGCTGGGGGAGGGCAAAGGGCCTATTCCACTAAAACAGAGCAAGATAGCCACCCTGTTTCACTATAAAGTGTAAAAACCCAATCAAAATGTTAAGAAGGAAGTGTTAAATCAATTCAATATTACGCATACCAATCCATTCATCATGATGGGAGGTGTTGCACTTTGCCCTTTACTAAATCTACATGCTACTACGTCAGCACCTTGGTTCCGAGTGTCAGTCAGGCCCTCATGATCTGCCTCCCACCCTGAGTCTCATCCCGCTCCTTGTGGTGCATAACCCACTGTTCTTCCACCGCCTCCCTCGCTTCTCCTCTTCTCCTCCCCTCCTCCTCTCCGTCCAAATAAACCAAAACAACATCTGACCTTGAACGGAAAACTATTACAGTGAAAAAAGGAGGGAAGGAGACGAGGGAAAACGAGCAGAAATACGAGCAAAAAGACTAGCAAAAAGACGAGCAGAAAGACAAGCAGAAAGACAAGCAGAAAGAGAGGCCTTTTTCATAATGACAGGGCACTTAATGAAAAAGCAGTTAGGCTCGTATATCTCCTGCCCTCCATCCTGTATCTCCAAGGTTCACCTCCCCCCCGCCGAATCGCTGGCCTTGACTGCAGCAGAACAGCCCAACACATCAATCCAACCGCAACACTGTAAGGATGGAACATCAGTCACAGTGCTCTGCAGTACGATATACAGACTACCTCTACTGCTGCAGCTCTCCATTCTCTGCTTCAATGCCAAACTAGAACTGTAGAATCAGAGCAGATTACTAGCTCCTGCCATTCACTTGTTCCTCTTCTCTACAGCTGATCATATAGATGTCGTTGGTTATAACTGCTGAGCTCGATCATCAAGGGGTCATTTTTCAGTTTTTAAACTGGGTCAAGTGTGAGCTCCAGTCAGTCAGGGGAGAACCCAGGGATATGCACCTGGGACTCTCCATATGAACTGAGTGGAACAAACTCATTTAGAGGCCAAGGCATTTATGTGCATTTCTGTGTTATCGCATGTGCAAGTGGAATAGGAAGAAGGTTAACACAGTTACGTGTGTGTGTGTGTGTGTGTGTGTGTCTGTCTGTGAAGAAAGTGGGGTAATAAGGTCAAATCTGCAGAAACATTGCTGCCTATCATCTCACACACAATAAGAGGAGAAAACATTACCAGACAGAGTCTGGGAGAGCCAACAACATTCTAATACAGTCTGGATTCAATAACAAAGCCTTAAATCAAATCCCATATTTCACCATACTCAAGGCCAACTGTCAAGCCAGTCAATCGATCTCCACACAGTCTATAGGTAGTGGTCTTACCATTTACTTTAGAGAAATTGAGACCCTGGCGAAAGTGGGAAAAATAAATACATTTCTGCATATCTATTTCTTTGCTTTGTGTCGTGGCCTTGCATGTCTCTCTCTATAAACAGCATACCAGTGCTGGGATGCAATAAAGACGAGAGGGGCTAGGGTAGCAGACAGGTACGCTTGGAATGCCTCTCTCATTCCTTCTGCTCTAACTCTTTCTCTCCCTCTCCTTCCCCCTCTCATTCTCTCCCCCTCTCTCTCTCTTTCTCTCTCCCTCTCCTTTCCCCTCTCCTTCTCTCCCCCTCTCTCCTATCTCTCTGCTTATGCTCAGAGTAAAATGTCCAAAATATAAATCTGGTGCAAAGGCATAAGAGTTTTAATAATTCTGAATGACAGGGTTACCTTTCCTCCACATGGGCATTATGTAAATGTTGGCCATGTAATAATGTGTAAGTGGACGATAATAAACATAGTGTATATGCCTGGGTCAATATCTAACTATTGACTGACTGAATGATAAGATGTAGCGAATGACTCTGACTTGACACTCAACATCTCTCTATTCCTGGCCAACCACAAGCCAGAGAATGCTAAAACTCCAAGGCCCTTCTTCTGAAAGCACAGTTGACCTCCTCATACACTCAAATATCACATTTTATTTACAATCTTTATAGACTGTAAACATGTGAGTATGTGAGTGTGCTGCCTGTGCGTTTTTTTGGTGCAAAAGTGTGGATATGTGTGTATGTCTGTGTGTGTGTGTGTGTCTGTCTGCCTATGTGAGTGTGTACTTTGAGTCTATGCCAGCATTGATATCTGGATATTATGTTGAATAATAACTACACAATGACTGTCTTTGATAAGGCAGAGAGTTAGTCTGGGGGTTCAGACCCATAGAAACCATAGAGGGTTACTAAATGAAAGAGCCATAAAATAGAGGCCTTCGGCCCCAGCAGAGGAGGGCTTATCGTAACACGCGGCGGTAATGATTTTAATGTCTGCGTTTATCTTAAGCGACCAAAGGCTGTACATTTAAAATGTGCCTAGCTATGCAAGCCCCACCTCCCCCACATTTACTCCCCCACTCTCTCTTTCTCAATAATATCTCCCTCATTCCATCTCTTCTTATGTTTTTCATCTCTTCCTCCTTGAACGTGAGTCAGGCCATGACTGTGTTATTCTCTTCCTCCTCTTCCTCTCCCTCCCTCTGTCTCTCCCTCCGTGCTCTCTCTACATTTCTCTTCCTCCTTCACCATGAGTCATTCCATGCCTGTGGGTTGCTCTCTTTCTTCCTTTCCTTCTCTCTCTCCACCCCTCAATTTCTCTCCAAGTCCTTGACTGTGAATGACTCCATGAATGTATGAATGTTCCTACCCCACTGCACTCACTGAGTAAAACCTTAGGTGGATGAGTGTTGCTCTAACATGTTATTTAATCCCTCTCTCCTCCCCTCCTCTGCTCTCGCTCCTGTTCTCTACAGTGGGGCAAAAAAGTATTTAGTCAGCCACCAATTGTGCAAGTTCTCCAACTTAAAAAGATGAGAGAGGCCTGTAATTTTCATCATAGGTACACTTCAACTATGACAGACGAAATGAGAAAAATAAATCCAGAAAATCACATTGTAGGATTTTAAATTTATTTATTTGCAAATTATGGTGGAAAATAAATATTTGGTCAATAACAAAAGTTTATCTCAATACTTTGTTATATACCCTTTGTTGGCAATGACAGAGGTCAAACGTTTTCTGTAAGTCTTCACAAGGTTTTCACACACTGTTGCTGGTATTTTGGCCCATTCCTCCATGCAGATCTCCTCTAGAGCAGTGATGTTTTGGGGCTGTCGCTGGGCAACACGGACTTTCAACTCCCTCCAAAGATTTTCTATGGGGTTGAGATCTGGAGACTGGCTAGGCCACTCCAGGACCTTGAAATGCTTCTTCTGAAGCCACTCCTTAGTTGCCGGGCGGTGTGTTTGGGATCATTGTCATGCTGAAAGACCCAGCCACGTTTCATCTTCAATGCCCTTGCTGATGGAAGG
This sequence comes from Brachymystax lenok tsinlingensis, assembly GCA_030435695.1. Taxonomy (NCBI): domain Eukaryota; kingdom Metazoa; phylum Chordata; class Actinopteri; order Salmoniformes; family Salmonidae; genus Brachymystax; species Brachymystax lenok. The sequence goes on from CM059794.1 coordinate 28,394,491, forward strand.
AGGTTTTCACTCAAAATCTCATGATACATGGCCCCATTCATTCTTTCCTTTACACGGATCAGTCGTCCTGGTCCCTTTGCAGAAAAACAGCCCCAAAGCATGATGTTTCCACCCCCATGCTTCACAGTAGGTATGGTGTTCTTTGGATGCGACTCAGCATTCTTTGTCCTCCAAACATGACGAGTTGAGTTTTTACCAAAAAGTTCTATTTTGGTTTCATCTGACCATATGACATTCTCCCAATCCTCATCTGGATCATCCAAATGCTCTCTAGCAAACTTCAGACGGGCCTGAACATGTACTGGCTTAAGCAGGGGGACACGTCTGGCACTGCAGGATTTGAGTCCCTGGCGGCGTAGTGTGTTACTGATGGTAGGCTTTGTTACTTTGGTCCCAGCTCTCTGCAGGTCATTCACTAGGTCCCCCGTGTGGTTCTGGGATTTTTGCTCACCGCTTCTTGTGATCATTTTGACCCCACTGGGTGAGATCTTGCGTGGAGCCCCAGATCGAGGAAGATTATCAGTGGTCTTGTATGTCTTCCATTTCCTAATAATTGCTCCCACAGTTGATTTCTTCAAACCAAGCTGCTTACCTATTGCAGATTCAGTCTTCCCAACCTGGTGCAGGTCTACAATTTTGTTTCTGGTGTCCTTTGACAGCTCTTTGGTCTTGGCCATAGTGGAGTTTGGAGTGTGACTGTTTGAGGTTGTGGACAGGTGTCTTTTATACTGATAACAAGTTCAAACAGGTGCCATTAATACAGGTAACGAGTGGAGGACAGAGGAGCCTCTTAAAGAAGAAGTTACAGGTCTGTGAGAGCCAGAAATCTTGCTTGTTTGTATGTGACCAAATACTTATTTTCCACCATAATTTGCAAATAAATTTTATAAAAAATCCTACAATATGATTTTCTGGATTTTATTTCCTCATTTTGTCTGTCATAGTTGAAGTGTACCTATGATGAAAATTACAGGCCTCTCTCATCTTTTTAAGTGAGAGAACTTGCACAATTGGTGGCTGACTAAATACTTTTTTGCCCCACTGTATCTGTAATGCCACAGCATGGAGTGAGCAGCGAGCCCTTGTTCTGTCAGAGTCGGTTTACAAGGGAACATGTCACCTCATTAGAAACATTGTTTGGCCAGGCAGCCATACTGCCCCCCTCTCTTCCTCCTCCATCCCTCCAGGCAGCCATACTGCCCCCCTCTCTTCCTCCTCCATCCCTCCAGGCAGCCATACTGCACCCCTCTCTTCCTCCTCCATCCCTCCAGGCAGCCATACTGCACCCTCTCTTCCTCCTCCATCCCTCCAGGCAGCCATACTGCCCCCTCTCTTCCTCCCCTCCATCCCTCCAGGCAGCCATACTGCCCCCCTCTCTTCCTCCTCCATCCCTCCAGGCAGCCATACTGCACCCCTCTCTTCCTCCTCCATCCCTCCAGGCAGCCATACTGCACCCCTCTCTTCCTCCTCCATCCCTCCAGGCAGCCATACTGCCCCCTTTACTCCCTACCTTCATCTGCCCTTACCCTGAACCTGTCCTGGTAGGGAGTGAGGGAGGGAGGGGGTAAACGAGAGAGAGAGAGAGAGAGAGAGAGAGAGAGAGAGAGAGAGAGAGAGAGAGAGAGAGAGAGAGAGCGCTAAAAGAGGGAAGCAGAGACGAGGGAGGAAGGGAAAGATGAGAGAGGGAGAGAGAGATGATGAAGGGAGGGTGCTTTACATGTTCAGATCATTTATTCCAACCGCATATGTTCAATGGATTGTGTGTGTGTGTGTGTCTCAACACGTGTTGGTGCTGAGCTGAAGGAGCAGACGAGTTAAAGCTGGCTAGTCACAGAGAAGAGAGAGAGAGAGAGAGACAGACAGATAGAGAGATTGAAAGCCATCTCTGACCATACCCAGACCATGAATGAGTAATACAAGTACAATCAATGTATTCCACTAAGCTTCTGCTAGATGAAGAGAGTTTAATAATGTGTTGGCACAGGTGGAACAGATTACTGCCTTCATCAAAGACATGATAATAATATTAATTATAAAGTTATGGAGGAGAGGCAACTTTAGCCTTGTTCACATTGAGAGCCTTAATGCTCAAATCAGTTGTTTAAAAAGAAATCTGTTTTGGAATATTGACTGTCCGAACAGAAAGTTACAAGCAACCAAATCAGATATGTGTGTTCAGACGCAGACATTTGCTGTAATGGCCACATTAGTAGTCATAGGATAGGTGCACAGTGGTATAGGCTGATTGGTGATGGTTCTCGTGCTTCCTATCGCTCAGAAGTTATGCAGCAAGCTAAGGTGACAACAATGTCTGCTATGGACATTTCCCAGTTGCTTTGAATGCTCATAGAGTACAATCACCTTTACAGCCTCAAAGGGTAAGATGATCCACCTTTCAAAGCAAGTCCTTTTTGGCTCGCCACAGCAGCCAACTAGCTAGCTAGGTAGCTGTTTAGCTTTCTAGCACATTCACTCATTTGTTTGTAAACAATTAATTAACAAGCTAGTTAGCTACCACATGCTCTTGTCAAGCTGTCAACAGAGTAGCTAGCAAGCAACAATGCCAAATACGTTCCCACTTGAGGGAACATAAATCATATTTAACCCGTTCAGACACATGTCGCATGGCCAGGAATGAGGTTTGTATCTGAAATGTGGCTTGAAATATTTGATTCCATGTGCTTTTTGACTGTTCAGACTGCAGGAAAAAGAACAGATTTCAAATATGCAAAAAATTGATTTGAGTCACTTCAATCTGCCAATGTGAACAAGGCTTTGAGAACAACTAAGACACTACATTTATCTGACAGTCTGTATTGTTTCACCTCCATTTGACATCAGATAGTGACTTGAATTAATGGATTTAATGAAGAATGAATGAATGTCTGTATTCTGACACCTTTTATGTGAGCTAATGGGAGATGTTACCATTGCCACAACCTAGAAAGTGCTGGCCACAGCATTGGAATTGTAAAACACTGGAGCACGCACGCACGCACGCACACACACACACACACACACACACACACACACACACACACACACACACACACACACACACACACACACACACACACACACACACACACACACACACACACACACACACACACACACACACACACACACAGACCTTGTCATTCAGTTCACAATAAAAAGAAAATGGAGATTCTGCAGAACCAGACCAAATCAGTTTCAGAGTGGATCCAACCTAAACATGAAACCACATCTACCTCCCGCTGTCCTTCTGGAAAGATGCTGCGCTGTGAAGGCAACACGTGCACATGCTCACATGCCCTCCACATCAAAATAATATAGGCCTTGTTCTACTTTCTGCATCCATACCACTCAGAAACAGTACCAGCGCCACAACACTACCAGACAGACTCAACCATGAAAGAACAGGGGAACAGGGAGACAGAGAGATGGAGCAGAGGGAGAGATTGAGTAAGAGACTGAGGACTTCACGGAGATGAGAAGTGAAATATGATGACAGTGTTAAAGAGAGTTAAAGGTTGCTGTGTGCTGCCCTGAGACACATCCAGCAGCAGCCTGGCCAGGAGATCACAGCACAGCCAGAGCCCCAGAGGCATGGTGGTCTGTCCTTTGGCCTGGGAGGTTCCTGAGGGCCATGGTCAATATCGGCCCTCTCCCTCTGGGAGTGACAGCAAGAGGCAGTGAGGAGCAGGGTTGAGGTGGGGTGAGTGGTGGTCCTGTCTATATCCCGCACTGTTAACTTTTACTGTCTGGGATTAGAGAGGAGGGGTGGCCGTGGAGGGGTGGAGGAATCGCAGGTCATGTTTCCCTCCTCTTTCCCTCTGTCTGTTTCCCTTGGCGACCGTGTCTCTCTGAGAGGTGGCAGGCTGCGGTAGCAGGAAGTGATGTTGTCCATCTGGGCTGGTCGTTAAGTCGTTCAGCAGAAAGCAGTAGTGCAGGAGTCTGGCATGGACACAGAATAACATCTAAAACACACAGAACCCTTCTACAGTTCTACAGCTGCACCACCGAGAGCATCCTGACTCGTTGCACCACTGCCTGGTATGGCAACTGCTCGGCCTCATTACCATACATAGCACCACGCCTACATATTGTTACTCTATCATTACCATACATAACACCACGCCTACATATTGTTACTCTATCATACTATTAATGAACCATGCCATGACATAATGATAATGATTAGGTTTTTATTTTACTTGCATTCTAAGTGTTACCGTAAAAAGCCATAACAACACACTTATCTGATTAAACTCCTTCCATCCATTCAGAAAGGTGATCTGAAATGATGTCATGGGGTTAGGGTTTCCTGTAAGTAATATGCAAATGTAGTATTTAAATGAGTGCTATGCCTAAATAATGAGCTCAGTGGCATGTCACACAGGGTGCCATATCTGCCAACATAAATCACTGACAATCTGCATGCCAACCACTGTGCCCATCTCTCTTATAGGGGGTGAGCTCATGCTGTTGAGGCTATTCTCTGGGGTGGGCTTTGGGATTTAGTCTTTGGGCTTTTGTCATTCCTCACCGAATTAGTCAGCTAAAACAACCCTCTGACCTTTTTTATGTGGGATATAGGGGATATTTAATTATTCTGAACAAAAATATAAACACAACATGCAACAGCACACACACACACACACACACACACACACACACACACACACACACACACACACACACACACACACACACACACACACACACACACACACACACACACACACACACACACACACACACACACACACACACAGAGGCAGTACTGCTAACACACACACACCCACACGCACACACACACACACTCACACACACACAGAGGCAGTACTGCTAACACACACACACCCACACGCACACACACACACACACTCACACACACACAGAGGCAGTACTGCTAACACTCACACACACACACACACACACACAGAGGCAGTACTGCTATCACACAGACACACACACACTCACACACACACACAGAGGCAGTACTGTTAACACACACTCACACATATACAGAAGCAGAACTGCTAACACACACACAAATACACATACCCACTGGCAGACACGTTCAAAGGTGTACAAATTAAATTTAGACAATCATTACTCAAAACGCAGCACATTTGCACCCAGGAAGAGAAAAACACAGTTGATTAATACGCTGCTTCCTTTAGTGTAAGATCTAGATAAACAGCAAACTAAAGGCAGAGTCAAGCTAGTGCTTAACAAGAGGAATGGTATCTGTGTTGTACTGCTCCTTGGGGATCTTTGCCAAGGCAGACCATAATGGACCAGCTTATCAGTGCCTACTCAAGGCTACCCCACGGCTACCCTGGTATATGTATCAAATAAACATAAACACACACACATCCTGTCACACGCATCTTGTGGGCAGCAGGTAGCCTAGCGGTCAGAACATTGGCCCATTAACCGAAAGGTTGCTAGTTTGAATCCCCGAGCCAACAAGTGGAAAAATCTTTCAGTGCCCATGAGCAAGGCACTTAACCCTAATTGCTCCAGGGTCGCCGTTGATAATGGCAGACCCTGGGTGATATTTCACTCTCCAAGCGTGTCTCAGGAAGAGTTGGGATACGCAAACAGCACATTTCCAATTGGAAATAGGACAAGCATAAGCTCCAACAAGCATGTGCACACACAGCCTTGGTCACATGGAGAGCAGGATACATCTTGAGGAAGATCCTGTTATCCATACTGACTTTTAATCTGCTCTTTATAAAAACCCAGAGCCTCTCCTTCTCAAACCTTCGGACGTTAGTGGGTAGAATTGAGAGGAAAACATTGACATTAATGTGCCATTTAAACTATTTGAGGTGTCCTCATCCAAATCCACAAGCTTTATATCCCCCACCTCCTCCCACCCTTCTATCCATGCCCAATTCATTCCAAACAGCTCAGTATAATCTTAAAAGTCATAATAAAGAGGAATTAGGGCTGTCCTGGTTTTCAAGCATGAACATGACAACTTGAATTAAATCATCCGTTGCCCTTTTCCCATCTCCCTCTCTCTCCCTCCTTGACGTCATTGTTGCGTTTGTGTGCGTTGATTAGTTTCTGTATTCCCTCACCGCGGGTACGATAATCTTCTTAGAAACCTTTCGGCCTCTGCTGTTTTTACGGTGCAACCAGCCATGCCCAAACGAGCCAAGACAAGGAGAGGGCCATAAAAAGAGAAAAGGGTTCTGAAATGTATCAGGGTTCAGGATATTTCCATTTAAATACGTCTCACTCAAGGATTTGGCAGGTGTTCCTATGGCAACAGCGGCCTTCTCCGGATTGTGTGTTTGTGTGTGAGTGTGTGACCTAGCTGGACACCTTTAGCTGGTTAGTTTCGCTGCAGAGGCTGGGGCCGAGGATTCGTTTCTTTTCAGAGGAGATTTAGACATACCTCTCCCCACTGACACAAAGCATTACTTCCACATGTTGGAGTCCTGAGCTGTCCCACCAACCGCTTACCCAGAACAACAATGTAGACCAGGCACAGCATTGGAACTGCTACACAGTATATTGTCCTGTGTGAAAAAGTTAATAGATTTAATTATTAGTAAACTTATTTAACAAAGGGTGGTTACTTCACCAAGACTGCACAATTGATCAGATGAGATTCACACCACTAGAAAAATATTGCTGAATCAGCTGTCAGGTGCTGTCTCTGATAGTACATTGCTGCTGGTAGTGAGACATCATTGGGATAACGATTCACTCTCTGATAAAACATAACCTCATGTTTGTCCATGTAATGTAGAGAGAAGCAGCTTGTCCAGAGCCTGACTCAGAGAAAACAGCCATGTGGTGATCTTCTCCGCTTGTTAACCACAGGAAGGCATTAAAGGCTCGTTTTAATAAAGGCACAAAATGGACGCTGTCTCTCCAACTAAATGGATTACGTCCCCTTGGACCCCATGCTAGCTCTGCTCTGGTGGGGTGAGTGGCAGGGTTCATTGATTTGCAGACACAGCATGCAGGCTGAAGAGATCTGACAGTCTGCAGGAGAGGAGAGCCGATCTGGGAAAACCATTCTGACAGAATACCCTGCTCTCATTCAAAAACCTATTGGCCCCCCTGCTGGAAGTGCGCGGCTGTGGTGCTGCATGTAAAGGAATGGGTTTCTGTAGTGCGTGCGTGTCTGTCTGTCTGTCTGTCAGCGTGTGTTAGCATTGATGTGGGATGTCATATCTCCTGACATCATAACTTCCGTTACTCCATATCCTGTTGTTATCCCCTTCAGGTGACTGACATGAGTGGGAGCAGTTCAGTTCAGATCAACGGGGACAATGGATGTCCTGATAAAGTCAGTATGTCTCTGAGGTCATAAGGTCAGTGGGGTAGGACACCTGTGTGCCTTTCTGGGCCTTAACCCCTCTCACAAAGCGCTGTGTGATATGGTTCCTTTCCTCACAGGAATGGCACCAGACAGCGGTAAATTAAAAAGCTATTTTCCTGATAATTACCCCCTCCAAGGGGGTGACCTTTGTGCCTTCTCACTGCAGCCGGAGCAGCACACAGGTAATTAATGCTCCGTGCACACAGACACACACACATACACATGCACACACAGAGCACACACACCCCTACCCCCATGGATAGAAGGCAACACGGGCCACTGGGTCCCCACTGAAAATGATACCCTGTCACTCCAGGGCATCCATGGGTAATGACCAGGAAATGTGTGTGTGTAGGAATAGCTGTGTAATGGTGCGTGTGTCTTTTGATAAATCTTAGAGTGGTGACTAGATAAGAGACTGTTCTCTCATCTAGAAAGAACAAAGTTCTAGTCAGAGCAGCTGCAGACTGTTCTCTTGTCTAGTTAGGACAATATATTCTACTCAGATCAGCTGCAGACTGCTCCTTCTAGTTAGGACAATGTTCTAGTAAGAGCAACTGCTGACTGTTCTCCGATCTAATTTGGGCAATGGTCTAGTCAGATAAGCTGCAGACTGTTCTCCTATCTAGATAGGACAATGTTCTAGTCAGAGCAGCTGGAGACTGTTCTCTTATCTACTTACAACAATTTTCTAGACAGAGCAGTTGTAGACTGTTATTTTATCTAGTTAGGACAATGTTCTAGTAAGAGCAGCTGCAGACTGTTCTCCCATCTAGTTAGGACAATGTTCTAGTCAGAGCAGCTGTAGACTGTTCTGATATCTAGTTAGGACAATGTTCTCGTCAGAGCAGCTGCAGACAGTTCTCCTATCTAGTTAGGACAATGTTCTAGTAAGAGCAGCTGCTGACTGTTCTCTTATCTAGATGGGACAATGGTCTAATCATTGCAGCTGCAGAACGTTATCCTATCCAGATAGGACAGTGTTCCAGTCAGATCAATGCAAAGTTCTCCTATCTAGTTAGGAAAATGTTTTTCTCAGATCAGCTGAAGACTGTTCTCTTATTATGTTAGGACAATGTTCTAATCAGAGCAGCTGCAGACTGTTCTCTTATCTAGTTAGGACAATTTTCTTGTCTGTGCAGCTGCAGACAGTTCTCCTATCTAGTTATGACAATGTTCTACTCAGAGCAGCTGTAGGTTGCTCTCTTATCTAGTTAGGACAATGGTCTAGTCAGAGCAGCTGCAGACTGTTCTCTTATCTAGTTAGGACAATGTTGTAATCTGATCAGCTGAAGACTGTTCTCTTATCTAGTTAGGAAAATGTTCTAGTAAGAGCAGTTCCTGACTGTTCTATTATCTAGTTAGGACAATGTTATTCTCAGAGCAGCTGAAGCCTGTTCTCTTCTCAAGTTAAGACATTGTTCGAGTCAGAGCAGCTGAAGACTGCTCTCTTAACTAGTTAGGACAATGATCTAGTTAGAACAGCTGCAGACTGATCTCTTATCTATTTAGGACAATGTTCTAGTCAGAGCAGCTGCAGACTGTTCTCTTATATAGTTAGGACAATGTTCTAGTAAGAGCAGCTGCAGACTGTTCTCCTATCTAGGTAGGCCAGTTCTAGTCGGAGCAGCTGTAGCCTGTTCTCCTATCTAGTTAGGACAATGTTCTAGAAAGATCAGCTGCAGACTGTTCTCTATTCTAGTTAGGAGAATGTTCTAGTATGAGCAGCTGCAGACTGTTCTCCTATCTAGGTAGGCCAGTTCTAGTTGGAGCAGCTGCAGACTGTTCTCCTATCTAGGTAGGACAATGTTCTACTCAGATCAGCTGCAGACATTTTCTTCTATCTAGTTAGGACAATGTTCTAGTCAGAGCAGCAGTAGACTGCTATTCTATCTAGTTTGGACAATGTTCTAGTCAGAGCAACTGCAGACAGATCTCATATCTAGTTAGGACAGTGTTCTAGTCAGAGCGGCTGCAGACTGTTCTATCTTGGTAGGACAATGTTCTAGTCAGAGCAGCTGCAGACTGTTCTCCTATCTTGGTAGGACAATGTTCTACTCAGAGCAGCTGCAGACTGCTATTCTATGTAGTTAGGACAATGTTCTAGTCAGAGCATCTGTAGACAGTTCTCATATCTAGTTAGGACAATGTTGTAGTCAGAGCAGCTGTATTCTGTTCTCCTATCTACTTAGGACAATGTTCTAGTCAGAGCAGCTGCAGACTGTTCTCTTATCTAGTTAGGACAATGTTCTAGTAAGAGCAGCTGCAGACTGTTCTCCTATCTGGGAAGGACAATGATCTAGTCAGAGCACCTGCAGACTATTCTCCTATATAGGTAGGAAAATGTTCTATTCAGAGAAGCTGCAGACTGTTCTCCTATATAGTTAGGAAAATGTTCTAGTCAGAGAAGCTGTAGAATATTATTCTATCTAGTTAGGACAATGTTCTAGTCAGAGCAGCTGTAGCCTGTTCTCCTATCTAGTTAGGACAATGTTCTAGTCAGAGCAGCAGCAGACCGTTATCTTATCTAGTTAGGACAATGTTCTAGTAAGAGCAGCTGCAGACTGTTCTCCTATCTAGGTAAGCCAGTTCTAGTCAGAGCAGCTCTAGCCTGTTCTCCTATCTAGTTAGGACAATGTTCTAGAAAGATCAGCTGCAGACTGTTCTCATATCTAGTTAAAACAATGTTCTAGTGAGAGCACCTGCAGACTGTTCTCCTATCTAGGTAGGGCAGTTCTGGTCAGAGCAGCTGTAGCCTGTTCTCCTATCTAGTTAGGACAATGTTCTAGTCAGAACAGATGAAGACTGTTCTCCTATTTGGTTAGGACAATGTTCTAGTCAGAGCAGCTGCAGGCTGTTCTCCTATCTTGGTAGGACAATGTTCTAGTCAGAGCAGCTGCAGACTGTTCTCCTATCTTGGTAGGACAATGTTCTACTCAGAGCAGCTGCACCCTGCTATTCTATCTAGTTAGGACAATATTCTAGTCAGAGCATCTGTAGACAGTTCTCATATCTAGTTAGGACAATGTTGTAGTCAGAGCAGCTGTATTCTGTTCTCCTATCTACTTAGGACAAAGTTCTAGTCATAGCAGCTGCAGACTGTTCTCTTATCTAGTTAGGACAATGTTCTAGTAAGAGCAGCTGCAGACTGTTCTCCTATCTAGGTAGGACAGTTCTAGTCGGAGCAGCTGTAGCCTTTTCTACAATCTAGTTAGGACAATGTTCTAGTCAGAGCAGCTGCAGACTGTTCTCCTATCTTGGTAGGACAAAGTTCTACTCAGAGCAGCTGCTGAATGCTATTCTATCTAGTTAGGACAATGTTCTACTCAGAGCATCTGCAGGCAGTTCTTATATCTAGTTAGGACAATGTTCTAGTCAGAGCAGCTGCAGACTTTTCTCCTATCTAGTTAGGACAATAATCTTGTCAGAGTAGCTGCAGAAGTTTCTACTGTCTGGTTAGGAAAATGTTCTAGTCAGAGCAGCTGTAGACTGTTCTCCTATCTGGTTTGGACAATGTTCTAGTCAGAGCAGCTGCTGACTGTTCTCCTATCTAGTTAGGACAATGTTCTAGTAAGAGCAGCTGCAGACTGTTCTCCTATCTAGGTAGGCCAGTTCTAGTCGGAGCAGCTGTAGCCTATTCTCCTATCAAGTTAGCACAATGTTCTAGTCACAGCAGCTGTAGACTGTTCTCCTATTTGGTTTGGACAATGTTCTAGTCAGAGCAGCTGTAGACTGTTATCTTATCTAGTTAGGACAATGTTCTAGTAAGAGCAGCAGTAGCCTGTTCTCCTATCTAGTTAAGACAATGTTCTAGTCAGAGCAGCTGCAGACTGTTATCTTATCTAGTTAGGACAATGTTCTAGTAAGAGCAGCTGCAGACGTTTCTCCTATCTAGGTAGGCCAGTTCTAGTCAGAGCAGCTGTAGCCTGTTCTCCTATCTAGTTAGGACAATGTTCTAGTCAGAGCAGCTGCAGACAGTTCTCATATCTAGTTAGGACAATGTTCTAGTGAGAGCAGCTGCAGACTGTTCTCCTGTCTAGGTAGGCCAGTTCTAGTCGGAGCAGCTGTAGCCTGTTCTCTTACCTAGCTAGGACAATGTTCTAGTCAGAGCAGCTGCAGACTGTTGTCTTATCTAGTCAGGACAATGTTCTTGAAAGAGCACCTGCAGACTGTTCTCCTATCTAGTTAGGACAATGTTCTAGTCAGAGCAGCTGCAGACTGCTCTCCTATCTAGTTAGGACAATGTTCTAGTCAGAGCAGCTGTAGTCTGTTCTCTTATCTAGTTAGGACAATGTTCTATTCAGAGCAGCTGCAGACTGTTCTCCGATCTATTTACGACAATGTTCTAGTCAGAGCAGCTGCAGACTGTTCTCTTATTTAGTCAGGACAATGTTCTAGTAAGAGCAGCTGCAGACTGTTCTCCTATCTGGTTAGGACAATGTTCTAGTCAGAGCAGCTGCAGACTGTTCTCCGATCTAGTTAGGACAATGTTCTAGTCATAGCAGCTGCAGACTGTTCTCTTATCTAGTCAGGACAATGTTCTAGTAAGAGCAGCTGCAGACTGTTCTCCGATCTAGTTAGGACAATGTTCTAGTCATAGCAGCTGCAGACCGTTCTCTTATCTAGTTAGGACAATGTTCTAGTAAGAGCAGCTGCAGACTGTTCTCTTATCTAGTTAGGACAATGTTCTAGTAAGAGCAGCTGCAGACTGTTCTCCTATGTAGGTCGGCCAGTTCTAATCGGAGCAGCTGTAGCCTGTTCTCCTACCTAGTTAGGACAATGTTCTAGTCAGAGCAGCTGTAGACTGTTCTCTTATCTAGTTAGGATAATGTTCTAGTAAGAGCAGCTGCAGAATGTTCTCCAATCTAGGTAGGCCAGTTCTAGTCAGAGCAGCTGCAGACTGTTCTCCTATTTAGTTAGGACAATGTTCTAGTCAGAGCAGCTGCAGACTGTTCTCCTATCAAATCAAATCAAAATCAAATCAAATTTTATTTGTCACATACACATGGTTAGCAGATGTTAATGCGAGTGTAGCGAAATGCTTGTGCTTCTAGTTCCGACCATGCAGTAGTATCTAACAAGTAATCTAACAAATTCACAACAACTACCTTATACACACAAGAGTAAAGGAATGAATACGAGTGTGTACATATAAATATATGGATGAGCGATGGCTGACCGGCATAGGCAAGATGCAGTAGATGGTATGGAGTACAGTATATACACACATACACACACACACACACATATATGAGATGAGTAATGTAGGATATGTAAACATTATATGAATGGCATTGTTTAAAGTGGCTAGTGATACATTATTTCATCCAATTATAATTATTCAAGTGGCTAGAGATTTGGGTCGATGACCGAACGGCATAGGCAAGATACAGTAGATGGTTTAGAGCATCTAGTTAGGACAAGGTTCTAGTCAGAGCAGCTGCAGACTGTTCTCTTATCTAGTCAGGACAATGTTCTAGTCAGAGCAGCTGCAGACTGTTCTCCTATCTGGTTAGGACAATGTTCTAGTCAGAGCAGCTGCAGACTGTTCTCCTATCTAGTTAGGACAGTGATCTAGTCATAGTAGCTGCAGACCTTTCTCCTATCTAGTTAGGACAATGATCTAGTCAGAGTAGCTGCAGACCTTTCTCCTATCTGGTTATGAAAATGTTCTAGTCAGACAAGAGGCAGACTGTTCTTCTATCTAGTTAGGACAATGTTCTAGTCAGAGCAGCTGTAGCCTGTTATCCTATCTAGTTAAGACAATGTTCTTGTCAGAGCAGCTGTAGACTGTTATCTTATCTAGTTAGGATAATGTTCTAGTAAGAGCAGCTGCAGAATGTTCTCCAATCTAGGTAGGCCAGTTCTTGTCAGTGCAGCTGTAGTCTGTTTTCTATCTAGTTAGGACAATGTTCTAGTAAGAGCAGCTGTAGCCTGTTCTACTATCTTGATAGGACAATGTTCTTTTCAGAGCAGCTGCAGACTGTTCTCCTATCTAGTTAGGACAATGTTCTAGTCAGAGCAGCTGCAGACTGTTCTCCTATCTAGTTAGGACAAGGTTCTAGTCAGATCAGCTGCAGACTGTTCTCTTATCTAGTCAGGACAATGTTCTAGTCAGAGCAGCTGCAGACTGTTCTCCTATCTGGTTAGGACAATGTTCTAGTCAGAGCAGCTGCAGACTGTTCTCCTATCTAGTTAGGACAGTGATCTAGTCATAGTAGCTGCAGACCTTTCTCCTATCTAGTTAGGACAATGATCTAGTCAGAGTAGCTGCAGACCTTTCTCCTATCTGGTTATGAAAATGTTCTAGTCAGACAAGAGGCAGACTGTTCTTCTATCTAGTTAGGACAATGTTCTAGTAAGAGCAGCTGTAGCCTGTTCTACTATCTTGATAGGACAATGTTCTTTTCAGAGCAGCTGCAGACTGTTCTCCTATCTAGTTAGGACAATGTTCTAGTCAGAGCAGCTGCAGACTGTTCTCCTATCTAGTTAGGACAAGGTTCTAGTCAGAGCAGCTGCAGACTGTTCTCTTATCTAGTCAGGACAATGTTCTAGTCAGAGCAGCTGCAGACTGTTCTCCTATCTGGTTAGGACAATGTTCTAGTCAGAGCAGCTGCAGACTGTTCTCCTATCTAGTTAGGACAATGATCTAGTCAGAGTAGCTGCAGACCTTTCTCCTATCTGGTTAGGAAAATGTTCTAGTCAGACAAGAGGCAGACTGTTCTTCTATCTAGTTAGGACAATGTTCTAGTCAGAGCAGCTGTAGCCTGTTATCCTATCTAGTTAGGACAATGTTCTTGTCAGAGCAGCTGTAGACTGTTATCTTATCTAGTTAGGATAATGTTCTAGTAAGAGCAGCTGCAGAATGTTCTCCAATCTAGGTAGGCCAGTTCTAGTCAGTGCAGCTGTAGTCTGTTTTCTATCTAGTTAGGACAATGTTCTAGTAAGAGCAGCTGTAGCCTGTTCTACTATCTTGATAGGACAATGTTCCAGTCAGAGCAGCTGCAGACTGTTCTCTTATTTAGTCAGGACAATGTTCTAGTAAGAGCAGCTGCAGACTGTTCTCCTATCTGGTTAGGACAATGTTCTAGTCAGAGCAGCTGCAGACTGTTCTCCGATCTAGTTAGGACAATGTTCTAGTCATAGCAGCTGCAGACTGTTCTCTTATCTAGTCAGGACAATGTTCTAGTAAGAGCAGCTGCAGACTGTTCTCCGATCTAGTTAGGACAATGTTCTAGTCATAGCAGCTGCAGACCGTTCTCTTATCTAGTTATGACAATGTTCTAGTAAGAGCAGCTGCAGACTGTTCTCTTATCTAGTTAGGACAATGTTCTAGTAAGAGCAGCTGTAGACTGTTCTCCTATGTAGGTCGGCCAGTTCTAATCGGAGCAGCTGTAGCCTGTTCTCCTACCTAGTTAGGACAATGTTCTAGTCAGAGCAGCTGTAGACTGTTCTCTTATCTAGTTAGGATAATGTTCTAGTAAGAGCAGCTGCAGAATGTTCTCCAATCTAGGTAGGCCAGTTCTAGTCAGAGCAGCTGCAGACTGTTCTCCTATCTAGTTAGGACAATGGTCTAGTCAGAGCAGCTGCAGACTGTTCTCCTATCTAGTTTGGACAATGTTCTAGTCAGAGCAGCTGCTGACTGTTCTCCTATCTAGTTAGGACAATGTTCTAGTCAGAGCAGCTGCAGACTGTTCTCCTCTCTACTTAGGACAATGTTCTAGTCAGAGCAGCTGCAGACTGTTCTCCTATCAAATCAAATCAAAGTCAAATCAAATTTTATTTGTCACATACACATGGTTAGCAGATGTTAATGCGAGTGTAGCGAAATGCTTGTGCTTCTAGTTCCGACCATGCAGTAGTATCTAACAAGTAATCTAACAAATTCACAACAACTACCTTATACACACAAGAGTAAAGGAATGAATACGAGTATGTACATATAAATATATGGATGAGCGATGGCTGACCGGCATAGGCAAGATGCTGTAGATGGTATGGAGTACAGTATATACACACATACACACACACATATATGAGATGAGTAATGTAGGATATGTAAACATTATATGAATGGCATTGTTTAAAGTGGCTAGTGATACATTATTTCATCCAATTATAATTATTCAAGTGGCTAGAGATTTGGGTCGATGACCGAACGGCATAGGCAAGATACAGTAGATGGTTTAGAGCATCTAGTTAGGACAAGGTTCTAGTCAGAGCAGCTGCAGACTGTTCTCTTATCTAGTCAGGACAATGTTCTAGTCAGAGCAGCTGCAGACTGTTCTCCTATCTAGTTAGGACAGTGATCTAGTCAGAGTAGCTGCAGACCTTTCTCCTATCTAGTTAGGACAATGATCTAGTCAGAGTAGCTGCAGACCTTTCTCCTATCTGGTTAGGAAAATGTTCTAGTCAGACAAGAGGCAGACTGTTCTTCTATCTAGTTAGGACAATGTTCTAGTCAGAGCAGCTGTAGCCTGTTATCCTATCTAGTTAAGACAATGTTCTTGTCAGAGCAGCTGTAGACTGTTATCTTATCTAGTTAGGATAATGTTCTAGTAAGAGCAGCTGCAGAATGTTCTCCAATCTAGGTAGGCCAGTTCTTGTCAGTGCAGCTGTAGACTGTTTTCTATCTAGTTAGGACAATGTCCTAGTAAGAGCAGCTGTAGCCTGTTCTACTATCTTGATAGGACAATGTTCTAGTCAGAGCAGCTGCAGACTGTTCTCTTATCTAGTTAGGACAATGTTCTAGTCAGAACAGCTGTAGAATGCTCTCGTATCTACTTAGGACAATGTTCTAGTCAGAGAAGCTTTAGACTGTTATTCAATCTAGATAGGACAATGTTCTAGTCAGAGCAGCTGCAGACCGTTCTCCTATCTAGTTAGGACAATGTTCTAGTAAGAGCAGCTGCAGACTGTTCTCTTATCTAGTTAGGACAATGTTCTAGTAAGAGCAGCTGCAGACTGTTCTCCTATGTAGGTCGGCCAGTTCTAGTCGGAGCAGCTTTAGCCTGTTCTCCTACCTAGTTAGGACAATGTTCTAGTCAGAGCAGCTGTAGACTGTTCTCTTATCTAGTTAGGATAATGTTCTAGTAAGAGCAGCTGCAGAATGTTCTCCAATCTAGGTAGGCCAGTTCTAGTCAGAGCAGCTGCAGACTGTTCTCCTATCTAGTTAGGACAATGTTCTAGTCAGAGCAGCTGCAGACTGTTCTCCTATCTAGTTAGGACAACGTTCTAGTCAGAGCAGCTGCAGACTGTTCTCTTATCTAGTCAGGACAATGTTCTAGTCAGAGCAGCTGCAGACTGTTCTCCTATCTGGTTAGGACAATGTTCTAGTCAGAGCAGCTGCAGACTGTTCTCCTATCTAGTTAGGACAATGATCTAGTCAGAGTAGCTGCAGACCTTTCTCCTATCTGGTTAGGAAAATGTTCTAGTCAGACAAGAGGCAGACTGTTCTTCTATCTAGTTAGGACAATGTTCTTGTCAGAGCAGCTGTAGACTGTTATCTTATCTAGTTAGGATAATGTTCTAGTAAGAGCAGCTGCAGAATGTTCTCCAATCTTGTTAGGCCAGTTCTAGTCAGTGCAGCTGTAGTCTGTTTTCTATCTAGTTAGGACAATGTTCTAGTAAGAGCAGCTGTAGCCTGTTCTACTATCTTGATAGGACAATGTTCTAGTCAGAGCAGCTGCAGACTGTTCTCTTATCTAGTTAGGACAATGTTCTAGTCAGAACAGCTGTAGAATCTCTCGTATCTACTTAGGACAATGTTCTAGTCAGAGAAGCTTTAGACTGTTATTCAATCTAGATAGGACAATGTTCTAGTCAGAGCAGCTGCAGACCGTTCTCTTATCTAGTTAGGACAATATTCTAGTAAGAGCAGCTGCAGACCGTTCTCTTATCTAGTTAGGACAATGTTGTAGTAAGAGCAGCAGTAGCCTGTTCTCCTATCTAGTTAAGACAATGTTCTAGTCAGAGCAGCTGCAGACAGTTATCTTATCTAGTTAGGACAATGTTCTAGTCAGAGCAGCTGCAGACGTTTCTCCAATCTAGGTAGGCCAGTTCTAGTCAGTGCAGCTGTAGTCTGTTTTCTATCTAGTTAGGACAATGTTCTAGTAAGAGCAGCTGTAGCCTGTTCTACTATCTTGATAGGACAATGTTCTAGTCAGAGCAGCTGCAGACTGTTCTCTTATTTAGTCAGGACAATGTTCTAGTAAGAGCAGCTGCAGACTGTTCTCCTATCTGGTTAGGACAATGTTCTAGTCAGAGCAGCTGCAGACTGTTCTCCGATCTAGTTAGGACAATGTTCTAGTCATAGCAGCTGCAGACTGTTCTCTTATCTAGTCAGGACAATGTTCTAGTAAGAGCAGCTGCAGACTGTTCTCCGATCTAGTTAGGACAATGTTCTAGTCATAGCAGCTGCAGACCGTTCTCTTATGTAGTTAGGACAATGTTCTAGTCAGAGCAGCTGCAGACTGTTCTCTTATGTAGTTAGGACAATGTTCTAGTAAGAGCAGCTGCAGACTGTTCTCTTATGTAGGTCGGCCAGTTCTAATCGGAGCAGCTGTAGCCTGTTCTCCTAACTAGTTAGGACAATGTTCTAGTCAGAGCAGCTGTAGACTGTTCTCTTATCTAGTTAGGATAATGTTCTAGTAAGAGCAGCTGCAGAATGTTCTCCAATCTAGTTAGGCCAGTTCTAGTCAGAGCAGCTGCAGACTGTTCTCCTATCTAGTTAGGACAATGTTCTAGTCAGAGCAGCTGCAGACAGTTCTCCTATCTAGTTAGGACAATGTTCTAGTCAGAGCAGCTGCAGACAGTTCTCCTATCTAGTTAGGACAGTGATCTAGTCAGAGTAGCTGCAGACCTTTCTCCTATCTAGTTAGGACAATGATCTAGTCAGAGTAGCTGCAGACCTTTCTCCTATCTGGTTAGGAAAATGTTCTAGTCAGACAAGAGGCAGACTGTTCTTCTATCTAGTTAGGACAATGTTCTAGTCAGAGCAGCTGTAGCCTGTTATCCTATCTAGTTAAGACAATGTTCTTGTCAGAGCAGCTGTAGACTGTTATCTTATCTAGTTAGGATAATGTTCTAGTAAGAGCAGCTGCAGAATGTTCTCCAATCTAGGTAGGCAAGTTCTAGTCAGCGCAGCTGTAGTCTGTTTTCTATCTAGTTAGGACAATGTTCTAGTAAGAGCAGCTGTAGCCTGTTCTACTATCTTGATAGGAAAATGTTCTAGTCAGAGCAGCTGCAGACTGTTCTCTTATCTAGTTAGGACAATGTTCTAGTCAGAACAGCTGTAGAATGCTCTCGTATCTACTTAGGACAATGTTCTAGTCAGAGAAGCTTTAGACTGTTATTCAATCTAGATAGGACAATGTTCTAGTCAGAGCAGCTGCAGACCGTTCTCTTATCTAGTTAGGACAATGTTCTAGTAAGAGCAGCTGCAGACTGTTCTCTTATCTAGTTAGGACAATGTTCTAGTAAGAGCAGCTGCAGACTGTTCTCCTATGTAGGTCGGCCAGTTCTAGCTCGGAGCAGCTTAGCCTGTTCTCCTACCTAGTTAGGGACAATGTTCTAGTCAGAGCAGCTGTAGACTGTTCTCTCTTATCTAGTTAGGATAATGTTCTAGTAAGAGCAGCTGCAGAATGTTCTCCAATCTAGGTAGGCCAGTTCTAGTCAGAGCAGCTGCAGACTGTTCTCCTATCTAGTTAGGACAATGTTCTAGCCAGTGAGCAGCTGCAGACTGTTCTCCTATCTAGTTAGGACAAGGTTCCTAGCCAGAGCAGCTGCAGACTGTTCTCTTATCTAGTCAGGACAATGTTCTAGCCAGAGCAGCTGCAGACTGTTCTCCTATCTGGTTAGGACAATGTTCTAGTCAGGGCAGCTGCAGACTGTTCCTCCTATCTAGTTAGGACAATGATCTAGTCAGAGTAGCTGCAGACCTTTCTCCTATCTGGTTAGGGAAAATGTTCTAGTCAGACAAGAGGCAGACTGTTCTTCTATCTAGTTAGGACAATGTTCTTGTCCAGAGCAGCTGTAGACTGTTATCTTATCTAGTTAGGATAATGTTCTAGTAAGAGCAGCTGCAGAATGTTCTCCAATCTAGGTAGGCCAGTTCTAGTCAGTGCAGCTGTAGTCTGTTTTCTATCTAGTTAGGACAATGTTCTAGTAAGAGCAGCTGTAGCCTGTTCTACTATCTTGATAGGACAATGTTCTAGTCAGAGCAGCTGCAGACTGTTCTCTTATCTAGTTAGGACAATGTTCTAGTCAGAACAGCTGTAGAGATGCTCAGATCTACTTAGGACAATGTTCTAGTCAGAGAAGCTTTTAGACTGTTATTCAATCTAGATAGGACAATGTTCTAGCTGAGCAGCTGCAGACCGTTCTCTTATCTAGTTAGGACAATATTCTAGTAAGAGCAGCTGCAGACTGCTCTTTATCTAGTTAGGACAATGTTCTAGTAAGAGCAGCAGTAGCCTGTTCTCCTATCTAGTTAAGACAATGTTCTAGTCAGAGCAGCGGCAGACTGTTATCTTATCTAGTTAGGACAATGTTCTAGTAAAGAGCAGCTGCAGACGTTTCTCCTATCTAGGTAGGGGCCAGTTCTAGTCAGAGCAGCTGTAGCCTGTTCTCTCCTATCTAGTTAGGACAATGTTCTAGTCAGAGCAGCTGCAGACAGTTCTCATATCTAGTTAGGACAATGTTCTAGTGAGAGCAGCTGCAGACTGTTCTCCTGTCTAGGTAGGCCAGTTCTAGTCAGCAGCTGTAGACTGTTCTCCTACCTAGTTGAGACAATGTTCTAGTCAGAGCAGCTGTAGACTGTTATCTTATCTAGTTAGGACAATGTTCTAGTAAGAGCAGCAGTAGCCTGTTCTCCTATCTAGTTAAGACAATGTTCTAGTCAGAGCAGCTGCAGACTGTTATCTTATCTAGTTAGGACAATGTTCTAGTAAGGTAGCTGCAGACGTTTCTCCTATCTAGGTAGGCCAGTTCTATTCAGAGCAGCTGTAGCCTGTTCTCCTATCTAGTTAGGACAATGTTCTAGTCAGAGCAGCTGCAGACAGTTCTCATATCTAGTTAGGACAATGTTCTAGTGAGAGCAGCTGCAGACTGTTCTCCTGTCTAGGTAGGCCAGTTCTAGTCGGAGCAGCTGTAGCCTGTTCTCTCCTACCTAGTTAGGGACAATGTTCTAGTCAGAGCAGCTGCAGACTGCTGTCTTATCTAGTTAGGACAATGTTCTTGAAAGAGCACCTGCAGACTGTTCTCTTATCTAGTTAGGACAATGTTCTAGTCAGAACAGCTGTAGAATGCTCTCAGTATCTACTTAGGACAATGTTCTAGTCAGAGAAGCTTTAGACTGTTATTCAATCTAGATAGGACAATGTTCTAGCCAGAGCAGCTGCAGACCGTTCTCTTATCTAGTTAGGACAATGTTCTAGTAAGAGCAGCTGCAGACTGTTCTCTTATCTAGTTAGGACAATGTTCTAGTAAGAGCAGCTGCAGACTGTTCTCCTATGTAGGTCGGCCAGTTCTAGTCGGAGCAGCTTTAGCCTGTTCTCCTACCTAGTTAGGACAATGTTCTAGTCAGAGCAGCTGTAGACTGTTCTCTTATCTAGTTAGGATAATGTTCTAGTAAGAGCAGCTGCAGAATGTTCTCCAATCTAGGTAGGCCAGTTCTAGTCAGAGCAGCTGCAGACTGTTCTCCTATCTAGTTAGGACAATGTTCTAGTCAGAGCAGCTGCAGACTGTTCTCCTATCTAGTTAGGACAAGGTTCTAGTCAGAGCAGCTGCAGACTGTTCTCTTATCTAGTCAGGACAATGTTCTAGTCAGAGCAGCTGCAGACTGTTCTCCTATCTGGTTAGGACAATGTTCTAGTCAGGGCAGCTGCAGACTGTTCTCCTATCTAGTTAGGACAATGATCTAGTCAGAGTAGCTGCAGACCTTTCTCCTATCTGGTTAGGAAAATGTTCTAGTCAGACAAGAGGCAGACTGTTCTTCTATCTAGTTAGGACAATGTTCTTGTCAGAGCAGCTGTAGACTGTTATCTTATCTAGTTAGGATAATGTTCTAGTAAGAGCAGCTGCAGAATGTTCTCCAATCTAGGTAGGCCAGTTCTAGTCAGTGCAGCTGTAGTCTGTTTTCTATCTAGTTAGGACAATGTTCTAGTAAGAGCAGCTGTAGCCTGTCTCTACTATCTTGATAGGACAATGTTCTAGTCAGAGCAGCTGCAGACTGTTCTCTTATCTAGTTAGGACAATGTTCTAGTCAGAACAGCTGTAGAATGCTCTCGTATCTACTTAGGACAATGTTCTAGTCAGAGAAGCTTTAGACTGTTATTCAATCTAGATAGGACAATGTTCTAGTCAGAGCAGCTGCAGACCGTTCTCTTATCTAGTTAGGACAATATTCTAGTAAGAGCAGCTGCAGACCGTTCTTTTATCTAGTTAGGACAATGTTCTAGTAAGAGCAGCAGTAGCCTGTTCTCCTATCTAGTTAAGACAATGTTCTAGTCAGAGCAGCGGCAGACTGTTATCTTATCTAGTTAGGACAATGTTCTAGTAAGAGCAGCTGCAGACGTTTCTCCTATCTAGGTAGGCCAGTTCTAGTCAGAGCAGCTGTAGCCTGTTCTCCTATCTAGTTAGGACAATGTTCTAGTCAGAGCAGCTGCAGACAGTTCTCATATCTAGTTAGGACAATGTTCTAGTGAGAGCAGCTGCAGACTGTTCTCCTGTCTAGGTAGGCCAGTTCTAGTCGGAGCAGCTGTAGACTGTTCTCCTACCTAGTTAGGACAATGTTCTAGTCAGAGCAGCTGTAGACTGTTATCTTATCTAGTTAGGACAATGTTCTAGTAAGAGCAGCAGTAGCCTGTTCTCCTATCTAGTTAAGACAATGTTCTAGTCAGAGCAGCTGCAGACTGTTATCTTATCTAGTTAGGACAATGTTCTAGTAAGAGTAGCTGCAGACGTTTCTCCTATCTAGGTAGGCCAGTTCTATTCAGAGCAGCTGTAGCCTGTTCTCCTATCTAGTTAGGACAATGTTCTAGTCAGAGCAGCTGCAGACAGTTCTCATATCTAGTTAGGACAATGTTCTAGTGAGAGCAGCTGCAGACTGTTCTCCTGTCTAGGTAGGCCAGTTCTAGTCGGAGCAGCTGTAGCCTGTTCTCCTACCTAGTTAGGACAATGTTCTAGTCAGAGCAGCTGCAGACTGTTGTCTTATCTAGTTAGGACAATGTTCTTGAAAGAGCACCTGCAGACTGTTCTCTTATCTAGTTAGGACAATGTTCTAGTCAGAACAGCTGTAGAATGCTCTCGTATCTACTTAGGACAATGTTCTAGTCAGAGAAGCTTTAGACTGTTATTCAATCTAGATAGGACAATGTTCTAGTCAGAGCAGCTGCAGACCGTTCTCTTATCTAGTTAGGACAATGTTCTAGTAAGAGCAGCTGCAGACTGTTCTCTTATCTAGTTAGGACAATGTTCTAGTAAGAGCAGCTGCAGACTGTTCTCCTATGTAGGTCGGCCAGTTCTAGTCGGAGCAGCTTTAGCCTGTTCTCCTACCTAGTTAGGACAATGTTCTAGTCAGAGCAGCTGTAGACTGTTCTCTTATCTAGTTAGGATAATGTTCTAGTAAGAGCAGCTGCAGAATGTTCTCCAATCTAGGTAGGCCAGTTCTAGTCAGAGCAGCTGCAGACTGTTCTCCTATCTAGTTAGGACAATGTTCTAGTCAGAGCAGCTGCAGACTGTTCTCCTATCTAGTTAGGACAAGGTTCTAGTCAGAGCAGCTGCAGACTGTTCTCTTTATCTAGTCAGGACAATGTTCTAGTCAGAGCAGCTGCAGACTGTTCTCCTATCTGGTTAGGACAATGTTCTAGTCAGGGCAGCTGCAGACTGTTCTCCTATCTAGTTAGGACAATGATCTAGTCAGAGTAGCTGCAGACCTTTCTCCTATCTGGTTAGGAAAATGTTCTAGTCAGACAAGAGGCAGACTGTTCTTCTATCTAGTTAGGACAATGTTCTTGTCAGAGCAGCTGTAGACTGTTATCTTATCTAGTTAGGATAATGTTATAGTAAGAGCAGCTGCAGAATGTTCTCCAATCTAGGTAGGCCAGTTCTAGTCAGTGCAGCTGTAGTCTGTTTTCTATCTAGTTAGGACAATGTTCTAGTAAGAGCAGCTGTAGCCTGTCTCTACTATCTTGATAGGACAATGTTCTAGTCAGAGCAGCTGCAGACTGTTCTCTTATCTAGTTAGGACAATGTTCTAGTCAGAACAGCTGTAGAATGCTCTCGTATCTACTTAGGACAATGTTCTAGTCAGAGAAGCTTTAGACTGTTATTCAATCTAGATAGGACAATGTTCTAGTCAGAGCAGCTGCAGACCGTTCTCTTATCTAGTTAGGACAATATTCTAGTAAAGAGCAGCTGCAGACCGTTCTTTTATCTAGTTAGGACAATGTTCTAGTAAGAGCAGCAGTAGCCTGTTCTCCTATCTAGTTAAGACAATGTTCTAGTCAGAGCAGCGGCAGACTGTTATCTTATCTAGTTAGGACAATGTTCTAGTAAGAGCAGCTGCAGACGTTTCTCCTATCTAGGTAGGCCAGTTCTAGTCAGAGCAGCTGTAGCCTGTTCTCCTATCTAGTTAGGACAATGTTCTAGTCAGAGCAGCTGCAGACAGTTCTCATATCTAGTTAGGACAATGTTCTAGTGAGAGCAGCTGCAGACTGTTCTCCTGTCTAGGTAGGCCAGTTCTAGTCGGAGCAGCTGTAGACTGTTCTCCTACCTAGTTAGGACAATGTTCTAGTCAGAGCAGCTGTAGACTGTTATCTTATCTAGTTAGGACAATGTTCTAGTAAGAGCAGCAGTAGCCTGTTCTCCTATCTAGTTAAGACAATGTTCTAGTCAGAGCAGCTGCAGACTGTTATCTTATCTAGTTAGGACAATGTTCTAGTAAGAGTAGCTGCAGACGTTTCTCCTATCTAGGTAGGCCAGTTCTATTCAGAGCAGCTGTAGCCTGTTCTCCTATCTAGTTAGGACAATGTTCTAGTCAGAGCAGCTGCAGACAGTTCTCATATCTAGTTAGGACAATGTTCTAGTGAGAGCAGCTGCAGACTGTTCTCCTGTCTAGGTAGGCCAGTTCTAGTCGGAGCAGCTGTAGCCTGTTCTCCTACCTAGTTAGGACAATGTTCTAGTCAGAGCAGCTGCAGACTGTTGTCTTATCTAGTTAGGACAATGTTCTTGAAAGAGCACCTGCAGACTGTTCTCCTATCTAGTTAGGACAATGTTCTAGTCAGAGCAGCTGCAGACTGCTCTCCTATCTAGTTAGGACAATGTTCTAGTCAGAGCAGCTGTAGTCTGTTCTCTTATCTAATTAGGACAACGTTCTAGTCAGAGCAGCTGCAGACTGTTCTCCGATCTATTTACGACAATGTTCTAGTCAGAGCAGCTGCAGACTGTTCTCTTATTTAGTCAGGACAATGTTCTAGTAAGAGCAGCTGCAGACTGTTCTCCTATCTGGTTAGGACAATGTTCTAGTCAGAGCAGCTGCAGACTGTTCTCCGATCTAGTTAGGACAATGTTCTAGTCATAGCAGCTGCAGACTGTTCTCTAATCTAGTCAGGACAATGTTCTAGTAAGAGCAGCTGCAGACTGTTCTCCTATCTAGTTAGGACAAGGTTCTAGTCAGAGCAGCTGCAGACTGTTCTCTTATCTAGTCAGGACAATGTTCTAGTCAGAGCAGCTGCAGACTGTTCTCCTATCTGGTTAGGACAATGTTCTAGTCAGAGCAGCTGTAGCCTGTTATCCTATCTAGTTAAGACAATGTTCTTGTCAGAGCAGCTGTAGACTGTTATCTTATCTAGTTAGGATAATGTTCTAGTAAGAGCAGCTGCAGAATGTTCTCCAATCTAGGTAGGCCAGTTCTAGTCAGTGCAGCTGTAGTCTGTTTTCTATCTAGTTAGGACAATGTTCTAGTAAGAGCAGCTGTAGCTTGTTCTACTATCTTGATAGGACAATGTTCTAGTCAGAGCAGCTGCAGACTGTTCTCTTATCTAGTTAGGACAATGTTCTAGTCAGAACAGCTGTAGAATGCTCTCGTATCTACTTAGGACAATGTTCTAGTCAAAGAAGCTTTAGACTGTTATTCAATCTAGATAGGACAATGTTCTAGTCAGAGCAGCTTCAGACCGTTCTCTTATCTAGTTAGGACAATGTTCTAGTAAGAGCAGCTGCAGACTGTTCTCTTATCTAGTTAGGACAATGTTCTAGTAAGAGCAGCTGCAGACTGTTCTCCTATGTAGGTCGGCCAGTTCTAGTCGGAGCAGCTGTAGCCTGTTCTCCTACCTAGTTAGGACAATGTTCTAGTCAGAGCAGCTGTAGACTGTTCTCTTATCTAGTTAGGATAATGTTCTAGTAAGAGCAGCTGCAGAATGTTCTCCAATCTAGGTAGGCCAGTTCTAGTCAGAGCAGCTGCAGACTGTTCTCCTATCTAGTTAGGACAATGTTCTAGTCAGAGCAGCTGCAGACTGTTCTCCTATCTAGTTAGGACAAGGTTCTAGTCAGAGCAGCTGCAGACTGTTCTCTTATCTAGTCAGGACAATGTTCTAGTCAGAGCAGCTGCAGACTGTTCTCCTATCTGGTTAGGACAATGTTCTAGTCAGGGCAGCTGCAGACTGTTCTCCTATCTAGTTAGGACAATGATCTAGTCAGAGTAGCTGCAGACCTTTCTCCTATCTGGTTAGGAAAATGTTCTAGTCAGACAAGAGGCAGACTGTTCTTCTATCTAGTTAGGACAATGTTCTTGTCAGAGCAGCTGTAGACTGTTATCTTATCTAGTTAGGATAATGTTCTAGTAAGAGCAGCTGCAGAATGTTCTCCAATCTAGGTAGGCCAGTTCTAGTCAGTGCAGCTGTAGTCTGTTTTCTATCTAGTTAGGACAATGTTCTAGTAAGAGCAGCTGTAGCCTGTTCTACTATCTTGATAGGACAATGTTCTAGTCAGAGCAGCTGCAGACTGTTCTCTTATCTAGTTAGGACAATGTTCTAGTCAGAACAGCTGTAGAATGCTCTCGTATCTACTTAGGACAATGTTCTAGTCAGAGAAGCTTTAGACTGTTATTCAATCTAGATAGGACAATGTTCTAGTCAGAGCAGCTGCAGACCGTTCTCTTATCTAGTTAGGACAATATTCTAGTAAGAGCAGCTGCAGACCGTTCTTTTATCTAGTTAGGACAATGTTCTAGTAAGAGCAGCAGTAGCCTGTTCTCCTATCTAGTTAAGACAATGTTCTAGTCAGAGCAGCGGCAGACTGTTATCTTATCTAGTTAGGACAATGTTCTAGTAAGAGCAGCTGCAGACGTTTCTCCTATCTAGGTAGGCCAGTTCTAGTCAGAGCAGCTGTAGCCTGTTCTCCTATCTAGTTAGGACAATGTTCTAGTCAGAGCAGCTGCAGACAGTTCTCATATCTAGTTAGGACAATGTTCTAGTGAGAGCAGCTGCAGACTGTTCTCCTGTCTAGGTAGGCCAGTTCTAGTCGGAGCAGCTGTAGACTGTTCTCCTACCTAGTTAGGACAATGTTCTAGTCAGAGCAGCTGTAGACTGTTATCTTATCTAGTTAGGACAATGTTCTAGTAAGAGCAGCAGTAGCCTGTTCTCCTATCTAGTTAAGACAATGTTCTAGTCAGAGCAGCTGCAGACTGTTATCTTATCTAGTTAGGACAATGTTCTAGTAAGAGTAGCTGCAGACGTTTCTCCTATCTAGGTAGGCCAGTTCTATTCAGAGCAGCTGTAGCCTGTTCTCCTATCTAGTTAGGACAATGTTCTAGTCAGAGCAGCTGCAGACAGTTCTCATATCTAGTTAGGACAATGTTCTAGTGAGAGCAGCTGCAGACTGTTCTCCTGTCTAGGTAGGCCAGTTCTAGTCGGAGCAGCTGTAGCCTGTTCTCCTACCTAGTTAGGACAATGTTCTAGTCAGAGCAGCTGCAGACTGTTGTCTTATCTAGTTAGGACAATGTTCTTGAAAGAGCACCTGCAGACTGTTCTCCTATCTAGTTAGGACAATGTTCTAGTCAGAGCAGCTGCAGACTGCTCTCCTATCTAGTTAGGACAATGTTCTAGTCAGAGCAGCTGTAGTCTGTTCTCTTATCTAATTAGGACAACTTTCTAGTCAGAGCAGCTGCAGACTGTTCTCCGATCTATTTACTTTAACAATGTTCTAGTCAGAGCAGCTGCAGACTGTTCTCTTATTTAGTCAGGACAATGTTCTAGTAAGAGCAGCTGCAGACTGTTCTCCTATCTGGTTAGGACAATGTTCTAGTCAGAGCAGCTGCAGACTGTTCTCCGATCTAGTTAGGACAATGTTCTAGTCATAGCAGCTGCAGACTGTTCTCTAATCTAGTCAGGACAATGTTCTAGTAAGAGCAGCTGCAGACTGTTCTCCTATCTAGTTAGGACAAGGTTCTAGTCAGAGCAGCTGCAGACTGTTCTCTTATCTAGTCAGGACAATGTTCTAGTCAGAGCAGCTGCAGACTGTTCTCCTATCTGGTTAGGACAATGTTCTAGTCAGAGCAGCTGTAGCCTGTTATCCTATCTAGTTAAGACAATGTTCTTGTCAGAGCAGCTGTAGACTGTTATCTTATCTAGTTAGGATAATGTTCTAGTAAGAGCAGCTGCAGAATGTTCTCCAATCTAGGTAGGCCAGTTCTAGTCAGTGCAGCTGTAGTCTGTTTTCTATCTAGTTAGGACAATGTTCTAGTAAGAGCAGCTGTAGCTTGTTCTACTATCTTGATAGGACAATGTTCTAGTCAGAGCAGCTGCAGACTGTTCTCTTATCTAGTTAGGACAATGTTCTAGTCAGAACAGCTGTAGAATGCTCTCGTATCTACTTAGGACAATGTTCTAGTCAAAGAAGCTTTAGACTGTTATTCAATCTAGATAGGACAATGTTCTAGTCAGAGCAGCTTCAGACCGTTCTCTTATCTAGTTAGGACAATGTTCTAGTAAGAGCAGCTGCAGACTGTTCTCTTATCTAGTTAGGACAATGTTCTAGTAAGAGCAGCTGCAGACTGTTCTCCTATGTAGGTCGGCCAGTTCTAGTCGGAGCAGCTGTAGCCTGTTCTCCTACCTAGTTAGGACAATGTTCTAGTCAGAGCAGCTGTAGACTGTTCTCTTATCTAGTTAGGATAATGTTCTAGTAAGAGCAGCTGCAGAATGTTCTCCAATCTAGGTAGGCCAGTTCTAGTCAGAGCAGCTGCAGACTGTTCTCCTATCTAGTTAGGACAATGTTCTAGTCAGAGCAGCTGCAGACTGTTCTCCTATATAGTTAGGACAATGTTCTAGTCAGAGCAGCTGCAGACTGTTCTCCTATCTAGTCAGGACAATGTTCTAGTCAGAGCAGCTGTAGACTGTTCTCCTATCTGGTTAGGACAATGTTCTGGTCAGAGCAGCTGCAGACTGTTCTCCTATCTAGTTAGGACAATGATCTAGTCAGAGTAGCTGCAGACCTATCTCCTATCTGGTTAGGACAATGTTCTAGTCAGACAAGAGGCAGACTGTTCTTCTATCTAGTTAGGACAATGTTCTTGTCAGAGCAGCTGTAGACTGTTATCTTATCTAGTTAGGATAATGTTCTAGTAAGAGCAGCTGCAGAATGTTCTCCAATCTAGGTAGGCCAGTTCTAGTCAGTGCAGCTGTAGTCTGTTTTCTATCTAGTTAGGACAATGTTCTAGTAAGAGCAGCTGTATCCTGTTCTACTATCTTGATAGGACAATGTTCTAGTCAGAGCAGCTGCAGACTGTTCTCTTATCTAGTTAGGACAATGTTCTAGTCAGAACAGCTGTAGAATGCTCTCGTATCTACTTAGGACAATGTTCTAGTCAGAGAAGCTTTAGACTGTTATTCAATCTGGATAGGACAATGTTCTAGTCAGAGCAGCTGCAGACCGTTCTCCTATCTAGTTAGGACAATGTTCTAGTAAGAGCAGCTACAGACAGTTCTCATATCTAGTTAGGACAATGTTCTAGTGAGAGCAGCTGCAGACTGTTCTCCTGTCTAGGTAGGCCAGTTCTAGTCGGAGCAGCTGTAGACTGTTCTCCTACCTAGTTAGGACAATGTTCTAGTCAGAGCAGCTGTAGACTGTTATCTTATCTAGTTAGGACAATGTTCTAGTAAGAGCAGCAGTAGCCTGTTCTCCTATCTAGTTAAGACAATGTTCTAGTCAGAGCAGCTGCAGACTGTTATCTTATCTAGTTAGGACAATGTTCTAGTAAGAGCAGCTGCAGACGTTTCTACTATCTAGGTAGGCAAGTTCTAGTCAGAGCAGCTGTAGCCTGTTCTCCTATCTAGTTAGGACAATGTTCTAGTCAGAGCAGCTGCAGACTGCTCTCCTATCTAGTTAGGACAATGTTCTTGAAAGAGCACCTGCTGACTGTTCTCCTATCTAGTTAGGACAATGTTCTAGTAAGAGCAGCTGCAGACTGCTCTCCTATCTAGTTAGGACAATGTTCTAGTCAGAGCAGCTGTAGTCTGTACTCCTATCTAGTTAGGACAATGTTCTAGTCAGAGCAGCTGCAGACTGTTCTCCGATCTATTTACGACAATGTTCTAGTCAGAGCAGCTGCAGACTGTTCTCTTATTTAGTCAGGACAATGTTCTAGTAAGAGCAGCTGCAGACTGTTCTCCTATCTGGTTAGGACAGTGTTCTAGTCAGAGCAGCTGCAGACTGTTCTCCTATCTAGTTAGGACAAGGTTCTAGTCAGAGCAGCTGCATACTGTTCTCTTATCTAGTCAGGACAATGTTCTAGTCAGAGCAGCTGCAGACAGTTCTCCGATCTAGTTTAGACAATGTTCTAGTCAGAGCAGCTGCAGACTGTTCTCCTATCTAGGTAGGCCAGTTCTAGTCAGAGCATCTGCAGACAGTTCTCATATCTAGTTAGGACAATGTTGTAGTCAGAGCAGTTGTAGACTGCTCTCGTATCTACTTAGGACAATGTTCTAGTCAGAGAAGCTTTAGACTGTTATTCAGTATAGATAGAAACAATGTTCTAGTCAGAGCAGCTGCAGACCGTTCTCTTATCTAGTTAGGACAATGTTCTATTAAGATCAGCTGCAGACTGTTCTCCTATCTAGTTAGGACAATGTTCTAGTCAGAGCAGCTGCAGACTGTTCTCCTATCTAGTTAGGACAATGTTCTAGTAAGATCAGCTGCAGACTGTTCTATCTAGATAGGACAATGTTCTAGTAAGATCAGCTGCAGACTGTTCTCCTATCTAGTTAGGACAATGTTCTAGTAAGATCAGCTGCAGACTGTTCTCCTATCTAGTTAGGACAATGTTCTAGTCAGAGCAGCTGCAGACTGTTCTCCTATCTAGTTAGGACAATGTTCTAGTCAGAGCAGCTGCAGACTGTTCTCTTATCTGGTTAGGGCAATGTTCTAGTAAGAGCAGCTGCAGACTGTTCTCCTATCTGGTTAGGACAATGTTCTAGTTAGAGCAGCTGCAGACTGTTCTACCATCTAGTTAGGACAATGATCTAGTCAGAGTAGCTGCAGACTTTTCTCCTATCTGGTTAGGAAAATGTTCTAGTCAGAGTAGCTTTAGACTGTTATTCTATCTAGTTAGGACAATGTTCTAGTCAGAGCAGCTGTAGACTGTTCTCTTATCTAGTTAGGACAATGTTCTAGTCAGAGCAGCTGCAGACTGTTCTCTTATCTGCTTAGGGCAATGTTCTAGTAAGAGCAGCTGCAGACTGTTCTCCTATCTGGTTAGGACAATGTTCTAGTTAGAGCAGCTGCAGACTGTTCTACCATCTAGTTAGGACAATGATCTAGTCAGAGCAGCTTTAGACTGTTATTCTATCTAGTTAGGACAATGTTCTAGTAAGAGCAGCTGTAGCCTGTTCTACTATCTTGATAGGACAATGTTCTAGTCAAAGCAGCTGCAGACTGTTCTTTTATCTAGTTAGGACAATGTTCTAGTCAGAACAGCTGTAGACCGTTCTCTTTTCTAGTTAGGACAATGTTCTATTAAGATCAGCTGCAGACTGTTCTCTTATCTAGTTAGGACAATGGTCTAGTCAGATTAGCTGCAGACTGTTCTCCTATCTAGTTTGGACAATGTTCTAGTCAGAGCAGCTGCTGACTGTTCTCCTATCTAGTTAGGACAATGTTCTAGTCAGAGCAGCTGCAGACTGTTCTCCTCTCTACTTAGGACAATGTTCTAGTCAGAGCAGCTGTAGCTTGTTATCCTATCTAGTTAAGACAATGTTCTTGTCAGAGCAGCTGTAGACTGTTATCTTATCTAGTTAGGATAATGTTCTAGTAAGAGCAGCTGCAGAATGTTCTCCAATCTAGGTAGGCCAGTTCTAGTCAGTGCAGCTGTAGTCTGTTTTCTATCTAGTTAGGACAATGTTCTATTAAGAGCAGCTGTAACCTGTTCTACTATCTTGATAGGACAATGTTCTAGTCAAAGCAGCTGCAGACTGTTCTCTTATCTAGTTAGGACAATGTTCTAGTCAGAACAGCTGTAGAATGCTCTCATATCTACTTAGGACAATGTTCTAGTCAGAGAAGCTTTAGACTGTTATTCAATCTAGATAGGCCAATGTTCTAGTCAGAGCAGCTGCAGACCGTTCTCTTATCTAGTTAGGACAATGTTCTAGTAAGATCAGCTGCAGACTGTTCTCCTATCTAGTTAGGACAATGTTCTAGTAAGATCAGCTGCAGACTGTTCTCCTATCTAGTTAGGACAATGTTCTAGTCAGAGCAGCTGCAGACTGTTCTCCTATCTAGTTAGGACAATGTTCTAGTCAGAGCAGCTGCAGACTGTTCTCTTATCTGGTTAGGGCAATGTTCTAGTAAGAGCAGCTGCAGACTGTTCTCCTATCTGGTTAGGACAATGTTCTAGTTAGAGCAGCTGCAGACTGTTCTACCATCTAGTTAGGACAATGATCTAGTCAGAGTAGCTGCAGACTTTTCTCCTATCTGGTTAGGAAAATGTTCTAGTCAGAGTAGCTTTAGACTGTTATTCTATCTAGTTAGGACAATGATCTAGTCAGAGCAGCTTTAGACTGTTATTCTATCTAGTTAGGACAATGTTCTAGTAAGAGCAGCTGTAGCCTGTTCTACTATCTTGATAGGACAATGTTCTAGTCAAAGCAGCTGCAGACTGTTCTTTTATCTAGTTAGGACAATGTTCTAGTCAGAACAGCTGTAGACCGTTCTCTTTTCTAGTTAGGACAATGTTCTATTAAGATCAGCTGCAGACTGTTCTCTTATCTAGTTAGGACAATGGTCTAGTCAGAGCAGCTGCAGACTTTTCTCCTATCTAGTTTGGACAATGTTCTAGTCAGAGCAGCTGCTGACTGTTCTCCTATCTAGTTAGGACAATGTTCTAGTCAGAGCAGCTGCAGACTGTTCTCCTCTCTACTTAGGACAATGTTCTAGTCAGAGCAGCTGTAGCCTGTTATCCTATCTAGTTAAGACAATGTTCTTGTCAGAGCAGCTGTAGACTGTAATCTTATCTAGTTAGAATAATGTTCTAGTAAGAGCAGCTGCAGAATGTTCTCCAATCTAGGTAGGCCAGTTCTAGTCAGTGCAGCTGTAGTCTGTTTTCTATCTAGTTAGGACAATGTTCTATTAAGAGCAGCTGTAACCTGTTCTACTATCTTGATAGGACAATGTTCTAGTCAAAGCAGCTGCAGACTGTTCTCTTATCTAGTTAGGACAATGTTCTAGTCAGAACAGCTGTAGAATGCTCTCGTATCTACTTAGGACAATGTTCTAGTCAGAGAAGCTTTAGACTGTTATTCAATCTAGATAGGCCAATGTTCTAGTCAGAGCAGCTGCAGACCGTTCTCTTATCTAGTTAGGACAATGTTCTAGTAAGAGCAGCTGCAGACTGTTCTCTTATCTAGTTAGGACAATGTTCTAGTAAGAGCAGCTGCAGACTGTTCTCCTATGTAGGTCGGCCAGTTCTAGTCGGAGCAGCTTTAGCCTGTTCTCCTACCTAGTTAGGACAATGTTCTAGTCAGAGCAGCTGTAGACTGTTCTCTTATCTAGTTAGGATAATGTTCTAGTAAGAGCAGCTGCAGACTGTTCTCCAATCTAGGTAGGCCAGTTCTAGTCAGAGCAGCTGCAGACAGTTCTCCTATCTAGTTAGGACAATGTTCTAGTCAGAGCAGCTGCAGACTGTTCTCCTATCTAGTTAGGACAGTGATCTAGTCAGAGTAGCTGCAGACCTTTCTCCTATCTGGTTAGGAAAATGTTCTAGTCAGAGCAGGTGTAGTCTGTTCTCTTATCTAGTTAGGACAATGTTCTAGTCAGAGCAGCTGCAGACAGTTCTCCGATCTAGTTTAGACAATGTTCTAGTCAGAGCAGCTGCAGACTGTTCTCCTATCTAGGTAGGCCAGTTCTAGTCAGAGCATCTGCAGACAGTTCTCATATCTAGTTAGGACAATGTTGTATTCAGAGCAGTTGTAGACTGCTCTCGTATCTACTTAGGACAATGTTCTAGTCAGAGAAGCTTTAGACTGTTATTCAGTATAGATAGAAACAATGTTCTAGTCAGAGCAGCTGCAGACCGTTCTCTTATCTAGTTAGGACAATGTTCTATTAAGATCAGCTGCAGACTGTTCTCTTATCTAGTTAGGACAATGGTCTAGTCAGAGCAGCTGCAGACTGTTCTCCTATCTAGTTAGGACAATGATCTAGTCATAGTAGGTGCAGACTTTTCTCCTGTCAGGTTAGGAAAATGTTCTAGTCAGAGCAGCTGCAGACTGTTCCCCTATCTAGTTTGGACAATGTTCTAGTCAGAGCAGCTGCTGACTGTTCTCCTATCTAGTTAGGACAATGTTCTAGTCAGAGCAGCTGCAGACTGTTCTCCTCTCTACTTAGGACAATGTTCTAGTCAGAGCAGCTGTAGCCTGTTATCCTATCTAGTTAAGACAATGTTCTTGTCAGAGCAGCTGTAGACTGTTATCTTATCTAGTTAGGATAATGTTCTAGTAAGAGCATCTGCAGAATGTTCTCCAATCTAGGTAGGCCAGTTCTAGTCAGTGCAGCTGTAGTCTGTTTTCTATCTAGTTAGGACAATGTTCTAGTAAGAGCAGCTGCAGACTGTTCTCCTATCTAGGTAGGCCAGTTCTAGTCAGAGCATCTGCAGACTGTTCTACTATCTATTTAGGACAATGTTCTAGTAAGATCAGCTGCAGACTGTTCTCCTATCTAGTTAGGACAATGTTCTAGTCAGAGCAGCTGCAGACTGTTCTCTTATCTAGTCAGGACAATGTTCTAGTCAGAGCAGCTGCAGACTGTTCTCCTATCTGGTTAGGACAATGTTCTAGTCAGAGCATCTGCAGACAGTTCTCATATCTAGTTAGGACAATGTTGTTGTCAAAGCAGTTGTAGACTGCTCTCGTATCTACTTAGGACAATGTTCTAGTCAGAGAAGCTTTAGACTGTTATTCAGTATACATAGAAACAATGTTCTAGTCAGAGCAGCTGCAGACCGTTCTCTTATCTAGTTAGGACAATGTTCTATTAAGATCAGCTGCAGACTGTTCTCTTATCTAGTTAGGACAATGTTCTAGTCAGAACAGCTGCAGACTGTTCTCCTATCTAGTTAGGACAATGTTCTAGTAAGATCAGATGCAGACTGTTCTATCTAGATAGGACAATGTTCTAGTCAGAGCAGCTGCAGACTGTTCTCCTATCTAGTTAGGACTATGTTCTAGTAAGATCAGCTGCAGACTGTTCTCCTATCTAGTTAGGACAATGTTCTAGTTAGAGCAGCTGCAGACTGTTCTACCATCTAGTTAGGACAATGATCTAGTCAGAGTAGCTGCAGACGTTTCTCCTATCTGGTTAGGAAAATGTTCTAGTCAGAGCAGCTTTAGATTGTTATTCTATCTAGTTAGGACAATGTTCTAGTCAGAGCAGCTGTAGACTGTTCTCTTATCTAGTTAGGACAATGTTCTAGTCAGAGCAGCTGTAGACTGTTCTCTTATCTAGTCAGGACAATGTTCTAGTCAGAGCAGCTGCAGACTGTTCTCCTACCTAGTTAGGACAATGCTGTAGTCAGAGCAGCTGTAGACTGTTCTCTTATCTAGTTAGGACAATGTTCTAGTCAGAGCAGCTGCACACTGTTCTCTTATCTAGTCAGGACAATGTTCTAGTCAGAGCAGCTGCAGACTGTTCTCCTACCTAGTTAGGACAATGATCTAGTCAGAGTAGCTGCAGACTTTTCTCCTTTCTAGTTAGGACAATGTTCTAGTCAGAGCAGCTGTAGCCTGTTCTCCAATCTACTTAGGACACTGTCCTATTCACAGCAGCTGTAGACTGTTATTCTATCTAGTTACGACAATGTTCCAGTCAGAGCAGCTGCAGACTGTTCTCTTATCAAGTTAGGACAATGTTCTAGTAGGAGCAGCTGCAGACTGTTCTCCTATCTAGTTTGGACAATGTTCTACAGAGCAGCTGCAGACTGTTATCCTATCTAGTTAGGACTATGTTCTAGTCAGAGCAGCTGCAGACTGTTCTCCTTTCTACTTAGGAAAATTTTCTAGTCAGAGCAGCTGCAGACTCTTCTCTTATCTAGTTACGACAATGTTCTAGTAAGAGCAGCTGCAGACTGTTCTCCTATCTGGCAAGGACAATGTTCTAGTCAGAGAAGCTGCAGACTGTTCTCCTATCTAGTTATGACAATGTTCTAGTCAGAGCAGCTGTAGACTGTTCTCTTATCTAGTTAGGACAATGTTCTTGTCAGAGCAGCTGTAGACTGTTCTCCGATCTAGTTACGACAATGTTCTAGTCAGAGCAGCTGCAGACTGTTCTCCTATCTAGTTTGGACAATGTTCTAGTCAGAGCAGCTGTATCCTGTTCTCCTATCTAGTTTGGACAATGTTCTAGTCAGAGCAGCTGCAGACTGTTCTCCTATCTAGTTAGGACAATGTTCTAGTCAGAGCAGCTGTAGCCTGTTATCCTATCTACTTAGGACAATGTTCTAGTCACAGCAGCTGTAGACTGTTATTCTATCTAGTTACGACAATGTTCCAGTCAGAGCAGCTGCAGACTGTTCTCTTATCAAGTTAGGACAATATTCTAGTAGGAGCAGCTGCAGACTGTTCTCCTATCTAGTTTGGACAATGTTCTACAGAGCAGCTGCAGACTGTTATCCTATCTAGTTAGGACAATGTTCTAGTAAGAGCAGCTGCAGACTGTTCTCCTATCTGGCAAGGACAATGTTCTAGTCAGAGAAGCTGCAGACTGTTCTCCTTTCTACTTAGGAAAATTTTCTAGTCAGAGCAGCTGCAGACTCTTCTCTTATCTAGTTAGGACAATGTTCTAGTAAGAGCAGCTGCAGACTGTTCTCCTATCTGGCAAGGACAATGTTCTAGTCAGAGAAGCTGCAGACTGTTCTCCTATCTAGTTAGGACAATGTTCTAGTCAGAGCAGCTGTAGACTGCTCTCTTATCTAGTTAGGACAATGTTCTTGTCAGAGCAGCTGTAGACTGTTCTCCGATCTAGTTACGACAATGTTCTAGTCAGAGCAGCTGCAGACTGTTCTCCTATCTAGTTTGGACAATGTTCTAGTCAGAGCAGCTGTATCCTGTTCTCCTATCTAGTTTGGACAATGTTCTAGTCAGAGCAGCTGCAGACTGTTCTCTTATCTAGTTAGGACAATGTTCTAGTCAGAGCAGCTGCACACTGTTCTCTTATCTAGTCAGGACAATGTTCTAGTCAGAGCAGCTGCAGACTGTTCTCCTACCTAGTTAGGACAATGATCTAGTCAGAGTAGCTGCAGACTTTTCTCCTTTCTAGTTAGGACAATGTTCTAGTCAGAGCAGCTGTAGCCTGTTCTCCAATCTACTTAGGACACTGTCCTATTCACAGCAGCTGTAGACTGTTATTCTATCTAGTTCCGACAATGTTCCAGTCAGAGCAGCTGCAGACTGTTCTCTTATCAAGTTAGGACAATGTTCTATTAGTAGCAGCTGCAGACTGTTCTCCTATCTAGTTTGGACAATGTTCTACAGAGCAGCTGCAGACTGTTATCCTATCTAGTTAGGACTATGTTCTAGTCAGAGCAGCTGCAGACTGTTCTCCTTTCTACTTAGGAAAATTTTCTAGTCAGAGCAGCTGCAGACTCTTCTCTTATCTAGTTACGACAATGTTCTAGTAAGAGCAGCTGCAGACTGTTCTCCTATCTGGCAAGGACAATGTTCTAGTCAGAGAAGCTGCAGACTGTTCTCCTATCTAGTTAGGACAATGTTCTAGTCAGAGCAGCTGTAGACTGTTCTCTTATCTAGTTAGGACAATGTTCTTGTCAGAGCAGCTGTAGACTGTTCTCCGATCTAGTTACGACAATGTTCTAGTCAGAGCAGCTGCAGACTGTTCTCCTATCTAGTTTGGACAATGTTCTAGTCAGAGCAGCTGTATCCTGTTCTCCTATCTAGTTTGGACAATGTTCTAGTCAGAGCAGCTGCAGACTGTTCTCCTATCTAGTTAGGACAATGTTCTAGTCAGAGCAGCTGTAGCCTGTTATCCTATCTACTTAGGACAATGTTCTAGTCACAGCAGCTGTAGACTGTTATTCTATCTAGTTACGACAATGTTCCAGTCAGAGCAGCTGCAGACTGTTCTCTTATCAAGTTAGGACAATGTTCTAGTAGGAGCAGCTGCAGACTGTTCTCCTATCTAGTTTGGACAATGTTCTACAGAGCAGCTGCAGACTGTTATCCTATCTAGTTAGGACTATGTTTTAGTCAGAGCAGCTGCAGACTGTTCTCCTTTCTACTTAGGAAAATTTTCTAGTCAGAGCAGCTGCAGACTCTTCTCTTATCTAGTTAGGACAATGTTCTAGTAAGAGCAGCTGCAGACTGTTCTCCTATCTGGCAAGGACAATGTTCTAGTCAGAGAAGCTGCAGACTGTTCTCCTATCTAGTTAGGACAATGTTCTAGTCAGAGCAGCTGTAGACTGCTCTCTTATCTAGTTAGGACAATGTTCTTGTCAGAGCAGCTGTAGACTGTTCTCCGATCTAGTTACGACAATGTTCTAGTCAGAGCAGCTGCAGACTGTTCTCCTATCTAGTTTGGACAATGTTCTAGTCAGAGCAGCTGTATCCTCTTCTCCTATCTAGTTTGGACAATGTTCTAGTCAGAGCAGCTGCAGACTGTTCTCCTATCTAGTTAGGACAATGTTCTAGTCAGAGCAGCTGTAGCCTGTTATCCTATCTACTTAGGACAATGTTCTAGTCACAGCAGCTGTAGACTGTTATTCTATCTATTTAGGACAATCTTCTAGTCAGAGCTGCTGTAGACTGTTCTCTTATCTAGTTAGGACAATGTTCTAGTCAGAGCAGCTGCAGACTGTTCTCTTATCTTGTTAGGACAATGTTCTAGTCAGAGCAGCTGCAGACTGTTCTCCTATCTAGTTAGGACAATGGTCTAGTCAGAGCAGCTGCAGACTGTTCTCCTATCTAGTTAGGACAATGTTCTAGTCAGAGCAGCTGCTGACTGTTCTCCTATCTAGTTAGGACAATGTTCTAGTCAGAGCAGCTGTAGCCTGTTATCCTATCTAGTTAAGACAATGTTCTTGTCAGAGCAGCTGTAGACTGTTATCTTATCTAGTTAGGATAATGTTCTAGTAAGAGCAGCTGCAGAATGTTCTCCAATCTAGGTAGGCCAGTTCTAGTCAGTGCAGCTGTAGTCTGTTTTCTATCTAGTTAGGACAATGTTCTAGTAAGAGCAGCTGTAGCCTGTTCTACTATCTTGATAGGCCAATGTTCTAGTCAGAGCAGCTGCAGACCGTTCTCTTATCTAGTTAGGACAATGTTCTAGTAAGAGCAGCTGCAGACTGTTCTCTTATCTAGTTAGGACAATGTTCTAGTAAGAGCAGCTGCAGACTGTTCTCCTATGTAGGTCGGCCAGTTCTAGTCGGAGCAGCTTTAGCCTGTTCTCCTACCTAGTTAGGACAATGTTCTAGTCAAAGCAGCTGTAGACTGTTCTCTTATCTAGTTAGGATAATGTTCTAGTAAGAGCAGCTGCAGAATGTTCTCCAATCTAGGTAGGCCAGTTCTAGTCAGAGCAGCTGCAGACAGTTCTCCTATCTAGTTAGGACAATGTTCTAGTCAGAGCAGCTGCAGACTGTTCTCCTATCTAGTTAGGATAGTGATCTAGTCAGAGTAGCTGCAGACCTTTCTCCTATCTGGTTAGGAAAATGTTCTAGTCAGAGCAGCTGTAGAATGCTCTCGTATCTACTTAGGACAATGTTCTAGTCAGAGAAGCTTTAGACTGTTATTCAATCTAGATAGGCCAATGTTCTAGTCGGAGCAGCTGCAGACCGTTCTCTTATCTAGTTAGGACAATGTTCTAGTAAGAGCAGCTGCAGACTGTTCTCTTATCTAGTTAGGACAATGTTCTAGTAAGAGCAGCTGCAGACTGTTCTCCTATGTAGGTCGGCCAGTTCTAGTCGGAGCAGCTTTAGCCTGTTCTCCTACCTAGTTAGGACAATGTTCTAGTCAGAGCAGCTGTAGACTGTTCTCTTATCTAGTTAGGATAATGTCCTAGTAAGAGCAGCTGCAGAATGTTCTCCAATCTAGGTAGGCCAGTTCTAGTCAGAGCAGCTGCAGACTGTTCTCCTATCTAGTTAGGACAATGTTCTAGTCAGAGCAGCTGCAGACTGTTCTCCTATCTAGTTAGGACAGTGATCTAGTCAGAGTAGCTGCAGACCTTTCTCCTATCTGGTTAGGAAAATGTTCTAGTCAGAGTTGGTGTAGTCTGTTCTCTTATCTAGTTAGGACAATGTTCTAGTCAGAGCAGCTGCAGACAGTTCTCCGATCTAGTTTAGACAATGTTCTAGTCAGAGCAGCTGCAGACTGTTCACCTATCTAGGTAGGCCAGTTCTAGTCAGAGCATCTGCAGACAGTTCTCATATCTAGTTAGGACAATGTTGTAGTCAGAGCAGTTGTAGACTGCTCTCGTATCTACTTAGGACAATGTTCTAGTCAGAGAAGCTTTAGACTGTTATTCAGTATAGATAGAAACAATGTTCTAGTCAGAGCAGCTGCAGACCGTTCTCTTATCTAGTTAGGACAATGTTCTATTAAGATCAGCTGCAGACTGTTCTCTTATCTAGTTAGGACAATGTTCTAGTAAGAGCAGCTGCAGACTGTTCTCCTATCTAGTTAGGACAATGTTCTAGTAAGAGCAGCTGCAGACTGTTTTCCTATCTAGTTAGGACAATGTTCTAGTCAGAGCAGCTGCAGACTGTTATCCTATCTATTTACGACAATGTTCTAGTCAGAGCAGCTGCAGACTGTTCTCCTATCTAGTTAGGACAATGTTCTAGTCAGAGCAGCTGCAGACTGTTCTCCTATCTGGTTAGGACAATGTTCTAGTAAGAGCAGCTGCACACTGTTCTACTATCTAGTTAGGACAATGATCTATTCAGAGTAGCTGCAGACTTTTCTCCTATCTGGTTAGGAAAATGTTCTAGTCAGAGCAGCTTTAGACTGTTATTCTATCTAGTTAGGACAATGTTCTAGTCAGAGCAGCTGTAGACTGTTCTCTTATCTAGTTAGGACAATGTTCTAGTCAGAGCAGCTGTAGACTGTTCTCCTATCTAGTTAGGGCAATGTTCTAGTCAGAACAGCTGCAGACTGTTCTCCTATCTAGTTAGGACAATGTTCTAGTAAGATCAGATGCAGACTGTTCTATCTAGATAGGACAATGTTCTAGTCAGAGCAGCTGCAGACTGTTCTCCTATCTAGTTAGGACAATGTTCTAGTCAGAGCAGCTGCAGACTGTTCTCCTATCTAGTTAGGACAATGTTCTAGTCAGAGCAGCTGCAGACTGTTCTCTTATCTGGTTAGGGCAATGTTCTAGTAAGAGCAGCTGCAGACTGTTCTCCTATCTGGTTAGGACAATGTTCTAGTTAGAGCAGCTGCAGACTGTTCTACCATCTAGTTAGGACAATGATCTAGTCAGAGTAGCTGCAGACGTTTCTCCTATCTGGTTAGGAATATGTTCTAGTCAGAGCAGCTTTAGACTGTTATTCTATCTAGTTCGGACAATGTTCTAGTCAGAGCAGCTGTAGGCTGTTCTCTTATCTACTTAGGAAAATTTTCTAGTCAGAGCAGCTGCAGACTCTTCTCTTATCTAGTTACGACAATGTTCTAGTAAGAGCAGCTGCAGACTGTTCTCCTATCTGGCAAGGACAATGTTCTAGTCAGAGAAGCTGCAGACTGTTCTCCTATCTAGTTAGGACAATGTTCTAGTCAGAGCAGCTGTAGACTGTTCTCTTATCTAGTTAGGACAATGTTCTTGTCAGAGCAGCTGTAGACTGTTCTCCGATCTAGTTACGACAATGTTCTAGTCAGAGCAGCTGTAGACTGTTCTCTTATCTAGTTAGGACAATGTTCTAGTCAGAGCAGCTGCAGACTGTTCTCTTATCTAGTCAGGACAATGTTCTAGTCAGAGCAGCTGCAGACTGTTCTCCTACCTAGTTAGGACAATGATCTAGTCAGAGTAGCTGCAGACTTTTCTTCTTTCTAGTTAGGACAATGTTCTAGTCAGAGAAGCTTTAGACTGTTTTTCAATCTAGATAGGCCAATGTTCTAGTCAGAGCAGCTGCAGACCGTTCTCTTATCTAGTTAGGACAATGTTCTAGTAAGAGCAGCTGCAGACTGTTCTCTTATCTAGTTAGGACAATGTTCTAGTAAGAGCAGCTGCAGACTGTTCTCCTATGTAGGTCGGCCAGTTCTAGTCGGAGCAGCTTTAGCCTTTTCTCCTACCTAGTTAGGACAATGTTCTAGTCAGAGCAGCTGTAGACTGTTCTCTTATCTAGTTAGGATAATGTTCTAGTAAGAGCAGCTGCAGAATGTTCTCCAATCTAGGTAGGCCAGTTCTAGTCAGAGCAGCTGCAGACTGTTCTCCTATC
Source organism: Brachymystax lenok tsinlingensis (assembly GCA_030435695.1). Taxonomy (NCBI): domain Eukaryota; kingdom Metazoa; phylum Chordata; class Actinopteri; order Salmoniformes; family Salmonidae; genus Brachymystax; species Brachymystax lenok. The sequence continues at coordinate 28,436,751 of CM059794.1, forward strand.
TAGTTAGGACAATGTTCTAGTCAGAGCAGCTGCAGACTGTTCTCCTATCTAGTTAGGACAGTGATCTAGTCAGAGTAGCTGCAGACCTTTCTCCTATCTGGTTAGGAAAATGTTCTAGTCAGAGTTGGTGTAGTCTGTTCTCTTATCTAGTTAGGACAATGTTCTAGTCAGAGCAGCTGCAGACAGTTCTCCGATCTAGTTTAGACAATGTTCTAGTCAGAGCAGCTGCAGACTGTTCACCTATCTAGGTAGGCCAGTTCTAGTCAGAGCATCTGCAGACAGTTCTCATATCTAGTTAGGACAATGTTGTAGTCAGAGCAGTTGTAGACTGCTCTCGTATCTACTTAGGACAATGTTCTAGTCAGAGAAGCTTTAGACTGTTATTCAGTATAGATAGAAACAATGTTCTAGTCAGAGCAGCTGCAGACCGTTCACTTATCTAGTTAGGACAATGTTCTATTAAGATCAGTTGCAGACTGTTCTCTTATCTAGTTAGGACAATGTTCTAGTAAGAGCAGCTGCAGACTGTTCTCCTATCTAGTTAGGACAATGTTCTAGTAAGAGCAGCTGCAGACTGTTTTCCTATCTAGTTAGGACAATGTTCTAGTCAGAGCAGCTGCAGACTGTTCTCCTATCTAGTTAGGACAATGTTCTAGTCAGAGCAGCTGCAGACTGTTCTCCTATCTAGTTAGGACAATGTTCTAGTCAGAGCAGCTGCAGACTGTTCTCTTATCTGGTTAGGGCAATGTTCTAGTAAGAGCAGCTGCAGACTGTTCTCCTATCTGGTTAGGACAATGTTCTAGTTAGAGCAGCTGCAGACTGTTCTACCATCTAGTTAGGACAATGATCTAGTCAGAGTAGCTGCAGACGTTTCTCCTATCTGGTTAGGAAAATGTTCTAGTCAGAGCAGCTTTAGACTGTTATTCTATCTAGTTAGGACAATGTTCTAGTCAGAGCAGCTGTAGACTGTTCTCTTATCTAGTTAGGACAATATTCTAGTCAGAGCAGCTGTAGACTGTTCTCTTATCTAGTTAGGACAATGTTCTAGTCAAAGCAGCTACAGACTGTTCTCCAATCTAGTTACGACAATGTTCTAGTCAGAGTAGCTGCAGACTTTTCTACTATTTGGTTAGGAAAATGTTCTAGTCAGACAAGCTGCAGACTGTTCTCCTATCTAGTTTAGACAATGTTCTAGTCAGAGCAGCTGCAGACTGTTCTACCATCTAGTTAGGACAATGATCTAGTCAGAGTAGCTGCAGACTTTTCTCCTATCTGGTTAGGAAAATGTTCTAGTCAGAGCAGCTTTAGATTGTTATTCTATCTAGTTAGGACAATGTTCTAGTCAGAGCAGCTGTAGACTGTTCTCTTATCTAGTTAGGACAATGTTCTAGTCAGAGCAGCTGTAGACTGTTCTCTTATCTAGTCAGGACAATGTTCTAGTCAGAGCAGCTGCAGACTGTTCTCCTACCTAGTTAGGACAATGATGTAGTCAGAGCAGCTGTAGACTGTTCTCTTATCTAGTTAGGACAATGTTCTAGTCAGAGCAGCTGCAGACTGTTCTCTTATCTAGTCAGGACAATGTTCTAGTCAGAGCAGCTGCAGACTGTTCTCCTACCTAGTTAGGACAATGATCTAGTCAGAGTAGCTGCAGACTTTTCTTCTTTCTAGTTAGGACAATGTTCTAGTCAGAGCAGCTGTAGCCTGTTCTCCAATCTACTTAGGACAATGTCCTATTCATAGCAGCTGTAGACTGTTATTCTATCTAGTTACGACAATGTTCCAGTCAGCGCAGCTGCAGACTGTTCTCTTATCAAGTTAGGACAATGTTCTAGTAGGAGCAGCTGCAGACTGTTCTCCTATCTAGTTTGGACAATGTTCTACAGAGCAGCTGCAGACTGTTATCCTATCTAGTTAGGACTATGTTCTAGTCAGAGCAGCTGCAGACTGTTCTCCTTTCTACTTAGGAAAATTTTCTAGTCAGAGCAGCTGCAGACTCTTCTCTTATCTAGTTACGACAATGTTCTAGTAAGAGCAGCTGCAGACTGTTCTCCTATCTGGCAAGGACACTGTTCTAGTCAGAGAAGCTGCAGACTGTTCTCCTATCTAGTTAGGACAATGTTCTAGTCAGAGCAGCTGTAGACTGTTCTCTTATCTAGTTAGGACAATGTTCTAGTCAGAGCAGCTGCAGACTGTTCTCCTTTCTACTTAGGAAAATTTTCTAGTCAGAGCAGCTGCAGACTCTTCTCTTATCTAGTTACGACAATGTTCTAGTAAGAGCAGCTGCAGACTGTTCTCCTATCTGGCAAGGACACTGTTCTTGTCAGAGCAGCTGTAGACTGTTCTCCGATCTAGTTACGACAATGTTCTAGTCAGAGCAGCTGCAGACTGTTCTCCTATCTAGTTTGGACAATGTTCTAGTCAGAGCAGCTGTATCCTGTTCTCCTATCTAGTTTGGACAATGTTCTAGTCAGAGCAGCTGCAGACTGTTCTCCTATCTAGTTAGGACAATGTTCTAGTCAGAGCAGCTGTAGCCTGTTATCCTATCTACTTAGGACAATGTTCTAGTCACAGCAGCTGTAGACTGTTATTCTATCTAGTTACGACAATGTTCCAGTCAGAGCAGCTGCAGACTGTTCTCTTATCAAGTTAGGACAATGTTCTAGTAGGAGCAGCTGCAGACTGTTCTCCTATCTAGTTTGGACAATGTTCTACAGAGCAGCTGCAGACTGTTATCCTATCTAGTTAGGACTATGTTCTAGTCAGAGCAGCTGCAGACTGTTCTCCTTTCTACTTAGGAAAATTTTCTAGTCAGAGCAGCTGCAGACTCTTCTCTTATCTAGTTAGGACAATGTTCTAGTAAGAGCAGCTGCAGACTCTTCTCCTATCTGGCAAGGACAATGTTCTAGTCAGAGAAGCTGCAGACTGTTCTCCTATCTAGTTTGGACAATGTTCTAGTCAGAGCAGCTGTATCCTGTTCTCCTATCTAGTTTGGACAATGTTCTAGTCAGAGCAGCTGCAGACTGTTCTCCTATCTAGTTAGGACAATGTTCTAGTCAGAGCAGCTGTAGCCTGTTATCCTATCTACTTAGGACAATGTTCTAGTCACAGCAGCTGTAGACTGTTATTCTATCTATTTAGGACAATCTTCTAGTCAGAGCTGCTGTAGACTGTTCTCTTATCTAGTTAGGACAATGTTCTAGTCAGAGCAGCTGCAGACTGTTCTCTTATCTTGTTAGGACAATGTTCTAGTCAGAGCAGCTGCAGACTGTTCACCTAACTAGTTAGGACAATGGTCTAGTCAGAGCAGCTGCAGACTGTTCTCCTATCTAGTTTGGACAATGTTCTAGTCAGAGCAGCTGCTGACTGTTCTCCTATCTAGTTAGGACAATGTTCTAGTCAGAGCAGCTGTAGCCTGTTATCCTATCTAGTTAAGACAATGTTCTTGTCAGAGCAGCTGTAGACTGTTATCTTATCTAGTTAGGATAATGTTCTAGTAAGAGCAGCTGCAGAATGTTCTCCAATCTAGGTAGGCCAGTTCTAGTCAGTGCAGCTGTAGTCTGTTTTCTATCTAGTTAGGACAATGTTCTAGTAAGAGCAGCTGTAGCCTGTTCTACTATCTTGATAGGACAATGTTCTAGTCAAAGCAGCTGCAGACTGTTCTCTTGTCTAGTTAGGACAATGTTCTAGTCAGAACAGCTGTAGAATGCTCTCGTATCTACTTAGGACAATGTTCTAGTCAGAGAAGCTTTAGACTGTTATTCAATCTAGATAGGCCAATGTTCTAGTCAGAGCAGCTGCAGACCGTTCTCTTATCTAGTTAGGACAATGTTCTAGTAAGAGCAGCTGCAGACTGTTCTCTAATCTAGTTAGGACAATGTTCTAGTAAGAGCAGCTGCAGACTGTTCTCCTATGTAGGTCGGCCAGTTCTAGTCGGAGCAGCTTTAGCCTGTTCTCCTATCTAGTTAGGACAATGTTCTAGTCAGAGCAGCTGCAGACTGTTCTCCTATCTAGTTAGGACAGTGATCTAGTCAGAGTAGCTGCAGACCTTTCTCCTATCTGGTTAGGAAAATGTTCTAGTCAGAGTTGGTGTAGTCTGTTCTCTTATCTAGTTAGGACAATGTTCTAGTCAGAGCAGCTGCAGACAGTTCTCCGATCTAGTTTAGACAATGTTCTAGTCAGAGCAGCTGCAGACTGTTCACCTATCTAGGTAGGCCAGTTCTAGTCAGAGCATCTGCAGACAGTTCTCATATCTAGTTAGGACAATGTTGTAGTCAGAGCAGTTGTAGACTGCTCTCGTATCTACTTAGGACAATGTTCTAGTCAGAGAAGCTTTAGACTGTTATTCAGTATAGATAGAAACAATGTTCTAGTCAGAGCAGCTGCAGACCGTTCTCTTATCTAGTTAGGACAATGTTCTATTAAGATCAGCTGCAGACTGTTCTCTTATCTAGTTAGGACAATGTTCTAGTAAGAGCAGCTGCAGACTGTTCTCCTATCTAGTTAGGACAATGTTCTAGTAAGATCAGCTGCAGACTGTTCTCCTATCTAGTTAGGACAATGTTCTAGTAAGAGCAGCTGCAGACTGTTTTCCTATCTAGTTAGGACAATGTTCTAGTCAGAGCAGCTGCAGACTGTTCTCCTATCTATTTACGACAATGTTCTAGTCAGAGCAGCTGCAGACTGTTCTCCTATCTAGTTAGGACAATGTTCTAGTCAGAGCAGCTGCAGACTGTTCTCTTATCTGGTTAGGGTAATGTTCTAGTAAGAGCAGCTGCAGACTCTTCTCCTATCTGGTTAGGACAATGTTCTAGTCAGAGCAGCTGCAGACTGTTCTACCATCTAGTTAGGACAATGATCTAGTCAGAGTAGCTGCAGACTGTTCTCTTATCTAGTTAGGACAATGTTCTAGTCAGAGCAGCTACAGACTGTTCTCCGATCTAGTTACGACAATGTTCTAGTCAGAGTAGCTGCAGACTTTTCTACTATCAGGTTAGGAAAATGTTCTAGTCAGACAAGCTGCAGACTGTTCTCCTATCTAGTTTAGACAAAGTTCTAGTCAGAGCAGCTGCAGACTGTTCTCCTATCTAGGTAGGCCAGTTCTAGTCAGAGCATCTGCAGACTGTTCTACTATCTTTTTAGGACAATGTTCTAGTAAGATCAGCTGCAGACTGTTCTCCTATCTAGTTAGGACAATGTTCTAGTCAGAGCAGCTGCAGACTGTTCTCTTATCTAGTCAGGACAATGTTCTAGTCAGAGAAGCTGCAGACTGTTCTCCTATCTGGTTAGGACAATGTTCTAGTCAGAGCATCTGCAGACAGTTCTCATATCTAGTTAGGACAATGTTGTAGTCAGAGCAGTTGTAGACTGCTCTCGTATCTACTTAGGACAATGTTCTAGTCAGAGAAGCTTTAGACTGTTATTCAGTATAAATAGAAACAATGTTCTAGTCAGAGCAGCTGCCGACCGTTCTCTTATCTAGTTAGGACAATGTTCTATTAAGATCAGCTGCAGACTGTTCTCCAATCTAGTTAGGACAATGTTCTAGTCAGAGCAGCTGCAGACTGTTCTCCTATCTAGTTAGAACAATGTTCTAGTAAGATCAGATGCAGACTGTTCTATCTGGATAGGACAATGTTCTAGTCAGAGCAGCTGCAGACTGTTCTCCTATCTAGTTAGGACAATGTTCTAGTAAGATCAACTGCAGACTGTTCTCCTATCTAGTTAGGACAATGTTCTAGTCAGAGCAGCTGCAGACTGTTCTCTTATCTGGTTAGGGCAATGTTCTAGTAAGAGCAGCTGCAGACTGTTCTCCTATCTGGTTAGGACAATGTTCTAGTTAGAGCAGCTGCAGACTGTTCTACCATCTAGTTAGGACAATGATCTAGTCAGAGTAGCTGCAGACGTTTCTCCTATCTGGTTAGGAAAATGTTCTAGTCAGAGCAGCTTTAGACTGTTATTCTATCTAGTTAGGACAATGTTCTAGTCAGAGCAGCTGTAGACTGTTCTCTTATCTAGTTAGGACAATATTCTAGTCAGAGCAGCTGTAGACTGTTCTCTTATCTAGTTAGGACAATGTTCTAGTCAGAGCAGCTGCAGACTTTTCTACCATCTAGTTACGACAATGTTCTAGTCAGAGCAGCTGTAGACTGTTCTCTTATCTAGTCAGGACAATGTTCTAGTCAGAGCAGCTGCAGACTGTTCTCCTACCTAGTTAGGACAATGATGTAGTCAGAGCAGCTGTAGACTGTTCTCCTATCTAGTTTGGACAATGTTCTAGTCAGAGCAGCTGCAGACTGTTCTCTTATCTAGTCAGGACAATGTTCTAGTCAGAGCAGCTGCAGACTGTTCTCCTACCTAGTTAGGACAATGATCTAGTCAGAGTAGCTGCAGACTTTTCTCCTTTCTAGTTAGGACAATGTTCTAGTCAGAGCAGCTGTAGCCTGTTCTCCAATCTACTTAGGACAATGTCCTATTCACAGCAGCTGTAGACTGTTATTCTATCTAGTTACGACAATGTTCCAGTCAGAGCAGCTGCAGACTGTTCTCTTATCAAGTTAGGACAATGTTCTAGTAGGAGCAGCTGCAGACTGTTCTCCTATCTAGTTTGGACAATGTTCTACAGAGCAGCTGCAGACTGTTATCCTATCTAGTTAGGACTATGTTCTAGTCAGAGCAGCTGCAGACTGTTCTCCTTTCTACTTAGGAAATTTTTCTAGTCAGAGCAGCTGCAGACTCTTCTCTTATCTAGTTAGGACAATGTTCTAGTAAGAGCAGCTGCAGACTGTTCTCCTATCTGGCAAGGACAATGTTCTAGTCAGAGATGCTGCAGACTGTTCTCCTATCTAGTTAGGACAATGTTCTAGTCAGAGCAGCTGTAGACTGTTCTCTTATCTAGTTAGGACAATGTTCTTGTCAGAGCAGCTGTAGACTGTTCTCCGATCTAGTTACGACAATGTTCTAGTCAGAGCAGCTGCAGACTGTTCTCCTATCTAGTTTGGACAATGTTCTAGTCAGAGCAGCTGTATCCTGTTCTCCTATCTAGTTTGGACAATGTTCTAGTCAGAGCAGCTGCAGACTGTTCTCCTATCTGGTTAGGGAAATGTTCTAGTCAGAGCAGCTGCAGACTGTTCTCCTATCTAGTTAGGGTAATGATCTAGTCAGAGTAGCTGCAGACTTTTCTCCTATCTGGTTCGGAAAATGTTCTAGTCAGAGCAGCTGTATCCTGTTCTCCTATCTAGTTAGGACAATGTTCTAGTCAGAGCAGCTGCAGACTGTTCTCCTATCTAGTTAGGACAATGTTCTAGTCATGGCAGCTGTAGACTGTTCTCTTATCTAGTTAGGACAATGTTCTAGTCAGAGCAGCTGCAGACTGTTCTCTTTTCTTGTTAGGACAATGTTCTAGTCATGGCAGCTGCAGACTGTTCTCCTTTCTACTTAGGACAATGTTCTAGTCAGAGCAGCTGCAGACTGTTCTCCTATCTAGTTAGGACAATGTTCTAGTCTGAGCAGCTGCAGACTGTTCTCCTATCTAGTTAGGACAATGTTCTAGTCAGAGCATCTGCAGACTGTTCTCTTAGCTATTTAGGACAATGTTCTCGTCAGAGCAGTTGCTGTGGTCTTTGTGAACTCACACATTCTTTCAGCCATACACGCTCACGTGCAGTTGCTCTCACGCAATCATACATTCACGTAAGGACATTCACATGGACAGATACGCGTACACATGTCTACCCTTTCACAGTTATGCACTTACACACTTATACACTTGCACACGTACACAGACACAATTGTGAGCAGTATTGCTTAAGCAACATCTTGCTGATTTCAAAGATCCGTCTATTTCGAACACATTCTGACAAACCTTTACCAGAACCTTTTCTCAATCTCCAAAACCTACCGCCCTCCCTTATCTTGCCCCTTTTTCTCACGTCACTCGTTCTCATTCTGTCCTCTCACTTCTCTCTCCCTGTCTTTCAGTGTTCCTGTCAATACGGTTTCCATCAATGGCCTTCTGTCCCTGGGCTCAGAGTCTGTTTGCCTTAGGGCTTCCCCTCTGCCTGGCCATCCCTTTGTATGAGGGGAATCAGAGAGAGGGAGAAAGGAGGAATGACGGAGGGAGAATGGAGGGGATCGTTTGGTAAACAGAAGGCTGTCAAACCTCAGCGGGAGATGATGATGCCCCATCCCAGCTTCCTTTGCTCCGTCGGGGATTTTAATCGTATGCTTCTTATACAGCCAATAAGACAATGGAAGGTTTGTAGAATCTGCTAGAGTCAGGACATTGATAAACATCTCTGTGTGAACCAGGGGCTGCTCCGGATCTCGGAGAGAGGCTATGCCTGCTGAATGGGTTAGGAGTTAGCAAGACTGTTTCTCATCTGAGTACCCAAGACAGATCAAGAAGTTTGAGTTTGTCCATGAACAAGTCAGAGATTCAGATTCAAGTCAGAGATGTTTTCTCCTCAAACCTTCTGTTGGGGTTACTAGGGGGTTATTTCTGGCATGGCCGATGTAAAAAGACCTCAAGGTTACTCATCCCCAGACTGTCTCTTTCTCCCCGTATCTCTCTAAGTGGATTGTATTCTCGACCAGCACCACAGTAACATTGAGGATGTCAGATGACTTATCGTGTATTCCAGCTCTGCTCCCAGTCAGAAGCCTCTGTGGCCAACATGTCTCCACTGTCATTAGCCTACATCTTCCTCAATGACCTTTCATTCCCAGAGAGAGAGAGAGAGAGAGAGAGAGAGAGAGAGAGAGAGAGAGAGAGAGAGAAGAACTGATATACTGAAAGAGAGAGAGAGAGAGAGAGAGAGAGAGAGAGAGAGAGAGAGAGAGAGAGAGAGAGAGAGAGATGTTTGCGCAAGAGCGGTGAAGGTTGAGAGAACATATGCCAGTATTTTTGAGTATGTACATGAATGTTTGTGTGTGTATTTTTTTTAATGTATTTTCATCAAAAGTAATTATTCTGGCGTTCATGGCTTCATTGACCACCATGGTCCACTGAAACACGAGGTCCTGTTTTCCTTCTATCCTCTGTTATCAACACACACACACACACCCGAAGTGGAGAGAGAGAGAGAGCGGCGAGAGAGAGAGAGAGAGAGAGCAGGGAGATAGACACTCATGTGCACACACTGCGCACACACTCCATTGCCTCAAACACTAAACAGAAAATAAATAAAATAATTACTGAATTCTAAGACAATTGAAACTTGAGGCAAATAATAATAACTAATGAGCATGTTGTGCAGATTGATTATAGAGAAGAAAGGGCATGAAATTGAACAACACCAGTTATCACATAAAAGACTAATGAATAGAAGGGGGACTGTTAAATGGTTGGAGGGAGATGCAGAGAGGCAGAGAAAGGAGAAGTGGATGGCTGTGATGGACAGATATTGAGTGATTGACAGGTTAATAATGGCCAACACCTGAAGCCCTTCAGGATGTGGGCGGGGCTTGGCCAGATCAGGTGTCAGTACACAAGGTGAGAGAGAGAGAGAGAGAGAGAGAGAGAGAGAGAGAGAGAGAGAGAGAGAGAGAGAGAGAGAGAGAGAGAGAACGATAGGGAGAGAGAAAGAGAATGAGATGTTACCCCTGATAAAGTATTTATAAGCCCAAAACATAGCATTGATTAAACATTGGTTGCACATTGACTCACGTTGGCTGAGCGCCCTCTACTTCTTCCATAAGCCCAAAATATACACACACACACACATATGTACAGTTTTATGTCATAGTGTTGATGTCTTCACTATTATTAAAACTAGTTTCAATGACTCCAACCTAAGTGTATGTAAACTTCCGACTTCAACTGTATATACAGTTGAAGTTAATTTCAGTCTTTATACACTTGCATGTTCTCTTGCTTTGTCACTCTATTTTTATCTCCATCACTTTCTCTCTGTCTCTCTCATACACATATACAGTAATCTGTCTGTGTGTGAGAGTTTTGGACTTTCCACACTGCAGTTACTGTGTTGTGTCTGTCAGTGAGTGTATTGGACTTCCACACTGCAGTTACTGTGTTGTGTCTGTCAGTGAGTGTATTGGACTTCCACACTGCAGTTACTGTGTTGTGTCTGTCAGTGAGTGTATTGGACTATCCACACTGCAGTTACTGTGTTGTGTCTGTCAGTGAGTGTATTGGACTTCCACACTGCAGTTACTGTGTTGTTTCTGTCAGTGAGTGTATTGGACTATCCACACTGCAGTTACTGTGTTGTGTCTGTCAGTGAGTGTATTGGACTTCCACACTGCAGTTACTGTGTTGTGTCTGTCAGTGAGTGTATTGGACTATCCACACTGCAGTTACTGTGTTGTGTCTGTCAGTGAGTGTATTGGACTTCCACACTGCAGTTACTGTGTTGTGTCTGTCAGTGAGTGTATTGGACTTCCACACTGCCGTTACTGTGTTGTGTCTGTCAGTGTTTCCAGGTCAAAGAAGCCTCAGAGCTACAGGAAGACTAGGGAAAACTAGTCTCGCAAAAAAACACTTCCTCTACAAAACCCTTCCCCCTTCTCCCCCTCCCTTCCTGTGTCCTTTCCTCTCTCTTACTTTATCCAGAGGGGCTTATGATAAACGTCTTTGTGACGTTCCTCAACATACCGTAGCGTTCCCTCAACGTTTCTGTAACGTTCCCTCAACGTTCTTTCGGCAGTCTGCTTCTTACATGCAATAAACTCAGCAGGCCACAATCTCTCATTCACTGCAGTTAGAGCACGCTGGGATTTTAATATCGCCGACGTGTGTGTGTACGCATGTGTAGATGAGACGCAGAAAGACACACGGACACACAAAAAACCCTTCCCCAACACACACGCGCTCTGGACAGGTAAGAATGTCAGCTTACAGACTCTCTAGGCAGTCTCTGTCAAGGCATCACACACCATATACTGTATATGAAAGCAATATATTTTACATATTTTTATTGAACCTTTATTTAACTAGGCAAGTCAGTTAAGAACACTTTCTTATTTACAAGGACAGCCTACCCAGGCCAAACCCTATCCCAATTGTGCGCCGCCATATGGGACTCGCAACTACATCAGGTTGTGATACAGCCTGGAATCGAACCAGGGTCTGTAGCAACGCTTCTAGCACTGAGATGCTGTGCCTTAGACCACTGCACCACTCGGGATGTGAGCTTTTACAGTGATGGAAATGTGAAGATCCATACACTCATATAACTAAAATTGTAAGACACTTGGCACACGGGGCAAACATTTACTAGCTATGGTTTGGGGTACTCTTTACAAGGGCATTGAAGCTGACAGTGTGGGGTCTGTAAAAAGGCCATAAGGAAATTAAGAGTGGAGAAGGAGAGTATCTCCTTGATAGTTTACTGTTAGGCAAACATACATGCTGTAAAAGCAGCCATAAATCACTGCTATGACAGCTAGTGTACATAACCTCTCCACCACAGACCTATAGAGTTATACCTAGTGTACACACCATCCCTCACCTCTCCACCACATACCTATAGTGTTATACTGGAGAGAGAGAGAGAGAGAGAGAGAGAGAGAGAGAGAGAGAGAGAGAGAGAGAGAGAAGCAACTGGAGGGAGTTTAAAGATTTAGAAGGAGAATGGGAAATGAAGGGAAAGGGGAAACGGAGGAGAATACTTTAAAAGAGAGAAGAGAAATAGAGAAATAGACACTCCTGACAGACAGACACACACTACTGCTGACACACTCACACTCGTCCGCATGCCCTCCACCCAAACACGCATTCCTCCAGTGAGTATAAACCCCAGCATTGATCCCTTCCACACCCCATAGAGCCCTCTCACTCACCCCGTCTCCTATGCCATGCTCCAACACCGACCTTTGCCCCCTGACCCTGCACTAACCTTGTCCAGGCACTCCCTCAATATCACACTGCCCTGCCTGTCTTTTAACCTGATGGAGGAGGCTTGTTTCTGGGAAGAGATTTAACATCCCAGACACATCCCGGAAGTCACTGAAATATAAAGAAATACATTAAAAAGTAAGGCTACATGTATCAAACAAAGTAAAATCAAGAAACAGTCTACCCTACTGTCAAATCAAGAAACAGTCTACCCTACTGTCAAATCAAGAAACAGTCTACCCTGCTGTCAAATCAAGAAACAGTCTACCCTGCTGTCAAATCAAGAAACAGTCTACCCTACTGTCAAATCAAGAAACAGTCTACCCTGCTGTCAAATCAAGAAACAGTCTACCCTGCTGTCAAATCAAGAAACAGTCTACCCTACTGTCAAATCAAGAAACAGTCTACCCTGCTGTCAAATCAAGAAACTGTCTACCCTGCTGTCAAATCAAGAAACAGTCTACCCTACTGTCAAATCAAGAAACAGTCTACCCTACTGTCAAATCAAGAAACAGTCTACCCTACTGTCAAATCACGAAACAGTCTACCCTACTGCCAAATGAAGAAACAGTCTACCCTGCTGTCAAATCAAGAAACAGTCTACCCTACTGTTAAATCAAGAAACAGTCTACCCTGCTGTCAAATCAAGAAACATTCTACCCTACTGTCAAATCAAGAAACAGTCTACCCTACTGTCAAATCAAGAAACAGTCTACCCTACTGTCAAATCAAGAAACAGTCTACCCTGCTGTCAAATCAAGAAACAGTCTACCCTGCTGTCAAATCAAGAAACAGTCTACCCTGCTGTCAAATCAAGAAACAGTCTACCCCACTGTCAAATCAAGAAACAGTCTACCCTACTGCCAAATCAAGAAACAGTCTACCCTACTGTCAAATCAAGAAACAGTCTACCCTGCTGTCAAATCAAGAAAGAGTCTACCCTACTGTCAAATCAAGAAACAGTCTACACTACTGTCAAATGAAAAAACAGTCTACCCTGCTGTCAAATCAAGAAACAGTCTACCCTGCTGTCAAATCAAGAAACAGTCTACCCTACTGTCAAATCAAGAAACAGTCTACCCTACTGTCAAATCAAGGAACAGTCTACACTGCTATCAAATCAAGTAAAAGTCTACCCTACTGTCAAATCAAGGAACAGTCTACCCTATTGTCAAATCAAGGAACAGTCTACACTGCTGTCAAATCAAGGACACACACAGGGGGAAAAATGACTTTGGAGCATACATTTTAGCCTCAAGTGACAATAAGCTCCTGCAGTGCAGTTTCTAGGCATAAGGTACATAAGTGGACGCTAGGGGGCCAAAAAAACAAAAGTTGCTTTGGGCCCCTAAAATGCTAGAAACGTCCCTGAGCTTATGATTTACAATAAGGGTTGAGATGAGAGAAAGGAGCGATAGGGAGCGAAAAAGCTACTTGAGACAGTGACTTGTCCATTGATGTGCCTAATGGAACATCAACAGACACAAATGCATGCCGCGCATGAACACACACACAGCATGCATTCACCGGTTGGCATCGATGGCCCACATAAAACAGTGTGTGTACAGAAAGGTAATGTTTATGTAACGCTGGAAAACAATAAGGACAGAAGACTGGAGCGGTGAACAGGGTGTCCCTTTGATGTCGCTTGATGTCCCTTTATTACGGAGAGAGGGATGGAGAAGGATGGAGGGATGTGAGAGGAAGACAGAAAGAGAGAGCATGCATGAAAGCCTCATTAGACTGATGGTTTTGTATAAGATATAAACATGCACAGACAAACTAACTAACTAACTTCAGATCTGACATTCTCTCTCAGAGACAGACAGCTGTTGTCTCCATCGACAACTCCTATACAATATATTTCTCTTATACTCACACATACAGTACACAGACTCATACAGACAGACCCTATACAGCACACACACAGACGCCTACACACACTCATACAGACAGACCCTATACAGTACACACACAGACCCCTACACACACTCATACAGACAGACCCTATACGGTACACACACATTCCCCTACACACACTCATACAGACAGACCCTTTACAGTACACACACAGACATTTAGCCCACTGCAGTAAAAGGTTAACCTGTCTCCTCCCCTTCATCTACACTGATTGAAGTGTATTTAACAAGTAACATCAATAAGGGATCATAGCTTTTACCTGTATTCACATGGTCAGTCTATGTCATGGAAAGAGCATAATGTTCATAATGTTTTGTACGCTCAGTGTATGTTGCCCTAGAAGACTAAATAAACCCTTGCTCACCAGAATAATGTTATAAATAGATTGAAGCATTCATTCTATCTAGTTAACATCGGTAAAGTTCTGTCATCTATGCTTCTTCCCCATGCAAAAACGTTTAGGGATCGGGGGAGATAATGCATTAACTCCAAAAAATGAGGTAACAATTTTCTGTTCAAAATGTCCAAATGACATCAGTTTGACCGGTTGTAAAGAGATAAAAAAAGCTGTGAAAACGACCCAACATGTTTCTGATCAGATTTCAGTTCGGCTTGGATGCATATTTTATGTGGTTGAAATACTATCAGCTTTCAAAATGCTGATAAAGATAGATACTGTCTGTAGAGGTGCTAACTGAGCATTCACATTCTCTCAAGATGCTAAAACAAAGAAATCATATTTATCCACTCCTTTTCCTGAGTCAAAATGTTGCTTACATTTGGTTTATAATTTTACTGCAAGAAATGCTTAATTCTGCAGGAGTTATTAAACTCTAAAATTCTATGCTGTGAGGGTAGATTCGACTAAGCTAACATATGGAATTGGTTTAAGATCATACCATAGATCATTTAGCTATTTTGATTAGTAGGAGCCCTTTAGGTATATATAAAACAATTATTTGATAAAATATTGACCTTGGCCTTTACTACTATAGCACACAGAAATGCATTGAATAACACATTCAGAAATGGCAAAAAAAGACAGTCAAAAAATAGATCATATGGAATAAAGTTTTGAAGTGTCTGTCCTATATCTAAGATATATATATTTTACCCCTTATTTTTTTTGGCATAAAACTACCCCCATACTTCCATTCATTTGTATAGGTTACCTTCAGAGTCTGTGACACTTGTGGGGGTCGTAGAGTAAAACGGAGAACGCCATCATGTTTGTGAGTCTCCCCTTTCCACAATGGGGTCAAATTAGTAGCTCAAACGGTTCGGACGCTACAGACAGAAGATGACACATCAGCATGAACAAATTCAGACAGAAGATGAGTCCTGTGGGCAAAACGGAGAACACTATCTTCCATAGAGTGGTCGGAGGCTACAGACATTTTTGTGAGAAGACCAATTTTCGGGATGTCTCAGAGTCTGCCAAACACCGCTGTAGCTCGACCACCTCCATGGCAGATGTGGAAGGCCAACATAGGCGGATGTGGTGGTTTGAGTTGCTGCCCATGCAAAAAAAACTGATATCTCTCATATAAACGGACAGATTTTGATGACGATTTTTGTGTAATGTTACTTAGATTGCCTATTAAATAAAGATGAAATAAAATACAAAAATAAACTTAGATTGACGCATGGGTGTGTCAATAAATTCTTACGGATAGTAAACCTATGTGAGAGGTTATAGACCTACAATCAGTGTCCAGATTTCAACTTCCATTTAACCCACCTGAACAGTAGGCTACAATTCACTTGAATTCCCAAACAGAACATAGCCAGCACTGCTATCCTCCTTTTTACCACTTCACCAAAGCTTTCCCAAACATTACTTTTCTTGCCCTCTCTTCTCTATATTTTCAACTCTCCAATTTCACAGCTTTTCTCATATTTAATTAAAATCCTACATTGTTCTTTTTGCCTCTGTGGACTGGATCAACATTCACTTTTTCTGCCGGTTCCCAAAAGCATTTGGCGATTAGCGTGTAGAATATTCGGCGGGCGAGCGTACAGTTAGGCCCTAAAGCTTAGGCTTATGCATTAATGCCAGATAGCCTAAAAAAAAATGAAATAAAAATCTCAATGTAGCCTACATATATTAATTGCACATAAATAATACATTAATGGATTATTTTAGGTGTTGTCTTCTCTTAATTCAACCTGCCCTACACCCACATGCCTATCATCAACACACAAATGTCATGACCCTAAACCCACCCACCTTGCGGATATAGGCTAAACGTGGGAACCGCGGGTTATGAGTCAACCCGTGCATCACTAATACACGCACTCATACAGACAGACCCTACACAGTACACACATAGACTCCTACACACACATACAGTCAGTGACACTTTGCAAGTTCAAATCCCTGAGCTGACAAGGTATAAATCTGTTGTTCTGCCCCTGAACAAGGCAGTTAACCCACTGTTCCCTGGGTGCTATGGATGTTGATTAAGGCAGCCCCCCGCACCTCTGATTCAGAGGGGTTGGGTTAAATGCAGAAGACACATTTCAGTTGAAGGCATGTTGGCTGCTTTTCCTTCACTCTGTGGTCAAACTCATCCCAAACCATCTCAATTTGGTTGAGGTTGGGTGATTGTGGAGGCCAGGTCATCTGATGCATTACTATCCTTCTTGGTAAAATAGCCCTTACACAGCCTGGAGGAGTGTTGGGTCATTGTTCTGTTGAAAAAACAAATGATAGTCCCACTGAGCCAAAACCAGATGGGTTGGTGTATCGCTGCAGAGTGCTGTGGTAACCATGCTGGTTAAGTGTGCCTTGAATTCTAAATAAATCACAGGCAGTGTCACCAGCAAAGCACCCCCACACCATAACACCTCCTCCCCCATGCTTTACGGTGGTCAATACACACGCAGAGATCATCCGTTCACCCACACCGCATCTCACAAAGACTCGGCGGTAGGAACCAAAAATCTCAAATTTGGACTATAGACCAAGGACAAATTTCCACCGGTCTAGTACTATTGGATAGGAAACACTCTGCGGTTTCTAAAAGTGTTAACATAATGTCTGTGAGTATAACAGAACTCATTTAGCAGGCAAAAACCCGAGAAAAATTTATCCGGAAATCAGTTTCTGGTGACCTATTGCTCTGTTTGACACACTCCCTATTGAATCCATTTGTAACCAGGACTGAGACTGCAGTACCTATGGCTTCCACTAGATGTCAACAGTCTATATACAAAGACTCAGAGAGATTGGCGTAAACAGAACTACGCGAATCCTGGCTTAGGAAGGCCACCAAAAATTAGGTACTGTAGCCTTCTGTCTGCCCTGTGGAAGTGGCCTGGGAATGGGGAGGCCTTACCTCTCCGAGATTTCTATACCCAACTACAACATTTTCTGCCAAGATAGAACTGCCAAAGGGGGAGGAGTTGCAATCTATTGCAGAGATAGCCAGCAAAGTTCTGTCATACTTTCCAGATCTATGCCCAAACAGTTCGAACTTCTAATTCAAAAAATGTATCTCTCCAGAAATAAGTCTCTCACTGTTGCCGCCTGCTATAGACCCCCCTTAGCTGCCAGCTGTGCCCTGGACACCATGTGTGAATTGATTGCCCCCCATCTATCTTCAGAGTTCGTTCTGTTAGGTGACCTAAACTGGGATCTGCTTAACACCCCGGCAGTCCTACAATCTAAGCTAGATGCCCTCAATCTCACACAAATCATCAAGGAACCCACCAGGTACAGTGGGGGCAAAAAGTATTTAGTCAGCCACCAATTGTGCAAGTTCTCTCACTTAAAAAGATGAGAGAGGCCTGTAATTTTTATCATAGGTACACTTCAACTATGACAGACAAAATGAGGAAAAAAATTTAGAAAATCATATTGTAGGATTTTGTATGAATTTATTTGCAAATTATGGTGGAAAATAAGTATTTTGTCAATAACAAAAGTTTATCTCAATACTTTGTTATATACCCTTTGTTGGCAATGACAGAGGTCAAACGTTTTCTGTAAGTCTTCACAAGGTTTTCACACACTGTTGCTGGTATTTTGGCCCATTCCTCCATGCAGATCTCCTCTAGAGCAGTGATGTTTTGGGGCTGTCGCTGGGCAACACAGACTTTCAAAGATTTTCTATGGGGTTGAGATCTGGAGACTGGCTAGGCCACTCCAGGACCTTGAAATGCTTCTTACGAAGCCACTCCTTCGTTGCCCGGGCGGTGTGTTTGGGATCATTGTCATGCTGAAAGACCCAGCCACGTTTCATCTTCAATGCCCTTGCTGATGGAAGGAGGTTTTCACTCAAAATCTCACGATACATGGCCCCATTCATTCTTTCCTTTACACGGATCAGTCGTCCTGGTCCCTTTGCAGAAAAACAGCCCCAAAGCATGATGTTTCCACCCCATGCTTCACAGTAGGTATGGTGTTCTTTGGATGCAACTCAGCATTCTTTGTCCTCCAAACACGACAAGTTGAGTTTTTACCAAAAAGTTCTATTTTGGTTTCATCTGACATTCTCCCAATCCTCATCTGGATCATCCAAATGCTCTCTAGCAAACTTTAGACGGGCCTGAACATGTACTGGCTTAAGCAGGGGGACACGTCTGGCACTGCAGGATTTGAGTCCCTGGCGGCGTAGTGTGTTACTGATGGTAGGCTTTGTTACTTTGGTCCCAGCTCTCTGCAGGTCATTCACTAGGTCCCCCGTGTGGTTCTGGGATTTTTGCTCACCGTTCTTGTGATCATTTTGACCCCACGGGTGAGATCTTGCGTGGAGCCCCAGATCAAGGAAGATTATCAGTTGTCTTGTATGTCTTCCATTTCCTAATAATTGCTCCCACAGTTGATTTCTTCAAACCAAGCTGCTTACCTATTGCAGATTCAGTCTTCCCAACCTGGTGCAGGTCTACAATTTTGTTTCTGGTGTCCTTTGACAGCTCTTTGGTCTTGGCCATAGTGGAGTTTGGAGTGTGACTGTTTGAGGTTGTGGACAGGTGTCTTTTATACTGATAACAAGTTCAAACAGGTGCCATTAATACAGGTAATGAGTGGAGGACAGAGGAGCCTCTTAAAGAAGAAGTTACAGGTCTGTGAGAGCCAGAAATCTTGCTTGTTTGTATGTGACCAAATACTTATTTTCCACCATAATTTGCAAATAAATTCATAAAAATCCTACAATGTGAATTTCTGGATTTTTTTTTCCTCATTTTGTCTGTCATAGTTGAAGTGTACCTATGATGAAAATCACAGGCCTCTCTCATCTTTTTAAGTGAGAGAACTTGCACAATTGGTGGCTGACTAAATACTTTTTTTCCCCACTGTACAATCCTAAATCTGTAAACATGGGCACCCTCATAGACATTATCCTGACCAACTTGCCCTCCAAATACACCTCTGCTGTTTTCAATACTTCCACAGTTGGGGACAACAAAGACAAGTTATTGGAGTGGCCATCACAAAGCCCTGACCTCAATCCAATAGAACATTTGTGGGCAGAACTGAAAATGCGTGTGCGAGCAAGGAGGCCTACAAACCTGACTCAGTTACACCAGCTCTGTCAGGAGGAATGGGCCAAGATTCACCCAACTTATTGTGGGAAGCTTGTGGAAGGCTACCCAAAACATTTGACCCAAGTTAAACAATTTAAAGGAAATGCTACCAAATACTCATTGGGTGTATGTAAACTTCTGACCCACTGGGGATTTGATGAAATAAATAAAAGCTGAAGTAAATCATTCTCTCTTCTATTAATTTGACATTTCACATTCTTAAAATAAAGTGGTGATCCTAACTGACCTAAGACATGGAATTTTTACTAGGATTAAATGTCAGGAATTGTGAAAAACTGAGTTTAAATGTATTTGGCTAAGATGTATGTAAACTTCCAACTTCAACTGTATACATATAAATAAACTTAGCAAAAAAGAAATGTCCCGTTTTCAGGACCCTGTCTTTCAAAGATAATTTGTAAAAATCCAAACAACTTCACAGATCTTCATTGTAAAGGGTTTAATTTTCCCATGCTTGTTCAATGAACCATGAACAATTAATGAAAATGCACCTGTGGAACGGTCACTGACACTAACAGCATACAGACGGTAGGAAATTATGGTCTCAGTTAGGAAAACGTAGGACACTAAAGAGGCCTTTCTACTGACTCTGAAAAACACCAAAAGAAAGATGCCCAGGTTCCTTTCTCATCTGCGTGAACGTGCCTTAGGCATGCTGCAAGGAGGCATGAGGACTGCAAATGTGGCCAGGGCAATAAATTGCAATGTCCATACTGTGAGACGCCTAAGTCAGTGCTACTGGGAGACAGGACGGACAGCTGATTGTCCTCACAGTGGCAGACCACATGTAACCTCTTGGGGATAATTAAGTAGCAGTGGGGCTCTAACGCCCCATCCTTGACAACATTCAAAATGCAAATGTAGTATTATAAAACATTCACAAAAATACAAGTATTTTTGAAAAGCTTAGACTCTTAGCAATCTCACAGCGTTGTCAGATTTCAAAAAGGCTTTACGGCGAAAGCACAACATTTGATTGTCTGAGGACAGCACCCCATGTACTTCCCATATTAGCATAATAATAAAAACAGCCCGGGTGTCACAAAACTTTGATGATCTTCTGCTGAGGGCAATCCGAAGTGTCCAAGCAAGACATACAATGTTCCTTTTGTTAGAAAAAGTCCCTATTTATATCCATAAATCTCAGTTTGGTTGGCGCGTTCTGTTCAGAAAATCCACCGTTCACTCGCCCAATATAAAAGACACAGAGACCGGTAAAAATATACCTATAAACTGTGTCCAAACAAATCAAACCACGTTTCTAATCGATCCTTAGCTACACTATTATGTTTATTAACGATAAAATTTCACATGGATAATATCCTGAACGATAGTAAAGTAAAATACCGAGGTGCACGCTCCCGGGTCCCTCGTGCCACTGACAGAAATCACTTCCTCTCTCCACTTACATAATCTTCTTCTATTCGGTTGTTTTTCAAGGTAAACTCATCAAACCTTGTCTAAAGACTGTTGACATCTGGTGGAAGCCATAGGTACTGCAACCTCGGTCCTGGATTACAGCAGATCCCATAGACAACCATTGGAAAAGGCATGTCACAAAAAAAGAATTCCGGATGGGTTTTCGCCTGCCATATCAGTTCTGTTATACACAGACATATTTTAACAGTTTTAGAAACTTCAGAGTGTTTTCTATCCAATACTACTAATTATGTGCATATCCTAGTTTCTGGGCCTGAGTACCATGCATTTTACTTTGGGCACGCCAGACTCTCCAAACCTCCGAATACTGTGATCCATAACAGGTTTTAAGATTTCTGAGTTAGTGCCTAAACTTAACCTTAAACAATTTGAAATTAGACATTTTGAACAACTGAAATTTGACGTTTGAGACACATGGATGGATGAAAGTCTAATTCTGACGTGTGACTGTGAGAGCTAGTTGCCAAAGGTACCTCTTGGATGGCTCCATCGGCCCATGGAGCTAGCTTTGGAGTGAGCTTACCGTGCATTCTTAAGTCTGTTACACATCTAAACCATATACTTTGGAGACTAATAAAACAATGAACACACACACCGATCAAACAACCAACCTTCGAAATGTGGCAGAGATACCTTACCAGCAGTTTATAATTGACACAACATACAGTTTAGTAACCACCTCCCCATTCCCGGAATGGCTAAAGTGTTTGTCTTTGCCTTTCAATCAGACACTGATATTATCTTGGCAACCAGGTGAGTAGTCTCATCAGCAGAGTGAGAGGCGGGAGGACAAGATGCTTATCTCAATGCAGGGGTGCAACTTTGGGGGGACATAATTATTATTATATATAATTTTTTATCCAGTCAGATAAACACTCCAAACAGCCTTTCCGACCACTCGGAGGTGTCAGCATGGACCTAAAGCACACTGCTGCCTTGATTTGTTTCACAGTCAAATGAATAAACTCCCCACTGCCCCTAGTGAAAGTTGTGCCCCTGTTTCTTACTTAATAGGTTACATTAAATACAAAGAAAAATAACATTGAAAGGACTGCTGCTGAATTTCTCTGCTAGGTATACACTGTTCATCTGTCTAGAGAAATAATCATTTGCTTTTGCTGTGTGTGTGCGCTTGTGCGTGCGCTGCTTGTGTGTAACACCTTGAGAGAGTGATGGTCCAGGCCTAAACCACACAAAAACAACACTAGACACTATGGAACACAAAGCTTTTTTTTTCTCATCCTGGAATATACAAGGTCTGAGGTGATCTGCCTTTGGCCTAAACAGCTTCATCAAAGAAATTGGAAATACAGACATTGTCATCCTACAAGAAACATGGTATAAAGAAGACGGACCCACTGGTTGCCCTTTAGGTTACAGAGAGCTGGTAGTCCCATCCACCAAGTGTGAAACAGGGAAGGTGTATGCTAATTTGTTATAGAGCAGACCTAACCCACTCTAAAATCTGGCTAGAAATGAATAAGGAAATGATCTCAACAGAGAAAAAATGTCCTCATGTGTGATACCTATATCCCCCCAATAGAATCCCCATACTTTAACGATGACAGCTTCTCCATCCTAGAGGGGGAGATCAACCATTTCCAGGCCCAGGGACATGTACTAGTCTGTGGAGACCTACATGCCAGAACTGGACAATAATCTGACACCCTCAGCACACAGGGGGACAAACACCTACCTGGAGGTGACAACATTCCCTCCCCCATATGCCCTCCAAGACACAACTACGTCAACATAACTAACAAAAACGGGTCCCAACTTCTGCAGCTCTGTCGGACGCTGGGTATGTACATAGTCAATGCTAGGCTTCGAGGGGACTCCTATGGTAGATACATCTATAGCTCATCTCTTGTCAGTAGTACTATAGACTACTTTATTACTGACCTCAACCCAGAGTCTCTCAGAGCGTTCACACTGACACCCCTATCAGATCACAGCAAAATCACTCTTTGAACAGAGCTTTGCTCAATCATGAGGCATCAAAGCCAAAGGAGCTCAATAATATTAAGAAATAGTATAGATGGAAGGAGAGTAGTGTGGAAATTTCAATCCCCTTTAGACAATTTCCTGGACAAAATCATTCACAGTAATAGTGAAGGTGTAAACTTGGCAGAAGAAAACCTAAACAGTATGGTTTGATGAAGAATGCAAAAACCTAAGAAAGAAACTGAGAAACCTATCCAACCAAAAACAGAGACCCAGAAAACCTGAACCTTCACTATGGTGAATCACTAAAACAATACGTGAAAAAAGGAACACATCAGAAATCAGCTCAAAGTAATTGAAGAATCCAACCACTTCTGGGAAAATTGTAAAACTATAAACAAACACGAGTGTTATCTATCTAAAACAGAGATGTATGTAAACCTTTTCTCCAATATTTCCGGCTCTATAACAAAGAACAAACAGCAAAACATATACATGATCAAATACAAATCTTAGAATCAACTATTAGAAACTACCAGAACCCACTGGGTTCTCCAATTACATTGAATGAACTACAGGACAAAATACAAACCCTCCAAAAAGGCCTGTGGTGTAGATGGTATCCTAGATGAAATGAAAACATATACAGACAACAAATTCCAATTGGCTATAATTAAACTCCTTAACATCATCCTCAGCTCTGGCATCTTCCCCAATATTTGGAACCAAGGACTGATCACCCCAAATTTGATCCCAATAACTACCGTGGGATATGTGTCAACAGCAACCTTGGGAAAATCCTCTGTCTTATCAGTAACAGCAGACTCATACATTTCCTCAGTGAAAACAATGTACTGAGAAAATTTTAAATGGGCTTTTTACCAAATTACCGTACCCTGCACAACCTAATTGGGGGCGGCAGGTAGCCTAGTGGTTAGAGCATCGGATCAGTAACCTAAAGGTTACTAGATCGAATCCCCGCGGGCTGACAAGGTACAAATCTGTAATTCTGCCCCTGAATAAGGCAGTTAATCCACTGTTCCTAGTCTGTCATTGTAAATAAGAATTTGTTCTTAACTGACTTGCCTAGTTAAATAAACAAGGCAAATGCTTTGTTGATTAAAAAAAATCTTTCAACTTAATTTGGCACAATGTCCTGCTATACAAAATGATGGAAAGGGGTTTTGGGGGAAAAACATACGACATTATAAAATCCATGTACACCAACAAGTGTGCGGTTAAAATTGGCAAAAAAACAAATTTCTTTCCACAGGGCTGGGGGTGAGACAGGGATGCAGCTTAAGCCCAACCATCTTTAACATATATATAAACAAATTGGTGAGGGAACTAGAAAATTCTGCAGCACCCCGCCTCACCCCACTAAAATCTGAAGTCAAATGTCTACTGTTTGCTGATAATCTGGTGCTTCTGTCCCCAACCAATGAGGGCCTACTGCAGCACCTAGATCTTCTGCACAGATTCTGTCAGACCTGGGCCCTGAGATAACATCTCAGTAAGACAAGATAATGGTGTTCCAAAAAAGGTCCAGTTCCCAGGACCACCAGTTCGTTGCCCTAGAGCACACAAAAAACTATACACACCTCGGCCTAAACATCAGCTTCACAGGTAACTTCCACAAAGCTGTGAACAATCTGAGACACAAGGCAAGGGCCTTCTATGCCATCAAAAGGAACATAAAATTTGACATACCAATTAGGATCTGGCAAAAAAATACTTGAATCAGTTATAGAACCCATTGCCCTTCATGGTTGTGAGGTCTGGGGTCTGCTTACCAACCAAGAATTCACAAAACGGGACAAACACCAAATTGAGACTCTGCATGCAGAATTCTGCAAAAATATCCTCAGTGTACAACGTAACACACCAAATGATGCATGCAGAGTAGAATTATGCTTATATCCACAAATTATCAAAATCCAGAAAAGAGCCATTAAATTCTACATCCACCTGAATGGAAGCGATTCCAAACCTTCCATAACAAAGCCATCACCTACAGATACATTTGCCTGGAGAAGAGCCCCCTAAGCAAGCTGGATCTGGGGCTCTGTTCACAAACAGACCCCACAGAGCCCCAGGACAGCAACACAATTAGATCCTACCAAATCATGAGAAAACAAGGTTATTACTTGACACATTGGAAAGAACTTACAAAAAAACTGAGCAAACTGGAATGCTGTGTGATCCGAAACAGAGAGTGCACAGTGGCAGAATACCTGACCACTGTGACTGACCCAAATTGTAGGAAATCTTTGACTATGTATAGACTCAGTGAGCATAGCCTTGCTATTGAGAAAGACCGCAGAAGGCAGACCTGGCTCTCAAGAGAAGACAGGCTATGTGCACACTGTCCACAAAATGAGGTGGAAACTGAACTGCACTTCCTGACCACCTGCCAAATGTATGACCATATTATAGACACATATTTCCCTCAGATTGCACAGACCCACAAAGAAATCCCCCAAAAATCAAATTTTGATAAACTCCCATAGCTAATGTGTCACGGTCTTGTTGATGAACGGACCAAGGCGCAGCGTGCAGGGTTGAGTGAAGCATATTTATTTCTATAACTCACCAAAACCAAAAGAAAGTACACAACGACCGTAATGCAGGTGTGGCACACACAATTACAAAAATAACATATACAGTGGGGCAAAAAAGTATTTAGTCAGCCACCAATTGTGCAAGTTCTCTCACTTAAAAAGATGAGAGAGGCCTGTAATTTTCATCATAGGTACACTTCAACTATGACAGACAAAATGAGGAAAAAAAATCCAGAAAATCACATAGTAGGATTTGTAATGAATTTATTTGCAAATTATGGTGGAAAATAAGTATTTGGTCACATACAAACAAGCACGATTCCTGGCTCTCACAGACCTGTAACTTCTTCTTTAAGAGGCTCCTCTGTCCTCCACTCGTTACCTGTATTAATGGCACCTGTTTGAACTTGTTATCAGTATAAAAGACACCTGTCCTCAACCTCAAACAGTCACACTCCAAACTCCACTATGGCCAAGACCAAAGAGCTGTCAAAGGACACCAGAAACAAAATTGTAGACCTGCACCAGGTTGGGAAGACTGAATCTGCAATAGGTAAGCAGCTTGGTTTGAAGAAATCAACTGTGGGAGCAATTATTAGGAAATGGAAGACATACAAGACAACTGATAATCTTCCTCGATCTGGGGCTCCACGCAAGATCTCACCCCGTGGGGTCAAAATGATCACAAGAACGGTGAGCAATAAATCCCAGAACCACACGGGGGGACCTAGTGAATGACCTGCAGAGAGCTGGGACCAAAGTAACAAAGCCTACCATCAGTAACACACTACGCCGCCAGGGACTCAAATCCTGCAGTGCCAGACGTGTCCCCCTGCTTAAGCCAGTACATGTTCAGGCCCGTCTGAAGTTTGCTAGAGAGCATTTGGATGATCCAGATGAGGATTGGGAGAATGTCATATGGTCAGATGAAACCAAAATAGAACTTTTGGTAAAAACTCAACTTGTCGTGTTTGGAGGACAAAGAATGCTGAGTTGCATCCAAAGAACACCATACCTACTGTGAAGCATGGGGTGGAAACATCATGCTTTGGGGCTGTTTTTCTGCAAAGGGACCAGGACGACTGATCCGTGTAAAGGAAAGAATGAATGGGGCCATGTATCGTGAGATTTTGAGTGAAAACCTCCTTCCATCAGCAAGGGCATTGAAGATGAAACGTGGCTGGGTCTTTCAGCATGACAATGATCCCAAACACACCGCCCGCAACGAAGGAGTGGCTTCGTAAGAAGCATTTCAAGGTCCTGGAGAAGCCTAGCCAGTCTCCAGATCTCAACCCCATAGAAAATCTTTGGAGGAGTTGAAAGTCCGTGTTGCTAGCGACAGCCCCAAAACATCACTGCTCTAGAGGAGATCTGCATGGAGGAATGGGCCAAAATACCAGCAACAGTGTGTGAAAACCTTGTGAAGACTTACAGAAAACGTTTGACCTCTGTCATTGCCAACAAAGGGTATATAACAAAGTATTGAGATAAACTTTTGTTATTGACCAAATACTTATTTTCCACCATAATTTGCAAATAAATAAATTAAAAATCCTACAATGTGATTTTCTGGATTTCTTTTTCTCATTTCGTCTGTCATAGTTGAAGTGTACCTATGATGAAAATTACAGGCCTCTCTCATCTTTTTAAGTTGGAGAACTTGCACAATTGGTGGCTGACTAAATACTTTTTTTGCCCCACTGTAATATCCCACAACACAGGTGGGGGACTGAACAACCTAAATAGGATTCCCAATTAGAGACAACGACTAACAGCTGCCTCTAATTGGGAATCCAAACCAACCAACATAGAAATACAAACATAGAACAAAAACACACCCCTGATCACATCCTGACCAAAACCACCATAGCCCTTTTGGCTGCTCTATCTATGGCCAGGACGTGACAGTACCCCCCCCAAAGGCGCGGACTCCGACCGCGACCAAAAGTCACTGGGGGGTCTCTCGGGTGGGTACAGGGGGTCTCTCGATGCGCTCAGGGGACCTGATGCGTGGAGCAGGAACAGGACGTGCCGGGCTCTCGATGCGCTCAGGGGACCTGGTGCGTGGAGCAGGGACAGGCCGTGCCGAGCTCTGAAGGCGCACAGGGGACCTGATGCGTGGAGCGGGAACAGGCCGTGCCGGGCTCTGAAGATGCACAGGGAGCCTGGTACGTGGAGCAGGAACAGCTCGTGCCGGGCTCTGAAGGCGCTCAGGGGACCTGTTGCGTGGAGCAGGGACAGGCCGTGCCGGGCTCTGAAGGCACACTTTTGTAAGTGTAATGTTTACTGTAAATGTTTTATTGTTTATTTCACTTTTGTTTATAATCTATTTCACTTGCTATGGCAATGTAAACATATGTTTCCCATGCCAATAAAACCCTTAAATTGAATTGAGTGAGAGAGACAGTAGTGCAGATGAGCACATACTAAACTAGAGTGTGCGAAAAGTCATTTCTAAAGTCTGCATTCCCTATGTCGGCTGAGTTCCCCTCAGGCTGTATGTGACTTGACGTTTACAAATTGTTTTCCATGTGGCCCAGTCACACACACACGCACACATACATACACACATGCACGCACAAAATTACTCACACACACACAAATCAAGGGGGGAGAGTTTAATGAAAAAGTAAAAAGACAGGCAAACAGAGAAACATAGACGCTTAACTACGATCTGTCTCCTTCTGTCCCTTTCGCCTACTACCATTATCCACTGTGATGTCAACACCAATATTATACACACATACACAACCCCCCCACCCCCCTCTCTCTCTCTCTCTCCCTCTCCATTCCTCCCTCCCAACAGACGGATAAGGAAGAGACTCTGACCATCCCTGGCCCCTATTTAACCCAAAGCATCTATAGTACAAGCACACAGCATCCACTAACCATCCACCAATGTTCCTCCAATGCTCGTTAAACCCTGCCTCCACCAGGAACCCCTCTCACAGGCCCTCAGATCCACAGCAGTAGTAAAGAGAAGATACCCCTAAAACGTTTAGTCTGTTTTCACTGGAAAATCAGCTTTAGATCTGGACTATATATTGAATGTTTTGGATATCTCCAAGGAGACATGCACCGTTCCATACTAGAAGTTTTGTGTGTGTGTGTATGTGTATATGTGAATGCAAGCATGTGTGTGTGTGTGTGTGCGTGTGTTTAAGTGTAAACGTCCCCCCTGAGTCATGCTTCACGTGGTGAGACAGTCACAAACTCATCCTCCATTTTAGGTGAACCTCGTGACCTCCCGGTCTCTTCTCTCTGGTTAATAGCAGCTACACAACAGGGTCTGACCCTAATGGCCAAAAATAACCACTACTACCAAATCAAATCAAATCTTATTTTATTTGTCACATACACATGGTTAGCAGATGTTAATGTGATTGTAGCAAAATGCTTGTGCTTCTAGTTCCGACCATGCAGTAGTATCTAACAGGTAATCTAACAATTTCACCACAACTACCTTATACACACAAGAGTAAAGGAATGAATACGAGTATGTACGTATAATATATGGATGAGCGATGGCCGAACGGCATAGGCAAGATGGAGTAGATGGCATAGAGTACAGTATATACATATGAGACGAGTAATGTCGGATATGTAAACACTATATAAAAAATTGTTTAAAGTGGCTAGTGATACATTTCTTACATCCAATTTTCAATTATTTAAAGTGGCTAGAGATTTAAGTCAGTATGTTGGCAGCAGCCACTCAATGTTAGTGATGGCTGTTTAACAGTCTGATGGCCTTGAGGTAGAAGCTGTTTTTCAGTCTCTCGGTCCCAGCTTTGATGCACCTGTACTGAACTCGCCTTCTGATGATAGTGGGGTGAACAGGCAGTGGCTCGGCTGGTTGTTGTCCTTGATGATCTTGTTGGCCTGCCTGTGACATCGGGTGGTGTAGGTGTCCTGGAGGGCAGGTAGTTTACCCCCGGTGATGCGTTGTGCAGACCTCACTACCCTCTGGAGAGCCTTACGGTTGTGGGCGGAGCAGTTGCCGTACCAGGCGGTGATACAGCCCGACAGGATGCTCTTGATTGTGCCTCTGTAGAAGTTTGTGAGTGTTTTTGGTGACAAGTCGAATTTCTTCAGCCTCCTGAGGTTGAAGAGGCGCTGTTGCTCCTTCTTCACCACGCTGTCGGTGTGGGTGGACCATTTCAGTTTGTCTGTGATGTGTACGCTGAGGAACTTAAAACTTTCCACCTCCACTACTGTCCCGTCGATGTGGATGGTGGGGTGCTCCCTCTGCTGTTTCCTGAAGTCCACGATCATCTCCTTTGTTTTGTTGACGTTGAGTGAGAGGTTATTTTCCTGACACCACACTCCGAGGAACCTCACCTCCTCCCTGTAGGCCGTCTCGTCGTTGTTGGTAATGAAGCCTACCACTGTAGTGTCGTCAACAAACTTGATGATTGAGTTGGAGGCGTGCTTGGCCACGCAGTCATAGGTGAACAGGGAGTACAGGAGAGGGCTGAGAACGCACCCCCAGTGTTGAAGATCAGCGGGGTGGAGATGTTGTTTCCTACCCTCACCACCTGGGGACGGCCCGTCAGGAAGTCCAGGACCCAGTTGCACAGGGCGGGCTCGAGACCTAGGGTCTCGAGATTAATGACGAGTTTGGAGGGCACTATGGTGTTAAATGCTGAGCTGTAGTTGATGAACAGCATTCTTACATAGGTATTCCTCTTGTCCAGATGGGTTAGGGCAGTGTGCAGTGTGATTGCGATTGCGTTGGCTGTGGACCTATTGGGACGGTAAGCAAATTGGAGTGGGTCTAGGGTGTCTGGTAGGATGGAGGTGATATGATCCTTGACTAGTCTCTCAAAGCACTTCATGATAACGGAAGTGAGTGCTACGGGGCGATAGTCATTGAGCTCAGTTACCTTAGTTTACTTGGGAACAGGAACAATGGTGGCCCTCTTGAAGCATGTGGGAACAGAAGACTGGGATAAGGATTGATTAAATATGTCCGTAAACACACCAGCCAGCTGGTCTGCGCATGCTCTGAGGACGGCCAGGGATGCGATCTGGGCCGGCAGCCTTGCGAGGGTTAACACGCTTAAATGTTTTACTCACATTGGCTGAGGTGAAGGTGAGCCCGCAGGTTTTTTGTAGCGGGCCGTGTCGGTGGCACTGTATTGTCCTCAAAGCGAGCAAAGAAGTTGTTTAGTTTGTCTGGGAGCAGGGCATCGTGGTCCGCAACGGGGCTGGTTTTCTTTTTGTAGTCCGTGATTGACTGTAGACCCTGCATCATTACTCTCGTCTCTGAACAGTTGAATTGTGACTCTACTTTGTCTCTATATTGACGCTTAGCTTGTTTGATTGCCTTAAGGAGGGAATAGCTACACTGTTTGTATTCAGTCATGTTTCCGGTCTCCTTACCCTGGTTAAAAGCAGTGGGTATATTAGGTTTTTAAATATAGCAGAAATATACTGTACAAGATTATGTTGATTAAAACCATGCAACATCCAGTAATGACCACATTTGTGACCCGTTTTAGGAAACCAGGCACATGTCGCGGGTCGCTACTTCACAGGCGAGCTGTTTGAACGTAAACTTTTTCAAAATGTGTTTTTCGGCAGAAATGTCTTCTCGAACATGTGAACTTTCATGTGCCTTAATATCAAATGTGTATGCTATCTGTAAATACGAATAAAATAGGTAAATTACGATCATAGTTGTCACGCAGAATTACTTTGAGCATATCAGTCACATTGGATACCTTTCCATGATACATTTCCATCTGGCAAATGTTTTGTTAAATGTGTGGAGTTCAGAGCCAGAAGCAGACATTAGGAGAGAGAGAGAGCTGCAGAGTACCAGCACACCTGGCAGAGGTGACCTCTGGCCTCTCCACTAGACATCACCTTCAAGCCCAGAGAAACAGGAATTAAATCAATTACGACCGGGCGGAGGGAGCAGTCTGAGCTGCTCAGGATGGACGGATGGATGGATGGGGTTTCATCTGCTCCCAAACAGAAAAACAGAACAAATCAGTCCTCATAGACTGCGTCTCACATGGTCCTGCATAAACGTAGTGCACTACAGGGAATAGGAAGCCATTTTGGAAGCCGATCTGTCTGGGGTTATTGAACTATTCTACTTGTTGTTTGAGAAATAACAAAGTAAACACACACAGACAGCTGTTTATAATGTTTATAACGTTTATAATGAACAATTGATCTTTAACACTTTCATCGTCTTCTAACGTCTGTGTCTATTTGTTTAAGATTTGTTCAAAACATTTGTCTTGAACATTGAGTCAATATGTACATCAGAACAGTGAGAGTGCAGGATGACACCCACCCAAACAAACACAGTGAGAACATGTGATTATCACACTGCACGAGCCATGGAGATGAACAGGAATGAGGTGGCTTGTATGGAGGACAATATAATGAAAACAGGTGGAGGGATGGTCCCTCTGGTCCAGACTGAGTGGAAAGGTACCTTGGGTAAATATTAGCACGGGCTAGACACATGCAACACAAGCATGCAAGCACACACAACGCAAGCACACACACGCATGAACACACACACACGCACTAACTGGAAAAAGCTGTCATTAGCTCTGAGAGTTTAAATCAGGGCTTTTTCTTCTCTGCAGGTCTGAACTCTGCTGCTCTCTCTTCTTTACACCCATCCCCCTCTCTCGCCCCACCTCCACCCCCCTCTCTCTCTATGTCTATCCCCCCTTCTCTCCCTACCTCCATCCCCCTCGCTCTCTACTTCCATCCCTTCTCTCCCTACCTCCATCCCCCTCTCTCTCTACCTCCACCCCCCTTCTCTCTACCTCCATTCCTCTCTCTCTCTACCTCCATCCCGCCCTCTCTCTTTTCTCTACCCTCTATTCTTAATAAATAACCCAGATCCTCTCAATTTACTTCTCTATATATTATCTTAATAGCTCTCCCTTATTCTCGTTTTACTTCCATCTCTTGCCAACCTCTCCCCTCTCTCTCTCTCTCCCTCTCCCCTTCTCCCCCTCTCTCCCCCTCTCTCTCTCTCTCCCTCTCCCCTTCTCCCCCTCTCTCACCCTCTCTCACCCTCTCCCCCTCCCCCTCTCCCCTCACCCTCTCCCTCTCTTCCCCCACTTCTTCCCACTTCCACCCACCCTCCTCTCTCCCCACCTCCACACACCCCCTCTCTCTCCCTCCCCTCACCCTCCCTCCCTGCCTCCCACCACCTCCACCTCTCTCTCCCTATTTCTCCCTTTTCCAACTTCTACCCACCCCCTTTCTTACTATACCCTTCGCTCCTTCCCTACCCTCTCTCTCTCTCCCTCTCTTTCTCTCCCTCCTTCCCACCACCTCCACACCTACCTCTCTCTCATTCTCAGTTAAAATCAGAACTACCTCTCTGCCTTAGAGTGTTGGGCTAGTAAACAAAAGGTTGCTAGTTAGAATCCCCGAGCTGACAAGGTGAAGAAAATCTGTTGATGTGCCCTTCAGCAAGGCATGTAATTGCTCCAGGGTCGCCGTTGATACTGGCTGTGACCCAACTCTCCGAGGGTGTCTCAGGGGGACTTGGGATATGCAAAAAACGGATTTCCATTTCAAACATGCATATTAATCACACATGTGTGAAATATAAGCACCCACCTAATTATTTTATTAGTATTAATTATTATTATAACACTCTGGGTCTGATTACAGAAATAGCAATAAAGCCTGAATCTCATAGATCACAGTCACACTGTATTTCTATACTAGATATGACTGATAAGCCATAAGGTAGATCAGATGAAGGACTGACTGTTTATCTAGATAAAGTATATCCTATTGATGATATACGGAAGCACCATAGACAGGCTGAGGAAGAGAATGGGGGGTGGGAGGCGGTGGACATGTGAGGTCGTTGTCAATCACACATGCACGCACACACACACGCGTCGTAAATCAGGGGGATTTACAGGGGGAGGTCTTTTGACTGAATGAACAAATGAGGGGTTATTGATTTGAGAGCAGGGGGAATGATGTGGTTTACAGGGGTCCTAAACTGGAACATTAAAATACCATGCTAGGGTACTGTAGGTGCATTTTAATGGACGGACCACAAGCCACAATGTCAACACATTGCTATCAACACAAATAGATAATTTAGGATACGGTATTGCTTGAGGTAATAGCTGATGTTTGTGTTTCATTTTATGTGGCAAGAAAACAAAAAGGGATGAAAATGATGGCATGAGGAGAAATGGAATGCTTTGGTGGTGATGATGTGGAGAAAGAGAGGAAACCCAAGAAAGAAGGAGAGAACTTCTGTTTTAACATGAAGAGATAGTAAAGGAGGAAAGGGTAGAAAAATACAGCAAGTGAGAGGTGATGAACTGGTGTTGACTGGGTGGGAGTGAAAAGGGCCAGTAGGTGTACAGTATAGTGGATAAAGAGAGAGAGAGAGAGAGAGAGAGAGAGAGAGAGAGAGAGAGAGAGAGAGAGAGAGAGAGAGAGAGAGAGAGAGAGAGAGACAGACAGACAGACAGACAGACAGACAGAGAGAGAGAGACAGATTGAAAAGGAGGAGAGAGAGACAGAATGAAGGAAAGTGAATGGTATGGCAATAGTGTATTGGTGGAGACATGGCGAGAGGTTGTGACATTAACTAGTTGTGCTGTGGCTGGTCTGGCTGCTGTAACCTAATCACACAGTGAAAGGACACACCCGGGGTACACATAAAAGAGACGATCTCACTACTGACCTCACTTCCTGTGACCGGGACCAGAGTAGGGTTACTGATTGTCCTAATACAAACAAGCTGAGTGTGTGAAAGAGAGTGTGTGTGAGTGCGCATGATTGAATGGTAGTGTGTGCGCGATGGAGTGTGAATGAAGTTTGTTCATTTGTGTGTGTGTGTGTGTGTGCCACTCAGTCTAACCTCTCCCGCATGCTGTCTGTCTCTCCAGTAGCAGCTGCCTGCAGTAGGGTCAATCTCCATTCCTTCCTCTCCTCTGACCTGCTCTTGTCTTCACTCCCGAGGTCGTGACCTTTCTCTCCAGCCCTGTATCCAAACCTCTCCACTGTGACAGCACAGTGACACTGGACCACCCAATACACACACACACACACACACACACACACACACACACACACACACACACACACACACACACACACACACACACACACACACACACACTACATAGTGTAAGGCTGGGATGCATACTGTAGGCCGGTTGCTCTCCCAATGAATAGTGAAATTCTGTACTGCATAAGAATGTTTCATAACCAGTATATAATGTGCTCATTCCTAGACAGTACTGATGGTGTCATACTGTATGTATAGTAGCCTATGTCCATATGAATGTTAATTCACAAATTCCACCAGTGCTTAACCACCCAGCAAACCTCACAAACACATAACAGCCAGTGTCCAGTTGCACTTTTAAGTAGATCAGAGAAGCCGACAAATCAAATGAGCACTTTATTTTATAGATTGTATTGCAATGCAAACAAGTGGCTAACCCTGCTCCTGAGGGATCACATGTCCAGATCTAGCCTAAACACACGTGACAAGAGAAAGCATGTGACAGGCCAGCCACACAGTGGAAAGCAGATCGAGCATAGTGGAGTAGAGGACCGACGGAGAGGAGAGGGGCTTTCATTCGGAAGTCTGAGAGCATACAAGTCAGACATAAACACAGAGTTAGGGCTGTTTACAAAACCCAGCAGCAGAACCAATGGAAACCATACGGTGCAAGAAGGCTGGGGAGTGTGTGTGTGTAGAATGGGGGCTGGCAGGGGAGTGTGTGTGTGTAGAATGGGGGCTGGCAGGGGAGTGTGTGTGTGTAGAATGGGGGCTGGCAGGGGAGTGTGTGTATGTGTGTGAAGAAGGGGGACTGGCAGGGGAGTGTGCGTGTGTGTGTGTGTGTGTGTGTGTGTGTGTGTGTGTGTGTGTGTGTGTGTGTGTGTGTGTGTGTGTGTGTGTGTGTGTGTGTGTGTGTGTGTGTGTGTGTAGAAGAGGGGCTGGCAGGGGGTTCGAAATTCTAATGTAATAGAAAGAAAATGGGCCTAATGTTTTTAAATACACAGTTATCCAAGCAGAATGCAATTCACTCACAAGTATAGTTCTCTCATGACATGCTATGGCTTTGCTTCTTCTTTATTCATTCTTCCTTTGCCTCCAAACAATTGCCGCATTTAACATATTTCAACCTATCGTCTGCAGATAAAGTTTTGAATTGCCTTTCATCACATGGGAACAAAAACATATTTTTGGTGAATTGCACAGCGCAGTCCGCCAGGTTTTCTGGGACCTAGATATTAAATAAAAACGTGGGAGTATTAAGTTGATCAAAATCCGCAAACCATAAGCACACACACACTCACACACTTACAGACAATCCGGCTGCAACACAACCCCCTCAAGGTTCCGGGTGAAATACATCAGTGTTCTTTGCTACATTGCCAGAATGACATTCAATTCAGTGTGCCTTCATACAGCATGGGGAAATCAGCTTTTCTCAGGCCTGGTTGACTTGGTCAATTTCATGCTTTTCTAATGGAATGGGAGGAGAAGGAGAAGTATTTATTTAAGTGTTTGGAGGGGCTGCCGGGAGGGCCAACAGTGAGTTCAAGTGTAGGCCTCTATCACACTCCATCTCTGACTATGTATGAGCAGGGTGTGTACATTAATCTATTTTAGTTGTCTCTTTCTCTGTCTCCCACTTCCCTCTCCCACTTTGCTACTTCTCTTTCCATACAGTACCAATATTCACCTCTTCTCTCTCATTCCCTGTCTCCCTCTATATCCACCCTATATGTCACCCTCCCGCCCTGTCTCTCTGAGTGTCCCTGTGTTATTCCCAATAGGCCAGGTTTGTGAACAGACTGTGTAGATCTCTCCAGGCTATGCGGCTGTGTGTAAGGCTAAGGACGGGGAAGGAGACTCTGGGGAATCATATTGACGATCTGCCTCTTAATGAGGTGAGGAGCAGACCAGGAGATGAGATTAAGATGGAGAGAAGAGATGGAAGGGAGGGAGAGATGGAGGGAGAGAGAGAGAGAGAGATTGGAGGAGTAAGAGAGAGGTAGAGAGCGAGGGAGGGGCAGAGAGATTGGAGGAGTAAGAGAGAGGTAGAGAAAGGGAGAGAGGTAGAGAGAGGTAGAGAGAGAGGGAGTGGTAAAGAGAGAGTGAGGAGAGAGTATATCTAGTATATTGAATAGGTGACTGTCTAGAACATTATGTGAGTACGGCTGAACTAATCAGTAAAGTATCTGCAAGTGTCTAGTGAGTCAGCACGGTGAACATTACACATGTTGTCTGCCCAACGCATTGAAAACACTGTGAAAGATCTTACCCAGCTGCCAGCTAATTGCACAGTCTGTGTGTATACGTATGTGTGTGGGTGTGGGTGGTTGGATGGGTGTGGATTCTGCTACCCCCAGCTTTTTCCAGCTGTATTATTCCTGGGGAGCTGTAGAGAGATGACCCAGTCCCCGTCTGAGAGAAGAAAAATCCTCACTGTTTACATATCATCCTGATTTAGCAGAGAGAGAGAGAGCTTATTATCTGTATCACTTGCAACTTGGCAACTTAAACATATGTTTCCCATGCCAATAAACCTCTTTGAATTGAATTGAACTGAATTGAGAGAGCAGGAGAGAGAGGAGGAAAGATGGATACAATCAAAAATAAAGTTAAGCGACTGTATTATATGACAGTATGAGGACAGAAATGTCCATGTTCCATCCACTATAGATCCACTATAGCTTGTCCTCCCTCCTTCTTCCCTTCTCCTCCCTTCTTCCCTCCCTGTCCATCCTTCTTCCCTCCTCCTTCCCTCCTCATTCTCTCTTCCTCTCCTCCTCCCTCCCTTCCTCCTCCCCTCCCTCCCTCCCTCCCTCCCTCCCTCCCTCCCTCCCTCCCTCCCTCCCTCTTCCTCCTCCTCTCCTCCTCCCTCCCTCCCTCATCCCTCCTCCTTCCCTCTTCCTCCTCCTCTTCTCCTCCCTCCCTCCCTCATCACTCCTCCTTCCCTCTTCCTCCTCCTCTCCTCCTCCCTCCCTCCCTCCCTCCCTCATCCCTCCTCCTTCCCTCTTCCTCCCCTTCTCCTCCGCTCTTTCATCCCTCCTTCTGTCCTCCTCCTTCTGTCCTTCTTCCCTTTTCCTCCCCTCTTCATCCCCTCCTCCTCCCGTCTTTCATCTCTCCTTCTGTCCTCCTCCTCTCACCTTCATCTCCTGTGTTCTGTCCCTGCGGTAGTCTCCTGTGGCTGGTCCAATCTGTCCTCTCTCCTGTCTCCCGCTCACCGTGCCAGCTGGCCCTCTATAGCGCCCCCCTGAGGACATGACAGGTGTACATGACACACAACACTGAGCATGAGGGGACCTGTGGCACACACACACACAGACACACATAATAAGATGCATGCTGGCATGGACGCACACTGGCGTTCAAGGACACATAGACGCATGCTGGCATGGACACACACACACATAAGGATAATGTCAAATAAACCTTTAGGTAACTCAGATCAGAAACAGGGCACACAAATCTCACACATATTCACTTGACATCATCTCAATCCTCCACTACTAATCAATAGTCTCTGCCAGAGGCCTTCTGATAGAGCAGTAAGACCAGCAGGCAGGCCTCCCACTGAGAATCATCATCACTATTTATCATCTATTTATACATCAGAGAGAGAGAGAACACTGCCCCCGCCGTGGGATCAATGTGTCTGCGTTTGTACTCCGTCTCTGTGTGTGTGTACACATCCTACGGCCATGGGAGAAACATTGATATACAGGCCCTCATCCTCCTCCCCAGTCGCTAAGCCTTAAACACACAAGCCAAAGGCTAAAGAGGAGGTGGAAGTAGAGGAGGATGTACAGGAGGAGGTAGAGGAGGAGGAAGTAGAGGAGGATGTTGAGGAGGATTGAGGGAGGTAGAGGAGGAGGCAAAGGAGGAAGAGGTGGAGGAGGAGGTAGAGGAAGAGGTAGAGGAGGAGGAAGTAGAGGAGGAGGAGGAGGTAGAGGAGGAGGATATAGAGGAGGAAGATATAGAGGAGGTCATAGAGGAGGAGGGTATAGAGGAGGAGGTAGAAGAGGATATAGAAGAGGTGTAGAGGAGGAGGATATAGAAGAGGTGTAGAGGAGGAGGATATAGAAGAGGTGTAGAGGAGGAGGATATAGAAGAGGTGTAGAGGAGGATATAGAAGAGGTGTAGAGGAGGAGGATATAGAAGAGGTGTAGAGAAGGAGGATATAGAAGAGGTGTAGAGGAGGAGGATATAGAAGAGGTGTAGAGGAGGAGGATATAGAAGAGGTGTAGAAGAGGAGGATATAGAAGAGGTGTAGAGGAGGAGGATATAGAAGAGGTGTAGAGGAGGATATAGAAGAGGTGTAGAGGAGGATATAGAAGAGGTGTAGAGAAGGAGGATATAGAAGAGGTGTAGAGGAGGAGGATATAGAAGAGGTGTAGAGGAGGAGGATATAGAAGAGGTGTAGAGGAGGAGGATATAGAAGAGGTGTAGAGGAGGAGGATATAGAAGAGGTGTAGAGGAGGAGGATATAGAGGAGGTGTAGAGGAGGAGGATATAGAAGAGGTGTAGAGGAGGAGGATATAGAAGAGGTGTAGAGGAGGAGGATATAGAAGAGGTGTAGAGGAGGAGGATATAGAAGAGGTGTAGAGGAGGAGGATATAGAAGAGGTGTAGAGGAGGAGGATATAGAAGAGGTGTAGAGGAGGAGGATATAGAAGAGGTGTAGAGAAGGAGGATATAGAAGAGGTGTAGAGGAGGAGGATATAGAGGAGGTGTAGAGGAGGAGGATATAGAAGAGGTGTAGAGGAGGAGGATATAGAAGAGGTGTAGAGGAGGAGGATATAGAAGAGGTGTAGAGGAGGAGGATATAGAAGAGGTGTAGAGGAGGAGGATATAGAAGAGGTGTAGAGAAGGAGGATATAGAAGAGGTGTAGAGGAGGAGGATATAGAAGAGGTGTAGAGGAGGAGGATATAGAGGAGGTGTAGAGGAGGAGGATATAGAAGAGGTGTAGAGGAGGAGGATATAGAAGAGGTGTAGAGGAGGAGGATATAGAAGAGGTGTAGAGAAGGAGGATATAGAAGAGGTGTAGAGGAGGAGGATATAGAAGAGGTGTAGAGGAGGAGGATATAGAGGAGGTGTAGAGGAGGAGGATATAGAAGAGGTGTAGAGGAGGAGGATATAGAAGAGGTGTAGAGGAGGAGGATATAGAAGAGGTGTAGAGGAAGAGGAGATAGAGGAGGAGGATTGATCATTGAGAAAGCAGACGTAGTTTAGACGTCCTGGAGTGAAGTACGGAGAGAGAAGTGGGCCCAGGTGATACAGAGAGATATCATGCCTGCAGCTGTTGGGCCTTGCTTTAACATCCAGGATATACTGCCTTGTGTTTTGAGGTCAGTTTTGAAATTAAAAGATAAGAAATGAAAGCTTTGAAGTGTTATTACAGCTCCTTCTTATCTTATTACACGTCTACCTGGCTTCATAGGAGTTCCCAGGTGTGTGGTGTGGAACAGGCTGCTAAATGGGGAAACATCTAAATTAGGTTGTTGTCCGGATAGCAGTCCTTTGAAGGGTATGGGCTAATTAAATTTCCCTGAAATAAATTAACAGTACGATAAAGGGAATCTGTTGTTTAAAAATGAAATGCTATCTTAATTGCTGAGGAGGGATCTATCTGATCTGAATTAGTTATCAGTTGATCTGTTATAGAGAACTTAATAAGATGTAAATGGCTGAAGCAGGTGTGTTGTTGTTGTTCAAGTAATGTGATCAAAATGGTTAAAGTGAAGCTGGTGTGGTTTAGGTACAGGGAACAGGGCTTGGTACAGGGAACAGAGCTTGTGTTGTCAGAGTGGGGGTCATTTAAATGGTTGCAATGGAATTCAGTTTGTGACTCTCTCAGGACTAAAATAGGGAAGAATGACATTAGTTGGGGCAATGCAATCAGCATGACTACATTACTGAGAATGATGGAGGGGTGAGAGAGGGGGATGACAAGACGCTGAGACGTAAACTTTTAAGTGTACGCCACGAGTTCCAGGAGGGGGAGGAAGGGTGAGACAGGGGGAGAAGACGGGAGAAATGTTGGGCTTTGTTGACGATCCATAACCACAAATGTGAAGTAACTCAAAACCAAGGCCAGGAAATCGATTGAAAGGTTTTAAATATACATCACTCCCTTTGCCTTTCTCTTGCATTTCTTTTTCTGAAATCGAATTACCAAATAACCCCCAAGAAAAATAACGGCAAAGACGACACGGTCCAACAAAACAACATTATGGAAATTGTTTAAGACTTCCCGTATTGCACAAGAGGAAAAACGAAGAACAACCCTTCTGGAATGCTTCTTTGTTTTGTTCCCATTTTCTGAACAAAAATAAATGAGAGAGAGAGAGAGAGTAGAAAAGGAAGAGGACTGGAGGAGTGGAGGACTGGAGGAGTGGAGGAGGGGAAAAGATGTTGTTGAATATGCGAGGGGTCTACATTTCAGTATTTACCCTCACTACAAACCCAATTACATCAAATCAGATTCAGTGTTTACGCTAACGTCAGGGGATGATTAAGTCAGACCCAACGTTCCCCAGAACATATTCTGGCATGCTCTTTTGATTTTGGCTCCTACAGCCTTCCACCCCTATCCCCTCCCTCAGGCCCCCCAACCCCAAGCCCCTCTACCCATATCCCTCTGCTTACACAACCTCCAGGGGACATGCAGAAAGCAAACAACAAGAGAATGAAATCCATTGAACATTTAAACAATAAATGTTTTGTGTGTTTCTTTTTTTCTGTTCTGTGCTGTTGAGTTTCGGGGATCAGGTTTGAGTGTTTGTCTGTCAGACAGCATGAAATCTTTACAAATCGTCCATACATTCTCATACCCATAGGACACGTGTACTGTATACACACACCATCACTAGCTCTGTTTACGAAACACTGTCACAATTTCCAATATTCATTGTTAATAGTTAACTAATCCTTGGTTTCCATACAAAAGGTAAATAGAGTATTTCCCCTTCTAAATTCAAATAATGAATTCCAGACTAATTTGTTCTGTTATCTTAGTAAATTACACCCTGAGAGCTCTGTAGGGAACATAATGACAAGCTCCTCCTGTGGTTTGACCAACGAGAGGAGTGAGTGTGTGTGTCTGTGTGTGTGTTCGTGTGCACAAGTGTGTGCGTGAGTGAGTGTGTGTCTATGCGTGTGTGTGTGTAGTGTGTGTGCGTCTGTGTGTGTGTGTGTGTGTGATTCAGGCTACGTAATCCTCCTCAGTATCAGCAGGTGAGGGGTGCAGTTAACAAACCTGTCATTGTTTCACACAAATCAGCACCTTCTCTGCACCTAGGGTGGGTTTAGGTACACACACACACACTCACACACGCAGAGGCAGTACTGCTACACACACACATTCACACACACACACACCACACACCATGGATAGATCCACAGCTGTGTCTGATCCTTCATTACACAAAAGATATCAACCAGAGGGATCATATTACTTTGGACTCAATGTGACCATGGCATAATGCATTTCTTTCTGCTTTGCTTTTCGCTTGCTCTACCCCCTGTGGCTGTTCTAACATGCACACACCTGACCACTCATGTTTGACATTTGTGAGGGAAAAATGGTTGAAATTGAGAACAAATATCTGTGCCAATGCTCTTTCCTCTTGCAGCTTTTTCCTTGCCCCCTTCTCTCTTTTTCTCTTTCTCTTTCTCTTTCTCTTTCTCTTTCTCTTTCTCTTTCTCTTTCTCTTTCTCTTTCTCTTTCTCTCTCTACAAGGCATACATCTGAAAAGGCACACTCTTAGAAAAAAGGGTTCCAAAAGGTTCTTCAGCTGTCCCCATGGGAGAACCCTTTTTGGCTCCAAGTACAACACTTTTCTGTTCCAGGTAGATCTCTTTTGGGTTCCATGTAGGGTTCTACCAGCCTCGCTTCACCTTCTCAGGAAGCTATGCAGTATTTAGTTTTTTTATGGATTACTTCATACATTGTTTCTCCTTGATTATAATCACATCCGTGTATATCCCCCCTCAAGCTGACACATCGACGGCACTGAAAGAAATTCATTGGACTCTATGTAAACAGGAAACCACATATCCTGAGGCTGCATTTATTGTGGCTGGGGATTTTAACAGGGCTAATCTGAAAACAAGGCTCCCTAAATTTTATCAGCATATCGAATGTGCGACCCGGGCTGGTAAAACCCTGGATCATTGTTATTTTAACTTCCGTGATGCATACAAGGCCATTCTCCACCCTCCTTTTGGCAAGTCTGACCATGACTTCATTTTGTTGCTCCCAGCCTATAGACAGAAACTAAAACAGGAAACGCCCGTGCTCAGGTCTCTTCAACGCTGGTCCGACCAATCTGATTCCACGCTGCAAGATTGCTTCGAGCATGTGGACTGGGATATGTTCCGGATAGCATCAGACAACAACATTGATGTATACGCTGATTCAGTGAGTGAGTTTATTAGCAAGTGCATCGGTGATGTTGTACCCATAGCAACTATTAAAACCTTCCCCAACCAGAAACCGTGGATTGATGGCAGCATTCGCACAAAACTGAAAGCTCGAACCAGTGCTTTTAATCAGGGCAAGGC
The DNA here is from genome assembly GCA_030435695.1 of Brachymystax lenok tsinlingensis. NCBI lineage: Eukaryota > Metazoa > Chordata > Actinopteri > Salmoniformes > Salmonidae > Brachymystax > Brachymystax lenok. The sequence goes on from CM059794.1 coordinate 28,479,610, forward strand.
GACCGGAAACATGACTGAATACAAACAGTGTAGCTATTCCCTTCTCAAGGCAATCAAACAAGCTAAGCGTCAATATAGAGACAAAGTAGAGTCACAATTCAACGGCTCAGACACGAGAGAGGAATGTGGCAGGGTCTACAGTCAATCACGGACTACAAAGAATACCAGCCCTGTCGCGGACCACGATGTCCTGCTCCCAGACAAACTAAACAACTTCTTTGCTCGCTTTGAGGACAATACAGTGCCACTGACACGGCCCGCAACCAAAACCTGCGGGCTCACCTTCACCGCAGCCAATGTGAGTAAAACATTTAAGCGTGTTAACCCTCGCAAGGCTGCCGGCCCAGATCGCATCCCTGGCCGTGTCCTCAGAGCATGCGCAGACCAGCTGGCTGGTGTGTTTACGGACATATTTAATCAATCCTTATCCCAGTCTGCTGTTCCCACATGCTTCAAGAGGGCCACCATTGTTCCTGTTCCCAAGAAAGCTAAGGTAACTGAGCTCAATGACTATCGCCCCGTAGCACTCACTTCCGTCATCATGAAGTGCTTTGAGAGACTAGTCAAGGTTTATATCACCTCCATCCTACCAGACAGCATAGACGCACTCCAATTTGCTTACCGTCCCAATAGGTCCACAGCCGACGCAATCACAATCACACTGCACACTGCCCTAACCCATCTGGACAAGAGGAATACCTATGTAAGAATGCTGTTCATCAACTAAAGCTCAGCATTTAACACCATAGTACCCTCCAAACTCGTCATTAAGCTTGAGACCCTAGGTCTCGAGCCCGCCCTGTGCAACTGGGTCCTGGACTTCCTGACGGGCCGGCACCAGATGGTGAGGGTAGGAAACAACACCTCCACCCCACTGATCCTCAACACTGGGGCCACACAAGGGTGCGTTCTCAGCCCTCTCCTGTACTCCCTGTTCACCCATGACTGCGTGGCCAAGCGCGCCTCAAACTCAATCATCAAGTTTGCTGATGACACTACAGTGGTAGGCTTGATTACCAACAACGACGAGACAGCCTACAGGGAGGAGGTGAGGGCCCTCGGAGTGTGGTGTCAGGAAAATAACCTCTCACTCAACGTCAACAAAACTAAGGAGATGATCGTGGACTTCAGGAAACAGCAGAGAGAGCACCCCCCTATCCACATCGACGGGACAGTAGTGGAGAAGGTGGAAAGTTTTAAGTTCCTCGGCGTACACATCACGGACAAACTGAAATGGTCCACCCACACAGACTGTGTGGTGAAGAAGGCTCAACAGCGCCTCTTCAACCTCAGGAGGCTGAAGAAATTTGGCTTGTCACCAAAAACACTCACAAACTTCTATAGATGCTCAATCGAGAGCATCCTGTCGGGCTGTATCACTGCCTGGTACGGCAACTGCTCCGCCCACAACCGTAAGGCTCTCCAGAGGGTAGTGAGGACTGCACAACGCATCACCGGGGGTAAACTACCTGCCTTCCAGGACACCTACGCCACCCGATGTCACAGGAAGGCCAACAAGATCATCAATTGTTGTTGTGAAATTGTTCGATTACTTGTTAGATGCTACTGCATGGTCGGAAATAGAAGCACAAGCATTTCGCTACACTCGCATTAACATCTGCTAACCATGTGTATGTGACAAATACAATTTTATTTGATTTGATTTGGCTCTTCAATAGGTTCTCCTATGTGGACAGACGAAGGACCCTTTTAGGTTGTAGATATCAGTAAAACAGCATGCTGTGTGATTGGACACAGACTGTAATTCACTTATTTAGAGTGGCTGCTGGTCTCTTCTCTCCCTGTCTCTCTCTTTCTCCCTCACACACACACATGCACACGCACTCATACACACTCACACACACTTCTACATAAGGATGCTTTGATGTCCCTCTTACCTTCCCTCTGAAGAGAGGAGAAAATAGAGATAGCAGGTCCTGACAGCCAGGTTAATTGAGATGTTCACTTTCTAATCAAACACAGCGTTGGACGATGTGGACATGGAGCACAGTGTGTATATATATATATATATATATATATATATATATATATATATATGTGTGTGTCTACAGAAACGGTGTATTTTTCTCTCAGTATTTTCCCCAGCATTAAGGGAAGAGAGAGAGAGAGGTTGTGCTTCTCTCTATCTTATCTCTATCAAGATGAAGCTCTAAAACTGGGCTCACATCTCTTTCATGCCTCCAACAGAAGAAAAAAACTGCTCTAGGGGGAGGGAGAAGTCAGCCCCTAATCCCCCCATCTCCCACCCTCTCTCTCTCTCTCTCTCTCTCTCTCTCTCTCTCTCTCTCTCTCTCTCTCTCTCTCTCTCTCTCTCTCTGTCTTTCTCTCCCTCTCCTTCACCCTCTCACTCTCTCCATCTCCCTTATCCCTCCTTTGATGTGGAGCAGCGGGGGCTTTTGTCTGAGGGGAAAGGGTGGACGGGGGAGAAAAGGGAGAGAAAGACAGAAAGAAAAGCGGAGGGCGGAGCTGAGAGATTTCTACAGTGATGTCTCTTTCAGCACTGAGCTCATGGTGCAGTATCCACCCCCTCAGAATAGTCTGGCTTTTTATCATCTCTCTCTCTCTCTCTCTCTCTCTCTCTCTCTCTCTCTCTCTCTCTCTCTCTCTCTCTCTCTCTCTCTCTCTCTCTCTCTCTCTCTCTCTCTCTCTCTCTCAGAATAGTCTGGCTTTTTAACATCTCTCTCTGGCTACAAATCTGACTCTAATTCAGCTAATAAAATCCCATTGCAGCAGCTTAGCAAGAGCAGGCGTTGACAAGCAACAACGATCCCAAACAATGGATGAGCAGAGGACATCTTTTTTTTTGCCTTTTTGACTGTCTCTTTTTCTCTCATTGTCTTTCTGTCTCTTATCAAGCGTTAAGTGATGCATTTTGTACTGGGACACCAGACATGGTATAGCTGCCATCTTCTTCAGCTTGTGTGTGAGTTTGTGTGTGCATGTGTGTGTGTGTATGTGTGTGTTTTATTCAGACAGTCCATCTGAAGCAAGAGAGAAAAGTGTGGCTGGCAGGGTACAAGGTGATCTGGCTGGCAGGATCTCGACCTGGTGGCCCCTGGTGGCCCCTGGAGGGCAGAGATCTGGCAGAGAGAACACACACACATACACATGCACACACACACACACACAAAGTACATACACACTAATCTGAAAGTGTGCTACACCGTCCTTGGCGCAGTGTAATACACACACTGTAATACATACAAACACACACACACAGAAACACACACACTCCCTCTCCGGTGTTTGAACATTGGCGAATGTTAGCTAATTAAAAATCACTTTGAAGGACAGGGAGCCAATTGGTTAATGAATTGATTAATTGTCTGCTGGAATCTAATCAATATTCTCTTACTTTTCAGAGCACTCTCAGACAGCACAACACCCAACACACATACACACACACACACAAACACACACACACACACACACACAATTAAAAGCTCACTCTGCCATTGTGTCACTGTGATATCAACATCTCATTGGACTGGTTACCATGGTGACAGACCACACCAAGGTGACCACACGGTGATAGATTGTGTGCGTGTGTGTACGCTTGACAAGGTTCAAGCTCAGACACGCAAACATTGACACCTGTCAATAGATTACCACAGGGTGTTTTATCTGGATCACACACTCTGACGTAGACAGATGCACACACCCAAAAGCCTGATCACGCATGCACAAACACCTCTCACACCTTCCCCTCTGCCCTGAATACAGTCAACAGGCTGTGTTCATGTCTCTTACTCAGTTGGCTGTGCTCAGGTGTGCGGGTCGTCCCACTTGGTTTCTATTCCCATAATTACATGTTCCTTATTTAAACTCTATGTTTCCCCCATGGTTTTGTGCGTGTTTGTTTGTTGTTAAGTTGGTCTATATTGTTAGCGTGTTGTAATTCTACTACTTGGAATTTTGTAGTTTATTGAGTGAAGATACGTGACTACTCATCTCTGTTGTCCTGCGCCTGACTCCGCGTTTCATGCTACACACAGACGCTTTGACAGAATCACGCACCACTAAATGGAGTCAGCAGGAGCACACAGCCCTCCTTTACCTGTCGAGGAGCGCGTCCAGCAGCATGCGACCATGTTGCAACATCTCGGCACAGCCATGGATCGTGCTGCAAACAATGGAGCGATGGGAGAGAAGAGGTCTACCAGTGCCTTCACCATCACCTCAACAACCCCCACCGCTGTCCACCCCTCCTTCACCTGGTCCAAGTGGGATAAGACTCGTGCTCCCACGGGAATATGATGGGACGGCTGCCGGAAGCCAGGGGTTCCTACTCCAGCTGGAGCTCTACCTGGCGACCGTCCACCCGGCTCCTTCGGGACGCGAGAGCGTGTCCGCCCTCGTCTCCTGTCTATCAGGGAAAGCCCTGGAGTGGGTCAACGCCGTATGGGGAGAGGGCAAAGCGGCGTTGGACCACTATGAGGATTTCACCCGCCGCTTCCGGGCGGTTTTCGACCATCCACCTGAGGGTAGAGCGGCGGGTGAACGCCTGTTTCACCTACGACAGGGGACGAGGAGCGCACAGGACTTTGCATTGGACTTCCAAACCCTGGCCGCCGGAGCGGGATGGAACGACATAGAGAGAGAAAGGTTAGAGATGTTGTAGGGGTGGTAACGTAGAGATAGGTATGTTTGAGAGGTTGTAGGGTTGGTGACGTTGAGATATATAGGTTAGAGATGTTGTAGGGGTAGTGACGTAGAGATAGATATGTTAGAGAGGCTGTATCGGTGGTGATGTAGAGATAGATAGGTTAGAGAGGCTGTAGTGCTGGTGACACAGAGATAGATATTTTAGAGAGGCTGTAGGGGTGGTGACGTAGAGATAGATAGGTTAGAGAGGCTGTAGGGGTGGTGACGTAGAGATAGATATTTTAGAGAGGCTGTAGGGGTGGTGACGTAGAAATAGATAGGTTAGAGAGGCTGTATGGGGTGGTGACGTAGAGATAGATATGTTAGAGAGGCTGTAGCAGTGGTGACGTAGAGATAGATATTTTACACACAGGATAGATGGAGGGTAGATAGGGAGAGGAGGGATATAGGATTGAGAGATTTAGATGTGGAAAAATATCTACAAAAAAAATAAGCAAAATATCTAAAGCCTTTGACCAGAGTCCCTAATAATTTAAGAAACAATATCCACACAGCCTTTCTTAGCATTTTTATCCAGAGCACCCTTGAAAAATCTGTCTTGCCCACTACTTGCTAAAACAACATACTGTGTACTAATCATACTACACACTATTTAGAGTGAACTGTTTAGGAAAAACGAGTGCAGTAAGCTCTAAACTCATGAGAATGTGTAATCTCATGTGCAGTTACGCTAATTCCCACCATTCATTCATTTTGGAAGAGCGCATCCACTTATAAGCTGTTGTTAAATACTGGAAAGGCCATTCTATACTGTGCAGCAAATTCTACTAGATGAAAAGCCTAAATTAGAATGGCATCCTGGCATTTAACAAAAGCTGGAGAACATAAGCACAACCAGGTAGACTACTTTTTTGCAGGTGCTGGAGTTATGGTGAAAAAGCCACACACTGCAGTTCATGCTCCCACATGATTTAATTGAAACAACGTTTCGACCCTTAGGTCTTCATCTGGCATTTTGACTTGAATCATTTTCTATAGTTCTAAAATGTCTGAAGCCTTCTGTTTTTAACCTAATTGAATATTGTGTATATATACTGTATATTACTGTCAATATTAATCGCAAGTATGGTTATATATTTTGTTATATGAATGTTGATATTGTGAACCTATATTTAATATTTTTACCGCCTGTTTCAGGAAGTGATGTCACTGAGCACTATCCTGGCATCTAAAGCATACTCAATTTTCCGAAATGTCAGATATTATCAAACTGCCTACTATTTAGAACGCAAGTACGAGTTTTCGGACACAGCCATTCTCATCGAGTGGTTGAATAAAAGGATGAATAAAAGTTATTCAACCTACACAAAAACACAGTTGTATTCTCATTAACGCTGTTGATCTTTCCTATCCCTGCAGACTGTTATTTACCCAGTGTTTCTGAGCAGGGGGGAAGCAGGGAGACATGGGTAATGAGAGTGATGTGTGCAGAAGTATACTCTGAGTAATTTGTTTTGATATGAAGCCTGATGGGAAGAGAGAGGATCAAGAGATTAATGCCAGATCCCCTTTTCTCTCGCCTCTCCTTCATTCCATATCTCTCTCTTTATTCAAATATGCATTCCTGATACTGATTGTCTTTTCTGGTTAATTAGGTATGAATTGTTTCTGCATATCAATGAACATGGCCTCATCTGCACACACTCTTGTAGACACACAACATAACACACACTTCCTAAAAGCAAACACGCTCCAAACGCATCATCACTGATCTCCAACCCCCTCATGTTGATCCCTGAGCTCTTCAACCGAGGGCCTGGAGAGTCAGAGGGCTTCAAACAGACGGACGAGGAAGAGATACTGTCTGTACACTGCAACCCACTGTCTATAGAAAAAGAGAGAAAGAGATACCGTCTGTACCAGGGGTGCAACTTTGGTTTTAGAAGTGGAGGGGACATAACCTGGTGGAGGGTCTGGGGGTCATAACCTGGTGGAGGGTCTGGGGGTCATAACCTGGTGGAGGGTCTAGGGGTCATAACCTGGTGGAGGGTCTAGGGGTCATAACCTGGTGGAGGGTCTGGGGGTCATAACCTGGTGGAGGGTCTGGGGTCATAACCTGGTGGAGGGTCTAGGGGTCATAACCTGGTGGAGGGTCTGGGGGTCATAACCTGGTGGAGGGTCTGGGGGTCATAACCTGGTGGAGGGTCTGGGGTCATAACCTGGTGGAGGGTCTAGGGGTCATAACCTGGTGGAGGGTCTGGGGGTCATAACCTGGTGGAGGGTCTGGGGGTCCTCCCTCAGAATTGTTTTGGGCATCTAAAGTTCATTTCCTGCATTTCTACTGGGGCTGTCCCCGACAAAATAAACAAATTATTGGCCGACCAAGAGTAGTCTTTTCTTTCGACCAATCAATTCGTCAACATTTTTAAACGTGTATTTTTCCATATACTGTAAAGACACACCCTATGTGTTTTAATAAAATCATCTATATGTACTGAACTTGTCTGATGCTTTGAGAATGCTGTTTGATTACATGATGAAGAAACACAAAGTACGCAAGACCAGCGGTCTTATCATTTAGACCAATCTGCGTGCCAGTTATGATTTTCATATACACATTTTTCTGGAACAGTTTTTGATTTATAATAGTCTTTGTATCTCAAAATCATTGTCTGTTGTTAATCTACAGTCTATCTGAATCTAAATTAAAATGATTCAAATCTAAAAGTAACCTTTATTGCCACTGACAACTACGTAAAAATAGCCTACATAAAGCCAACACATAAAAACATTGCAGCCTGTAGGTAGAAAATATCCTAATAAAAATAAATATCCTATACATCATACTGGCTACGCATGGCCTGTCTGCAACGAACTTGAAACATTGTATCAACTATCAACTGGGTTGCCCCAAAACCCCTGCTAGCAAACTTGAAACATTGTATAAAATTTTCTGGGCCCTCAGAGTTTCCCATGCCAGTGACCTCGAGACGGACACAGCTGTAGGCTACTTGTGCATTTTTCCCTTTTATGCCGAGTTGTTATCGAAAGAGAAAGAGCTGTAAATATTGTTCAAATACATTGAGGAACTATTGTCATTCTCAATAGATTCTAAAAACAGACATTGTTTACTTGCTGTTTGAGGTGAAGAAAAATAACTCCACAGTTCATTATCGGTGGTGAGTTAAGACAATCAGAAATACTATCAGACATCCCCAAATGGGCACATTGATAGGTCTACATTTGTGCACAGGCCAGGTAGACTAGTCCTACTTCTTTATACGTAATCAGGTGTGCTCAACATTTACAGGAGCATTTCAAACAAAAGACGACCAATAAATTGACAAAGCTCATAAACGGAAGGAAATAAACCAAAATCTGTTCCTCACAATTGTAGCATAGGTTGAGTTCTGCATAATAATATATTGAATGCACTAACAGAAATTACCGTAACCAAACAAACATTGTAGATTAGGAATTATGGGAATTAACGGTACATGTAGGCTACTACTGGTGATCTACGTATGTAATGGGGAATTGATAGACACAGCAAACAATGCACACAATTAAGTTATGAAACAATGAATACCCACAAAATCACGGGAAAGGGTGCATTCTGGAGAGAGATTTGCCTTGTGCATCTGAGCAACAATCCCTATACTGTGTCATCCCTGCGGCCTCCTCAATGGATTAGTCCACTGAGACAGGCGCAAATCAGACAGGTGTCTCATGTAGTCAATACATACCCCTTTTGTCATACAGTATTCCATATAAGGCAACCAGACTAACCGGTGCCCCTGCACATTGACTGTACCGGTACCCTCTGTATATAGCCTCACTATTGTTATTTTACTGCTTCTCAGTAATTATTTGTTACTTTTATGATTTATTTATTTATTGTAGATATTTTCTTAAAACTGCATTGTTTGTTAAGGGCTTGTAAGTAAGCATTTCACTGTAAGGTCTACACCTGTAGTATTCGGCGCATGTGACACCAGCCTGCCGTTGACCCTGAGCCTGCCTGCCGTCCTGTACCTTTGCCCCTGTTTCTGTAATTAAAATTGGGTGTCAGGTAGCCTAGTGGTTAGAGTGTTGGACCAGTAACCAAATGGTTGCAAGATCAAATCCCCAAGTTGACAATGTTAAAAATCTGTTGATAAGAACTTGTTCTTAACTGACTTGTCTAGTTAAATAAAGGTAAAAAAAATTAAAATTATTTACTTCAACATGGTCTGCATCTGGGTCTTACCTTGATACCTGATACTCAGTTGTGCACCGGGGCCTCCCACTCCTCTTTCTATTCTGGTTAGAGACAGTTTGCGCTGTTCTGTGAAGGGAGTAGTACACAGCATTGTACGAGATCCTCAGTTTCTTGCCAATTTCTCACATGGAATAGCCTTCATTTCTCAGAACAAGAATAGACTGATGTGTTTCAGAAGAAAGTTATTTGTTTCTGGCCATTTTGAGCCTGTATTCGAACCCACAATTGCTGATGCTCCAGATACTCAACTAATCTAAAGGCCAGTCTTTAATCAGAACAACAGTTTTCAGCTGTGATAACATAATTGCAAAAGGGTTTTCTAATGATAAATTAGCCTTTAAAAATGATAAACTTGGATTAGCTAACACAACGTGCCATTGGAACACAGGAGTGATGGTTGCTGATAATGGGCCTCTGTACGCCTATGTAGATATTCCATAAAAACATCTGTCGTTTCCAGCTACAATAGTCATTTATAACATTAATAATGTCTACACTGTATTTCTGATCAATTTTATGTTCTTTTAATGGACAAAAAGAAATTCTTTCAAAAACATTTCTAAGTGACCCCAAACTTTTGAACGGTAGTGTCAAACAGCAAATACTTTGCCAACTACACCAGTCAAATAATAAGTAGCCAGTTTCTGCTCTGTGGCTTTCAGAAGCCTGTCTGCACACAGCCTACCCGACCGCTCGGAGGAGTTCCCATGGTCCTAAAGCACACCAATGCCGTTTTTAGAACCACAGTGCAATGATGCAACTGGGAGGGGGGACAAAAATGCAATTTTAGAATGTAGACGGGGTCATGTCCTCTCGTCCCCAGAGAAAGTGGTCTGTACACTGCAACACACCGGCTGAAGAGAGAGGAGGAGATACCGAGAGAGAGAGAGGGAGATAGAGACAGAGGGTAGGAGAGATTTAGTTTTTCATGTCACCCCAGAGTTTAAAGGCTTCCCTTTCATTTGGAACATTTTGTCATTTTCTTTCTATTCCGATTCCATCTGCTCCATCTCTTTCCCCATGATAAGTACATCCCTCTCTTCTGCGGGCCTCTGTGGGGAGGGCATACAATGTGTATGCATGTGTGTGTGTGTGTGTCTGTGTCTAGTCTGCATGCTAACCATAACTAATGCATCGGTGGTGCAAATTAATTGTGTGTGTACAGCACGTGCTAGTTAGTAAGGAATACTCTTTTGATTTAAACATCACATACAGAGGAGCATAACAGGACGAGAGGCAAGCTAGTGTATCAAAAGCCCTCGATTTCCGTCTCTGGAGTGAGAGAGTGAGAGGGAGAACAAAGAAAACGAGGGGTATGTAAGGAAAGATGCATGACGTCACTGGGGAAGAAAAGCAGAAAGCGGCCTCTGTTCTACTTGCTGTTTGAAGATGGCCCCTACTGTAGGAGAGTGTGAAGGAAGACAGGGCAGCTGTAGTCTTTACACTGCTACTCTAACTCCCTTTCCCATGAGGCCAATGGGCTAATAATAGGTCTGATTGGTTAGAGTTTAGAGGCCTGTAAACAAGGAGGTCATGGAAGTGGGGTCTTCAACAGGGCTAGACAGTCCCATGAGAGGGACACACACACACACACAACACACAAGCACACAACACACCGACATACACACACACACCATACATAAACACACACACAGGCTTTTTAGGACCCCCTGAATGTCTTTATAGAGTGAACCGGGGCTCTTTTATTTGACCGTTTCTCTTTCCAAGGTTTCTACAAAACCTCTCTTTTTGTTGTCCTTGCTACAGACTGAGCCGGGTGCAGGTTACAATAAGTTCCCCCTCTCTGATCTTAATTGGACCTGATGTGTTGTTCTACTCCAAGGGCGACAGTTCTACTGGGTTCTGGTCAGTTTTAGTGGAACCCGGGCCAAGAACTGTTGGCAGCCAGGTCTTTGTAAAACACTTAGGCCAGGGGTTGTAAAGGAGCTGGCACAAATCGAAGAACCCTAAAATAACTGTTAAAATGTTCTCTCCCCCTCTCACATCTGTTGGGTGGGATAGTGAGAGCCATGGCAACCCCCTTCTCACCCTCACTCGCTCAACCAAGTCTTTATTTTTCAGTGGTGTTTTTCTCAATATTGTCGTCATTTTAATTTTGAGAAAGCTTAAAAGGATTAGCGAGTGCCGAGGCGGAAAAGGGCCTCTCAAAGTTTGCTTAAAATTTTGGGGATCTGGAAGTCAATGGACGGGGAAGTAGTGAAAGACTATAATTCTGAGGGTGGGATGACCAACCCAAGCTCTGAAACCAGTCTCAAAGACCATCGAACACAACCTATATGTGTCAGGGTTTTTTCTGGCAGTCTGTGTTGTGTGTTGCCAAGCCATTAGGAACATTCTATCAGGGTATAGAGGAGATTGAGGGGATTGTAAAAAGAAGAGGGGAATATCTCTTCAAAGGAAACAAGAATTTGTTAACTGAAATAAAAGTATCGGGATGGATCGCAAGAGTTTTGAAGGATGTGCTGAATGTGTTAAATGTGCTTGGGCGTGCAACTTTTCATTCAAACCCTTTAAAGTGATAAACTTGATTCCACTGGAGTGAGTCTGCACTCTGGCAAACTACCCCCTCTATAACCGGACAGCTTCCCTTGACCATTTGTCTCAGCCTGAGGTGGTGTTGTAACACATTCTGTGTCTGACCTCTGATCTTCCCAACAGTTCCTCTGAGGCATACAGACAGGAAGTACCATAGACGGACGGTAGTTAGGACTGATGTGTAAACTACCCTCTAGCATGGTGAAAGAGGCATTTAATCATCCCTCTCTCCCTCCCTGGGTTTTCCGATGGGATGTGTGTGGAAAGGAGTGGATGTCAAAGAGAGAAAGAAAGAGAGAGAGGAGAGAGAGAGAGCAGAGGGCTGTCTCCCATTAACACAGCTCTCCCTGGGATCTCTGTCAGCAAGAAATAAACCTGCTGAGAGGAGGAGAGAGGGAGGAGAGAGAGAATGAGAGAGGCAGGAGGAGAGGGAGGAGAGGAAGGAGTCACCCTAGTCATAGACTGTTCTCTCTGCTACAGCACAGCAAGTGGTACCAGAGCGCCAAGTCTAGGTCCAAAAGGCTTTTTAACAGCTTCTACCCCCAAGCCATAAGACTCCTGAACAGCTAATCAAATGGCTACCCAGACTATTTGCATTTTTTCACTGTTGCCACTCTGTTTATTATCTATGTGTAGTCTCTTTACCTCTACCTACATGTACATATTACCTCAATTACCTCGACTAACATGTGCCCCTGCACATTGACTCTGTACAAGAACCCCCTGTATATAGCTTCGCTACTGTTATTTTATCTTTGCGCTTTAATTATTTGTTATTTTTCTATTATCTTCTTTTTTCATTTTATTTTTTAATTTTTTACTTCAGTTTATTTAGTAAATACTTTCTTAACACTTTTCTTAAAACTGCATTGTTGGTTAAGGGCTTGTAAGTAAGCATTTCACTGAAACGTCTACACCTGTTGTATCGGCGCATGTGACAAACACAATTTGATTTGATCAATGCCAAGTGAGTAAAGTCTGGATCCTATATCCTATAGTGGAGTAATTTCTCCTGAACACGTCTGTGTCTGGACTGCTCCTCCATTAAAGTTGGTGAGATATAATTTACCGGACAGACGATGTTAGCTATATACTGCCGGCTACACGTCGCTAACTGATGACAAATAGAGGCATTTCTGAAATGTTTAAAAGCTGGAGAGCTCTGTTTACAGTTTCAGCTTGCCTTTTAAGCCAAGCGTCTGTTTTCTGACAGGTGGTAATGGATGTGTCCTCTTAGACCTCCTTCTTTTAAAAAGCATTCTTTAACACACACACAGACACACGCTCGCTCTCTCTCTCTCTCTCTCTCTCTCTCTCTCTCTCTCTCTCTCTCTCTCTCTCTCTCTCTGTCTGTCTGTCTGTCTGTCTGTCTGTCTGTCTGTCTGTCTGTCTGTCTGTCTCTCTCATTCACACACACACACGCGCCTTTATCGCTCTCTCTCTCACACACTCATGCACACACACATTCTTGGCTTGTACTAGAGAGTGTTTAGAATTCAGCCTCAGATGGTTTCATTATTTACGCAACCAGTTGGACACTTCAGGACAAAGCACTGTTGCCTTCTGAGGGGATGGGAAAAAAGAAATAAAAGAGAATGTTTTACGACCTCACAAAATTAGCAACATGTGGAGTAAAACGCTTGACCTGCATCGTCCACCCGTCTTCAACATTCAAAGCCCCCTTTAGGGTGGGGACTAAGAGGGGTTGGAGGACAGGGGGAAGGTGTGCATGTGTGTGTGTGTGTGTGTGTGTCGTGTGTGTGTGTGTGTGTGTGGTGTGTGTGTGTGTGGTGTGTGTGTGTGTGTGTGTGCCTATGTGCGTGGGTTACATGTTTACACAGGGGTTTAAAGGTTGAAGGTATATGACGGGCTAAGCTACAGGCACAGGAACAGTGTCAGGGGTGGGATGAAGGTATTGGCTGGTTACTCGGTAATACTGTAAATCTTGAGACGGGTGGGATACAGGGTGGGATACAGGGTGGGGGTATTTGGAAAGCAGAGCAGAGACGTTTTTTCTAACGGAAAGCATGTGTCTTCCATCAACCATCAGAGGAGAAGGGACAGACAAAAGAGAGAAACAGATTTAGAGAAAGAGAATGACTGGTAACAAGGTGGACTCACTGGCCAATCAATGACATCAACTAATAAACTAATTACCAATGAGAGAAGAAGAAAACAGTGATGTGGCCACAAAGGATTTGAAACACCCTGCACAAGTATGTCATTAATGTCACCGTCATCCAATGACTGAAGTGCCTTTAATGGTTATTAATTTAAACAGTGTCCTGTCAATGTCTCTCACCCATCATTTTAGAGACGTGGGATAATCCCTATTATCCATGAGACAGAGGCTTCAAGACACCCGACACTTGAACTTGACCACGGTAATATTTACCAGTATAATGGAGGCTAAAGTAGCGTAAATGCTGACAGGTTGTTGTAGGCTTATTGCACTTCTCAGTAAAGCTTGACAACCACCAGAGATGTCACTCAAAATATACAATCAGTGACCGTTTGGTGAGGTCTGTGCACTGTGTTTGTGCTTTGAAAACATTGATGGTCACCGGCTTTATTTTCATAGTTCCGGTATTTCTTTCCTGATTATTTTCCTTCATAAGTGCCGAATGGTAATCAAATCCCAAATGAAACATTTTCCCTCTGACTGTACAGGTGCCACATTCCTCAAACCATTCCAAAGCGTTCTTTCCCAAATGGGAAGGGAAGGGGGGATTTTAGGGAAGATTAGGGAAAACAATGCAGATGACCCTGGGGGTCCAGGGGAACCAGGCGGGAACGTGAGACCTGGGAGACAGAACTGGAGCACAGAGGGTAAAGGAAGCACACATCCCAGGGAATTTCCCTCGGAAATCTGTGGATTATCCCGCCGGTTTTAATGAAAGTTCTCGGGATTCGGAATGCCGGTGGGGGTGTAACACTCATCCTAGAGATCTATTGCCATCCTCCAACGTCCAACCTAGTCTAATTGTAGGTTAGCTTTACATGAGAATGATGAATGGCTCACTGATTGAGGCCGATGATGAGATGAGAGTATGAGAGGAAAAGGAGAGAGAGAGAGACAGAGAGCAAGAGAAAGTGAGAGATGGAGAGAGACTGCAATACATTTTTACAACCCAATCTTCCTTGCATGAGTATGAAAGACAGAGAGCCCTCTGAGCCATAGTGATTAGGCCTCTGTGTGGAGACGAGACAGTCAAGCCTCTCTGTCACCATCTCAGTCCTGATAGCTAAGTGGGAGCCGCCTGAGCACTTCCTTAATTAATCTGAGTAACAGAGTGAAGCTTGCCTGCCTGTCTTTCTATCACACAAAGAGCTGTCAGATCTCATTCTGTCTCCTAGTCAGGAAGCAGAGATGGGGCCTTTGTGCATTTACACACACTGGAGGATGGAGTAAACAGATTTGACATATTTATGTTTATATTAACACACACCTGAACACAAGTACACACACATCGATGTATTAACATTCACACATGCAGATTCACACCCATCTAATACGCACATACACGCATCACAGACACACGGACACACACACACACAAACACACACACACCCACACACACACACACACTGACAATATGAAAGATGTATCGGAACAGTTTGAAATGTCATGCACACACACAACTGGCTGTTCATTAAATAAGTAGGACACACGTTCTGGCGTCCGATTCTTTGATAAGTCTTGGTAGGTTTCATGTAAACACTCCTTTCAACACTCATAACATAAACTGTAAAGCATATCAATCATTTCTTAGAGGGATGCAACATGTGAATGATGATCAACATCACAGCTCTGTGTGTGTGTGTGTGTGTGTGTGTGTGTGTGTGTGTGTGTGTGTGTGTGTGTGTGTGTGTGTGTGTGTGTGTGTGTGTGTGTGTGTGTGTGTGTGTGTGTGTGTGTGTGTGTGTGTGTGTGTGTGTGTGTGTGTGTGTGTGTGTGTGTGTGTGTGTGCATGAGTGGGACGGTTGCTGACTGCTATGAAATAAAGACTATCACCACATTCCAACCCTTCTTTTGATATCTGGCCACATCTGCCAACTCTCCGGGATATCTGTCGCTTTTTCTCTCCTTCCCTCCCTCTCTTTCACTCTCTGTGTTTGTGTCTCCACTGTTTCCTCTCTCAACACATACACTACATCATTCCTCCCTCTGATACCTCCCTGTGTCTGTATGTACTCTGCTCTCACAGCGTACCTCTACACTACATCATTCCTCCCTCTGATACCTCACTGTGTCTGTATGTACTCTGCTCTCACAGCGTACCTCTACACTACATCATTCCTCCCTCTGATACCTCCCTGTGTCTGTATGTACTCTGCTCTCACAGCGTACCTCTACACTGCATCATTCCTCCTTCTGCTACTTCACTGTGTCTGTATGTACTCTGCTCTCACAGCGTACCTCTACACTACATCATTCCTCCCTCTGATACCTCACTGTGTCTGTATGTACTCTGCTCTCACAGCGTACCTCTACACTACATCATTCCTCCCTCTGATACCTCGCTGTGTCTGTATGTACTCTGCTCTCACAGCGTACCTCTACACTGCATCATTCCTCCTTCTGCTACTTCACTGTGTCTGTATGTACTCTGCTCTCACAGCGTACCTCTACACTACAATATTCCTCCCTCTGCTACTTCACTGTGTCTGTATGTACTCTGCTCTCACAGCGTACCTCTACAGTACAGTACGTGTTTCATGTTGCACATCTCTCTGTCACTATCTCTCCCTTAATTGATCTCTTTTGTTTACTATCTTTATTGCTCTCTCCCTACTGTCTCTCGACCTCTCTCACCCGCTCTGTCTCTACAACTTATCCCCCTCCCATCTCGGTGTGTCGTATGCCAGTCCCCATCCATTTCATGGGGAATTATCTCCCTCTAATCCGTCCCAGCTGTGGGAGTTTGCACGGCCAATTAAAGAAAACAGTTTGGCTCCCTCCCAAATGCGGTGACCACATGTTGCTGCCCTGATCGCCTTCCCCTCGGGACCTTGGAGGTCAGGGGTCATGGCGCTTGTCATTTCCTCTGCCGCTAGACAGCAGACAAACAGGACAATTAGCCCCGTGCTTCCAGAGTGGACTCATCACAAGCCCAGCGGTCAGGGAGGTCACGTCTGACCATCTCTACAGTAGGAGTCTAGTTATGTACAGTAACAGTCAAAAGTTTAGACACACCTACTCATTCAAGGGTTTTTCTTTATTTTACTATTTTTTACATTGTAGAATAACAGTGAAGACATCAAAACTATGAAATAACACACATGGGATCATGTAGTAACCTTAAAAGTGTTAAACAAATCCAAATATGTTTTATATTTTACATTCTTCAAAGTAGCCACCCTTTGCCTTGATGACAGCTTTGCACACTTTTGGGATTCTCTCAACGAGCGTCATGAGGAATGTTTTTTCAACAGTCTTGAAGCAGTTCCCACATATGCTGAGCACTCGTTGGCTGCTTTTCCTTCACTCTGTCGGCCAACTCATCCCAAACCATCTCAATTGGGTTGAGGTCGGGGGATTGCGGAGGCCAGGTCATCTGATGCAGCACTCCATCACTCTCCTTGGTCAAATAGCCCTTACACAGCCTGGATGTATGTTTTGGGTCATTGTCCTGTTGGAAAACAAATGATAGTCCCACTATACGCAAACCAGATGGGATGGCATATTTCTGCATAATTGTGTGGTATCCATGCTGGTTAAGTGTGCCTTGAATTCCCAAATAATCACGGACAGTGTCACCAGCAAGCACCCCCACACCATTACACCTCCTCCTCCTTGCTTCACGATGGGAACTACACATGCAGAGATCCCCTGTTCACCTACTCTGCGTCTCACAAAGACACAGCGGTTGTAACCAAAATCTAAAATCTGGACGCTCTAACCACTAAGCTACCTGCCGCCCAACAACCTCTCTCCATGACACAGAACTTCATTATACAGGTCATGTATGATCTGATTTCTTTATCCTCAGAGTGCTTGTCCCCACAACACTGACCTTCATTTGTTGACCTCAGCTCCAGATACATTCAAATCCAAAGCAATATTTGTATTTTTTTGCTGCCGTATTGAATGTCACAGCCTGTCCATGTGTCACTGTCTGTCACCTCAAATTTGTCTCTCGACCGCTGTGCACCTACGTTGTAAACTTTCATTCATAGGCTAGGTTGTAGCAACCTCATGATGGGTATTGGGAAGTAGCTGAAACCTATCGCTGCTACTTTGACCTGGGTGAAAGGAATATGAATTAGAGACATCCAATATGCTGTAATAATAAGTCGTCCTCCCTCATCTTAAACGGCACTAACCGCCGCTGACGTAGCTAATATCATAATGCTGTGTCTATAGGGCTGGGGGGGATTAGGGGGGAAACCACAATCAACTAAAGACAAATATTGCTTTGGATTTGAATGTATCTGGAGCTGAGGTCAACAAATGAAGGTCAGTGTTGTGGGGACAAGCACTCTGAGGATAAAGAAATCAGATCATACATGACCTGTATAATGAAGTTCTGTGTCATGGAGAGGTTGTTGGGCGGACAGAGAACAAAGACAAGCACGAACAGACGGAGGTCAACACATGGGAGTACTTCCCACTATTGTCAATGTGTCTCTGTATCTGTGTGTGTGTGTGTGTGTGTGTGTGTGTGTGTGTGTGTGTGTGTGTGTGTGTGTGTGTGTGTGTGTGTGTGTGTGTGTGTGTGTGTGTGTGTCCAAATGCATGTACAGTATGTTCATGATGGTGTTTGTTTTCTCTTTTAAGCCACATTTCAGGTCATTCGTTTCAGTGGCATGAAATTTAAGTACAGTAAACTTTCTTCCCATAACACAAGGCATAAACAGGAAATCCAATCAAAGGACCGCTGTAATGCAACCATGACAACTGTAAACACACACATACTTACAGTGTGTTTACAGTGTGCACATATGGGGATATGGCCAAATGTAGTGTATGGTCTTTCCCCCTGAAACACAAAGAATTCCTCTTTCCTGAGGTTTGCACTGCAGCATATATCATAGTAGAAACAGATGCTCTAAATGAATCCCCTTGCTCTAAACAACACGCATAGTGCACGGTAAAAATACCTAGCCAAAGTGTAGCCTTTGGCTCTTCAGTAAGCTAGTGTACACAGTATACAGTAAAACGTATACAGTAGAAACTTAATGAACCTAAGGTAGCCCTCTTAGGTAAACAAGGTTAGCATAACACTGAGTGAAAATACACAGACCAAATGGCGTCCTCGTTACTCAAACACAGTCTGTATCGCAAACAGCATATAGCCGTTAGCATGCGAAAGCTAATAGCAGCTAACATAGCACATGCCTACAGAACAAACAGATGGAAAACAGATACTGTAGCATCAAAGAAGGTACATCAAAGAAGGTGCATACTTTAGGTATGTACTTTAGCAGCTAACCAAAGCTGCCATCGCTAGCTACACAAGATTATAGCAGCTCTGCTAACCATAGTAGTTAGCATCACTCAGAGTACAACAAAACATGTCTGCCTGTTGTAGATATGATCTGACAACAGAGGTTACTTCAAACATTCTGAAAAAAATAAAAATACACTGAGCTGAAGAAGGGATAGGAAATGAGTGCATCAGTAGCACTACAGTCACAGATGGACAGAACCACCCAAAGAAAAACAGACACTTTTCATTTCACCGTTACCTTTTAAGATACTAAGCAGAGATTGGAGGAGAGTGGAGAGTATGTCAAACCCAGACATCCCTCCCTGGCCTGCCTCACCAGCTCCAGTCATCTGTATAAAAGCAGGGTGATTGTGAATGAAATCAACTCTTTTAAAAGCCTGCCTTCTGTTGAATCTCTAATAAAAAAAACAATACATTGCAGTGGATTCCCTCTCAAGAAGCCATTTAAGTCCTAGGGTGGGATGACAAGCGTGATTCGTTCAGCATGCTTTTAAATAGAAAATTGTCCTCCCTAGCTGGTACATCTCTCTAGAAGATGTCAGACGTCAACGATTACCCCGGCTACCCCTCCCTTTTTCTTTCATTTTCTCGCTCTGAAGAAACCCGTTTTCAATTCCCGCTGTGTGTTGATAGGCGCTCTCATCTGGGCGACCTTGGACACTTCCTGTGTGGATGGGTCCCAGCTGAGGGGTGAGAGGGGAAAGGTCAGCCTTATGCTTGGTGCCGTCTCTTGCTCTGTCAACACAACCTCTGCTCCACAAAACCACTTCTCCCCGGATCCTACCACATGGGACGAGAGGGGGAGAGTGGAGGAGATGGGGGTGAGGGAATCAATGATCTATTCAGCCATTCCTTTGGGTATATACACAGGTACAAGGGCATACAAGAGTGCACATGCACACGTAGGTAAACCTTCTTTGGGATCGGTGTGCCGTCCTCGGTACGGTTGAGCTAACGTAGGCCAATGTGATTAGCATAATGTTGTAAGTAACAAGAACATTTCCCAGGACATAGACATGTCTGAAACTGGCAGAAAGCTGAAATTATTTTGAATCTAACTGCACTGTCCAATTTAGAGTAGCTATTACAGTGAAATAATACCATGCTATTGTTTGAGGAAAGTGCACAATTTTTAACATGAAAAGTTATTAATAAACAAATTAGGCACATCTGAACAGAAATGCAATGATTCATTGGATCAGTCTAAAACTTTGCACATACACTGCTGCCATCTAGTGGCCAAGATCTAAATTGCACCTGGGCTGGAATAATACATTATAGTCTTTCTCTTGCATTTCAAAGATGATGGTACAAAAAAAATACAAAAGAATGGTTTGTTTTTTCTTTGTATTATCTTTTACCAGATCTATTGTGTTATATTCTCCTACATTTCTTTCACATTTCCACAAACCTCAGGGTGTTTCCTTTCAAATGGTACCAAGAATATGCATATCCTTGCTTCAGGTCCTGAGCTACAGGCGGTTAGATTTGAGTATGCCATTTTAGTCTAAAATTGAAAAAAAGGGGCGGATCCTTAAGAGTGTAACTGCAGTGCGTTCAGAAGGTATTCACACCCCTTGACTTTTTCCTAATATTGTTGTGTTACAAAGTGGGATAAGGGGGTTTACCCAATCAATTATTGTGAGTTT